>VKOC01000009.1:13215751-13255409 GCA_009364415.1 Spea multiplicata | reverse complement strand
TATATATATAATATTGTTGTTGGTGGGTTTTGTCCAATTTTGGTGTGTTATTTTTAATAAAGTGGGTTTTTTTTTTAAAGGGGGGGTCATTTTCAGTTTCGGTCAAGTGATTGCTGAATTTTCGGTCCAGAATTTTCATTTCGGTGCATCCCTATATACTAAGCCAGACACTGAAGCAGTAGGCCTACACCACATCAATGTTTGGCTTAGTATATAGTGATAGGGGTTATGCTACATTATTGGCAATGTCTGGCTCAATGTATAGTGATAGGTGTTGTGCTGTGCCTCAGTATACCCCTGTCAATGGTATGCAGTTTTTCCCAATAAAAAAAAATAGTAATATATATATTGATCCTTTATGCTGCCCGGAGCCCCCGCTCATGATTCGCTCATAATTAATTTTTGCGGTGAGAATTTCACCTTTAGAATAGACCATGGAGTCAAAAGGGTTGGAAATATATAGCTCCACCCCCTTGCAATGTGATTTTTTTTTTCAGCTCCACCAACTTTATATGGACTGTAGAAGCATATCGTGCACACAAAAGTTTGGCCCTGGGTGATGCGCACATCACCCAAGAAAAATTAGAGGGAACATTGCATATAATGTATGAAGAGAATATGTTTATAATTTAAGTTAGATTTTATTTAATAAATTACATAAAGAGTCTAATTGTTTTAGTTACAAAAACAGCTAATATGTTATAAAGTCACATATTGTAAGTCTCAATAAATCTCAATAACAACTGCTCTGAACTATCCTTCTTTGAGCATCAAAAAATATCACTATTTGCAAACTCCCTAGAAGTATATTTTATTAACATCCCAGATTAAGGGAGTTATAGAAGAACACAGCTGATGAAACAAAACAAATTATTAAATGTGAAATTATGACTTACAAATACAAACATCTAGAGGCCATCAGGCTACAGGACGCATTTATTTAAGTTTTATTGATGCATGACTACTTGGCGAGTTTTACTTAAAGTTTTACTTTAAGGAACCATAAATAACTATTTTTTAATACTGAAAACATATTGAATTTCATGTTCCTTTGGAAAGCTTTATACTCACATTTTTATCTATCTTTTCATAACATTTTGATCTCACATAACTATCTCAATTATTTAGTACAGAATAGTAATCCAGTTCCCAAGTTCCTATTTTTCCTATTTTCCTATCGTACACACTAAGAACATTGACCTTTTTTATAAAATAATTATTAAAATGTACATTTAAGGTTACAATTATATATTTGAAAGTAGTAAGACATAAAGGCCACAGACCCTTAAACCTGAGGGATATTTTTTGAATATTTGTAATTTTTATTACCCTTGCTAATAAACCAGTCTAGAAATTGTAATTTCGGTTCTAACCATACAAGACACCTACTTAAACAAGCAGCTTTGGTTTGTCTTGTGTTCTGAGCATTTCTGTGTCTCCTCTACTAAGTATGCGGTCACCATTTTTCCTTCCAGACACAATCTGCTACTTTTTAGATTGATATAATAGCCGTGCATTTGTTGTTTATACAATTTAGGAAGATGGGTGATTTCAATTCTGTTATTCACTAAACCACATGTCTAGTTTATGTTAAATATAACAATAACGCATAACCCACTTACCAACTCTAAGTGTGCAAACACTTTGCAAATTCAAAAAGAATACTCGACTTAGCAACACACCCAAGTCGCAAGTTTTCTGAAAGCTAAGAATTTTGAATTTAATTGAATTTTAGAAGAAATCGGCATGGTCTAAGGTTGAACTTGTGAAGAAGGGCTAAGCTATGTATAATTTAATAGTTTAAGAGACAGGAGAAATCTCACTGACATAGCTTTATGTTATGAAGGGCCAGCCGAGTTCCTCTTGCAGCAGAAGCTTGCTGGGGTTAGCCCTTCATAGTGAAGTAAAGGAGTTGAAAACCTCCCTTTAGTGAATAAATCCCATAGTCGTTATGTATCAATATGGCATGCTCAGAGTTACTGTAACCCCCTATATAATACATCAATGCAGTAATTCTATTCTATTTTCTTCACATACTTCTTTTCATTGTATAGAAAGTATTGTACATCAAGTTGCATACAATATTTTATATCAAAACATTCATACACAAAATGCAAGCTTCATATATTGCTACTCTCTATCTAAACAACTCTATTCCTTATGGCAATTTTATTATTTATTACATTATATCTGTTACACAGTATATGTCCTTTATGTCACATAAATAGCGTTATAATTGTGCAGACAAAATACAACCCCTCCTTTAAGTTAAACAGATTTTCTTTTTTGTTTATATATATATTAGCTTGTTTTCACACGTGTGTAATCAAATGTGTAACTTAATCAATGTTACAGTTTCTACAAATAAACAAGCCTTACCTCTCATTCAATTTCTTAAATAAATGGATGGAATAATTAAAATAGCTTTAACATTCTATTGGTTGCTATGGTGATAACTCCACTTTCCAAACTTTGCACCAGAAACACTTTTACACATTACAAGCCCAGTAAAAACAGTTTTAGCAAGCTCCATAACTTTCCTAGACCATCTAGCTGAGTCATTCCATGAACGCTCATATGCCAACATATCATTAATTGTCCCCAAACTACATGATATGACAACCATAGATATGACTTGTCTGTAGTCAAGGTTAGAGACCGTTCAATACATTACGATGCGGCCAATTAGGATCTCCCAAATTAGTTTTAGACGGTGGAGGGATCTATTGACTTTTTATGATTTTCTTACGAGTTTTCTTTATTTGGATTCAACTATACACAATGTTTTTCAATTCCAGTTGCTTTTCTCTCTTTAGAAGAAAACTAGCATTTGCTATTCACGATATACGATATTATTCATTTTCTCATACAGTCTCAACGCCTAATGGTTACACTTAAAAAAAAAAAAAAAGAATAACATATGCATTATTCATAGGTGGAACCAAAAACCTTCTTAGAGTTGAGAAAGATGCCAATGTTCTTCTGTATATGAAAAGCAGTGATTATTCCTAATTCTGTCTCTGTGTATTCAAAGTCAGATAAATTGGTCTCACAAAACCGTGCCCCCACGTATAATTTCTCAAAGCTCCCTTCGGTATTCAACTTGTTTAAGAAATGTTGCATCAATGATAGGTGAATTGTCGATTTCCATCTCAGCCCAAGTGTCCAGTCCGTCTATTATATTGCCAAGAATAATCTGCTTGTATTTAAGATTTGTTTGGTTTTAAAATCAGCAAGCTATTCTTTTGTTACTTTTTTTTCTGTTGTCATGGAAACAAAAGCTTATACGTCCTCCACAGAAAGAAAAAACTGAGTGGCAGGCATTATTTGAAGAAAAGGCTTTCAATGTTGCAATCTGTGATAAAACATCAGAGAGATCAATATCCCACCAGGAATATGGAAATGTAACCATAAGGTTGCAATAAATAAAAAACCCTTGGAGTTAATTAGGCTTTCTTGAAATGGTCCTCAATGCAGAGCTTAAGTCATCATCGGTCAAAAGGTCCTAAAGCATCTCTAGACCACACAGTAAATAACTATACTGATTTTGCTGCTTTATTTTCGAGACTCTCACTCACACCTCAATTTAACACCTACTACACCCTCACCTTGCCAAGACCGTTTCCTTGATTTCTGCTGATTTCACACTGGGAGAGCAACTCGATTTTCTTTTGGGGCCGTTACATGACCCCACTGCACTCTCACATTGAAGAATTTTCCAGCTCCAGACCAGTCCAGTTCTGGCCGTAACACTGTGGTTATAAGGGCTAGTCGTGCGTCTTTACATAACTCTGGTGAAGTAGTGTTTCCGGAGTATGTTCTGACTGGGGCCAAAGATCCACATCAGCACAATTGTGGTGTCTTTAATCAATGTTCAGGGCCGGCCCGACAATGGAGCCGAGTGAGAGAGAAAGAGTTTTCGCTTACCAAGCTGTCAGTACCCGCTCGGCGCCCCTCTCTCTCCTCTGCGGCGAGTCTCCCTGTTTTGTCTCGGCCTGCCGCGCTTGTAATGCTGGTGCCGGAGATCTCATTTCCTTCACTCAGCAACACAGCCGGCGAGACCGAACGGAGACTCGCCGCACGACTGGCTGAGGGTAAGTACAGGGGTAAAAAGGGGGCGGCAAGGGAAAGGGGAGAGAAAGGATAGGGGGGGGCTTTTAAATTCCCCAGGGGCATTTTGCCTTGGGCCAGCCATGTCAACGTATATCTTTTATTGCCCACGCTGAATGTATACGTCAGCTTTCAGAAACCAGCAGAGGTCTCTTCTTTTCTTTCTATCTTCGCCCAACAAAAAGGTATTAACTTTAACAAAAGACTTTCATTACAGAAAAAACATTCTCCAAAACAGCAAAAGTGATTTGATTCAAAGTTTTATTTCAAATTGTATTGGATTTAATAGACAAAGCTTCACAGAGTCATAGTATGAACCGCTTCACAGCTCATAGATTACGATTTAAGCATTTTCTACATAAAGATTTGTAAGATAATACATTTTTATATATTTTTTTATTTTTACCTAATTTACAGTGTTAGTTAAGTATAAATGACTTCTTGTTTCAGTAGCGTTAACGCTAGACTAATCAGGGCTGCTATTTTGACAAGCTATTTAAAACGCCATTCCACAGGTTCTATTTATATACTTTCGAACGCATAACATGGTAAAAAAAAATAGATTTGAGAAATGTCAGACAGCTCCTAAATGCAGAAGTGTTGAAACTTTAACCCATCCTGAACCAGAGTGTTCTCACTTGTCAGTAGTTTATAGCCCTATTTTCCAGACCATGCCATCTAAATGACAATTTAATGTCTGTAGTAAAAACGTCAGCTATAATCATTTTCTTCTAGAGAACTTGGTTGAATGTTTTGCTTTGATGAAGGAATCTGTGTAATAAATTTATGTTTTATTATTATGACTTGTGGGCTTTTTTTTTTTAAAGGTTGTGAAGAGGAGATATCATTTAGGGCAGGAATGGACCTAAATGAACGGCTATCGTCAATATTGACAATGACAGAATGAGCCAAATTTAAATTCCTTTAAAAGACACTTCATTATGTAAGGGTTTAGAAAGTAGATTTGTTATCGCTTCACATGAAAACAGTGAAAAAATAGTAAATATATTTTAGTAAATATCTGTTGATGAGATGAAAACAACTAATGATGCATGAAATTAAAAGCCTTGTAGTGGGAAATTATACTTATTGTAGTAATATCTTTGCTGATTACATTGGCTCCATCAAGACAAAAAAAAGATTACCCAGGTATCACATACATTATCAAACTGATCAACATATTGGATTCTTGGTGGAAAGTCTGAAAAAAATGTATACAACATACAATAAATGCACACAAATTACACACACGCCAGATTGTCCATTTTTTCGTTGTAATTCATATGGAGAATAGGTTCTTATAGATTTGGTTGATCAAGGACAGTACTCTAGCTATTTGTACACTACAAGTTCCATTATTATTTATTACATTTGATAAAAATGGAGGATGATGGTTAAGTGAACGCACCTAGTTTTGTCTGTATCTATTGTTTTTTCACACCTTAAAATGCATCTTTTCATGTAGCCGTATTAATTGTGTAGTAGGATCCTGCATATTTCAAAGGAAAATAAATGAATGTCTTTTGTGCACATGCAACAAAAAAGTAAGTTAAATGGAAAATAAAGAATTAATTATGGCTTCAAGGGTTCTAAAAATACATAGCATAGTATACATATATATCTCATGTCTTGGCTGCTTTAATAGAGGATGTGAATCCCAGTATCCTTGGATGCCTCCACGGAGGTGAAACAACACTTCCACTGTGCTGAATTTAACATTCATTATATCTAAATACAACTTTAGAAACATCATTCCTTCGCTGCTTAATGCACAAACCTGTCATAGAGATAATTCATTTATAGGTCACGGAGCAAACTGACCTTATATATGGTTACTGGATGCTAAATTCAATTAATGTATTGTTCAAGTGAAACAGTGCCTTTCGTTAATATGATCAGCATGAATAAAGATTATATCAGTTATTCATAGCTGATTGCAATTAACATATATGCCCTAAGTAAATGAATAGATTTTGAACGTCACATAGATTAAATCTAGAGGGTTGCTTAGAGAGACAGGTAGGAGAGACTGATAAATAGATCAACAGACAGACACTGGATATTCTAAAATATAAAAAAACCTATTTTTCTCAGTAAAAAAGTGAGTCATATTCTCAAAAAAATGCAGATAAACATATACATGCCAGTTTCGCCATATACAAACAATTATCCCAGCGAGTACATGCTAATGTTGAATATATCATGAGTGGCAGGCATTTTGTGTGGGCAGCTGTGTGACTGATTACCTGCTTATATTATGTGTCCAAATTTTGATCATGTGTGATTTACTTATCCATCATATTTATGCGCACAGTGGTGCGGAAAAACGTTTTTATCTAAATGAAGCAAAAGTAAAGAAACTATCGCGGCTGCTTTATCGCAAAAGATGAAAGTGAACTAAAAAATGGAAAAAATATGTTTTTAAGAACTCAACTGTTAAACAGACAGGCAAAACCTACATCATGCGTGTTCATCAAAGTACATGTTTTATAGAGGGCAGATTTTAATTTCATAATTATTGTTATTGTTTCAAATGTAGGAAAAAGAGAGAAAAACCTGTCAATTCAACATAACCTTTACAACTTTGTCAACTATGATAAGTCCCTTTATCACCCGTGGCCTTTGGTTTGACAAATAGAACAATTTGCACTTAAGCATTATTGATGCGGATGAAGGTTTTGTCAATTAACACTACAAGGCAATGGAGAGAGATAAATAAAATGTTGTATTTTGTAAATCCATGGGCGATTCAGCACAATCCCCCCCAAATGCATTTGCCCCATTTCCCACTCCTCACTATACTCACTTCAAGTCAGCTCCAGCACTACTCTGCATGCTGGAGTCTGTTTAGACCCCATGTTTTAGCACACATGTAAAGTCAATCTGAGCACTTTCCTTCTGCCTTCCACTGATTTCATTTGAAGCACTCTACAGCCACTGATTGGCTGCTTAAGCTGTCAATCAATAGCAAGAAATGTCAGATGACTGCAAATTCTGCCAGGCCATAAACCCACGCTTTACTCTTAAAGTCTTAAAAGTCTCAAACTCTTCACCCTATACACAAGGATATATGAGGCAATTTGTCATTCACCTATGCAATAGCATTATTGGATGTAACAGTGAAACAGAATTCAAGGAGGGATTAATCAAGAAGAAGACAGGTTTGTTCGTAAACATTTACCTCCTGGGGAAGAAATAAAAATATTACTAGATGCCGACAAGGACGTAAATCTATGTCAAGGCGAACCACTGTGTTTCTGCTAAAAACCGGAGTGGAACCACTGTGTTTCTGCTAAAAACCGGCATGGAATCACTGTGCTTCTGGATCTGGAAAGGAAATGCCAAATTATTTTTAGCAATTTTAATTAACCTGCAATTGTCTAGAGACTGCCATTGTTTTAGTCTTGATACGACTAAAATCTGTTAAGCTTTGTGAAAACAAGTGCTCATATACATGTCTTGGCAACAGTCCATGTTTTTTCCTATTGATGTGAGCATTTAGCTCTTCGATGTGGGCCTGAAGCCCAAAGGAGTAACTGCGTATATTAATGAAATAACATCAAAGGGGGAAGAACATATAATGCTTTAAATATATAAAATTGATACATTTGTAGCAAGTAGTTCAATTGAACCCCTTTTGGATGTACTTCTGCTAATTGAGAACTGGAATTAAGCCAGAAATGTTACAATGGGACTTTAATTTTACAACAATCTTAGCACAGTTTAGATATAAGAAAATTCATTACATAAGTTACGGTGGGTAAAGGTGATGGAAAACCCTTCCACTTAAAAGTAAGGGGGTAGTAGAAGCATTGTTAAACACTCATCTACAGACACCAGACAAGCCCGAAGGCTTGTTTTTCCCTCAGAAATCTCATGGTGCTTTCACAAGGGATTCTGGGTAGGCGCATGCAAAAAAAGGTCAACAATAATCACCTTTTGCCTCTATATCCACTTTATACATGGAATCCTTGAAAGTAATCGCCCGCTGTTCAAGCCAGCCTTTAGACAAAACTCGGGTAAGAGGTGCAGTAGCCAGATCACCACTCATGGACAGCTGTTTCGTCCTTAATGAGGTTGTGATACTGGCTTAATGCTTGAGGCTTGAGAAATACCATATATATAATATATAATGAAATCAATAACCTACATCTTATATCATATTTAACATTTAATTGACTTAATTTGCAATGAAAAGGGTTAAACCGCCTCGGTTATACCAGATTTTAACATCTCTGCATATGTGCTAGGAAAATGTGTCAACTTTCTGTGGTGCCTTCACCAGAGTCTATAAAGAGTTCTAGACGAAGTACTTGATTATCTAAAATAATATATCTATTTTAGACACCAATAACTGTGCACCAAAGTAAATCGCTTAAGAGTAGTGATTTTGCTTTCAATGTAGCAATTTATCAGAGATGGCAGTCAAGAATTGTTAACTCCATATTTGAGTTTAGGCAAAGTAAAACTGCAATCCGTGCCCTTGTAACCACAGCTTACACCAATTCAGTTTGAGATGACTTGGTGGAAATTTAAAAATATATAAATCATTTTAGAAGAATGTCTAAAAATATATGTATCAATGAAATTGCTTTATAAGCTTATTGTTAACAGACTTATTGAAAATTATTTGTAAAAGCTATAACGCTAAAACTACTCAAAATGTATAATTATAATTTACAGAGTACAAATGCTTGATTATATTAGCCAATAATAACAACACTTAAGAGCTCCGTTCTAATATCTGACACAAGTACCATAAGAAACTGAAGGCTGTGTAATTATAACAATAATTGCGGTGTGTAAGAGTGCTAATGGAGGAGCAAAAGGTGAGTGCAATTCCTTATTGCAAATACATATTCCTGTTGCACTTACAGCAGATGCAAGAGACAATCTTTTTAAGTCAACATAAAAGTGGGAAAACTGTAAACACAGTAGAAATATACATAATGGACACCAGCCAATACTGCATAGATCAAAACGTTTTTAAGGATAGTAGGACAAAAAACAGATGATCAAGGCAAATCTTTGTTATTCAGGTATGTCCAAGACATATTATATACCTTACAATCTTTATTTAGCGAGTTTAGCTCCCCCTTGATTGTATGTTAGGAAATGTCCTACAAAAAGTGGACATATAAGTTTCTTTCATCACTTTCACTGGTATTTATGTACATCGCCGGTATGTATTCCGTCTTACGCTACAAGCACAGTTAGTGGTGTTTACATCTGTCAGACTATCCATCTCACATCCCAATGGCCTCCATGCACTCAGAGTACTGATAAAAGAAGTCATTAGAAAACATTTGTTTTCAGTTTTTTGATCTGTCACAGGTTACTCTAAGGTAGTTGGACAATACAATTTTGGGTTGGACTTGTCTAATATATTGAATGAGGAATTTTCTACTGTAACATGTGAGGAGAACATCCGGTTCCCTTTTCCAAAAGCCTACGTTTCACAGATCTACACTATAAATAAACCCTACGTAATGATGTTCACAGATTAAAATAAGCAATATTTAAAATGTAATCTATTAATACTATGGTGGAATGTATCTTAACTTCCTTTTCTCAATAACTGCATCCCCCATTAAATTATCTCTTCTCTGTTAAGCTGCGGATGGCTGTTAACTGGGGAAGAAGAAAATGGAAAGAACTTCAAGAAACAGCTTTATCACAGCAAATTTAGTAGATAACCTTGACATTATTTCTCCAGTTCTAGATTTGAAGAGGAGAAGCTTTAACCTGTTCATGACCTGTATATTTTTATGTCTTATAGAGTGTGGTCTGGATGACCATGAGAATGTAATACATGTCATGGTTGCTGCACTGGTGTTCCTCCAGCAATACACAAAAGACAGATAAAGTACAACAATGCTTCGCACAAGTGTCTGTCACACCTTTATAACAGAAAATGTCTGAACTTCAATTGGGGTATTCTGCGCCGGTGGTGTCAGTGCTGACACTGCCAGAAACGTGAGTTCCCAGGTCTGTCAAGGAATAATTGAATAACTTTTTTTTTGCTGGTTTTGTGATACCTAAATGATGGACTGTGCATAAAAATAGGATAAATTGTGTGGGTACATGAAATATAGAAAAGAGGAAACCCAACTGAAAAAAGATATGATCAAAAGGCAAGAATAGTCTGGTCACTAAGGGGTTAAACTAAATATTTCATTGTAACATTGCACCGATTGATAAACAAAAATCACAAGCTATAGGTAGTTTTAATAAATTCATTTGGTTTTGCTCACAGTTGGGACAGTGATGGCTCCCCATAGGTGTTGCCAGCTCCAGTTTAAGCTATTTACAGACTAATTTGCATCGTTGAGGTATCGAAGGCAATTACTAAACATTGTATGAACTAGCAAATACATAACTAAAATGTAATGACTCATATAGGCTTTCTTCCATACAATTCATTGTCAGTATTTATTCCCTCATCACAGACAACAAATGACCATTATCTCTGACATCAGCTGATTACAAAGAAAAACCATCTTCGGTTTGCATTATGCAGAATATTGGTAAAATAAATAGACACTCACAGAGGTCAATACGTTCACGAAATGTTTTAAAATATTGGCTCTCATTTTGTTTCCAACATTCAGCTAAAAGCACCATAATTAAATGTGCCCTGAGGAGGAGACTTGTCATTTTATGTATAGGGTCATTAAATGAGATTTTTATTCCACTGTACTGATATTTACTATCAAACCTTTGTTAGTCAAATACCCTGTAAACATGTTTTGGATTTTTTTAAGGTTTTCCAATATCATAATAATTATAAGGACTCCCCTTTGTGATAAAATTATTATATCATTTATATATATATATATATATATATAAACATATATTTCTATTAGCAAACATATGTAATAAAAAAGTTAACTGCAATCATTTGTTAATCTTATAAGGCTTAATCAACAGTAGCATATCCACGTTTCATTTGTCTATAAAACCAATTGAAATATTACATAATTTACCCAAATAACCTGCGGTTGACGTAAATGGACCTTGGGCTTCAAAAGACAGCAGAGATCAGGTTAACTATGGTTAACAGATGTGTGCACGGCAAGCAGAATTGTTTTTCCTTTAAATTTTTTAGCATTCATTTTTGCGCAATGTATTCTGCTTCTTTTTGGCCTTTTGGTTTGGACAAAATTCTGAGTTTTTTTTTTTCATTTCAATTGGTGGTGCAATATTCTTAATGGGCTCCTATAACAACATATAATTCAATCATTGGCATTTTAGGATTAGGAAATAAATTAACCATATTTGACATTGCAGGACCACCACCGGCACTATAGCAATACGTTCAGCAGCACTGGAGTAAGGAAGGTGATCGTACACCAGCAACAGTAGGCTAATGGGCAGGCACTGGCAGATAGACACATCCAGCCACATGGTATGGGAGTTAAAGTCCCCCAAAATTGGACCAATTTTTATGAATTTTTCCTTAAGAGTAAGGACAGTCGTGCATCAGCAGCACTAAACCTCACTTGGTTTAAATATTAAGTGCTGGGTAACATAATGTGGGCAGATTCACTTTTACAAAAGCCATCTGCTCTACCAGGCACAACAAGAGCTGTGCTCTCCGAAGGTAGAAAATCAGGTTTAACAAGGGGATTATGAGGAACCCATTTTTAATGTATTTATTATTTGCATTAGGCTAACTTAGTAATGTCATTAATAACACCATAGACACAATCAAGATTGTCAACAAGAGAATCAACAACATTGAGCCCAATAGGCAAGCTATCAAGTTTCATTGAGCGGTAATTTGTGTCAGCCATGGATACCCTTTGGATTAACAGACCTCAGTACAGTTAAATCAAGTTTCACCTGCATTTCCTCTTGAACACTGATGACAATAAACTTTACAATGAATCAGCTTCTTTAATACAGGCCAATAATAAGGTGTTCCGTTCCGCTTGTTTTTTTCTGCGGGAGGAGTCAGAACCCAAGAAGAACACTCTTTGATTTCTACAAGATTAGGAAGCATAATAAAGTAGGAACATCAGCTCCTGGATCCGTCTGTTTTCCAATCTAATTATTCCGTTTACTGAGACTGACAAAAAGGATCAGGGACTCAGTGTCACTTATCTTGTCTTGCCACTTGTTGAAGGAATAAGTAGGTTAATTAGATACCTGATAAATATCTGGCCCATTAAAACAGATTGCAAATAACACGTGCTTCTATTTCTGACTTTATTTCCTATGTACAGCAACTCCAAAATGCCATGTTTTATTAACCCCTTAAGGACAATGGGCGGTCCCTAAACCCTTGGAAAACAATGCGTTTTGAGCCCGTACATGTACGGGCTTTGTCATTAAGGGGTTAACAGTAAGATGAAATTAATAAACAATGGTTCCATCAACCAGACCAGAGCATTGAGCAGTGGGTAACCACATTGTGCTTGCACAGGCACTGGGAACACAGCTCTACACACGCCCGGTGGTTTCCCACATTGCATCTGGTTTCTTAAATACTAGACACTGAAAGGGTCTTCAAGAACAGAATGACATGGGTTATTTTTTTTAAAATAAACAAGCTTTAATATAGTTTAAAAAACTGTTTTTTTTTAATTAGTCTACACTAAAATTAGAAATCATTAACACATTATCTATTTCAAAGCCTACGAATGTCCAATATGTACCACATAAGGTTGTATATAACCAGTATTGAGTAGATATCCTAAACCAAGAAACTCATGCTCAGTATATTTTGCTAATGTTTTTCAACTTGGTAAAATAGTTAACATGTTGGGCTGTTGAGATACAAATTGTAACCTCAGCAAGAAATGAAAACACAAAAGATTAGACACGTAAGCATTTACAAAACCAAATGCAATATTGCATTATGATCTGTGTAACTATATAATTATGATTGTAAATAAGTCTCATAGCTGTCTCGAAAAGTAAAATTCGACATTAATTACTAGATTCAATTGTATTCTAGAAATTAAAAATAGGCCACCAAACGAAGTTACAGGCCCTGAAAATTGAGGAAGTTACTCCTTTTTATATTCATTATTATTATTCATTATTATTAATTATATTATTAAGGGCCAGTAAAATATAGATATTATTCATATAATTATGAATTTAAGTCAGTGTGAATTAAATTTTCATAATGTAATGAATTAAAACATTCTGAATAAAGCAGTACTTGCTTAATATATGTGTGTATCGTAAATAGTCTATGTGTTTGAAGACTGAAATTATGTTTACTAAATACCTCCATGGCAGTGAACACAACAACCCACTCACCAAGTGCCGTCCAACTCAGTGACTTGTTTTATAGAAATAAAAATGCAAAGAGAAAGTGTTGTCTGAAGCTAACATCTTGAGAAACACTAAGCGTATAGAACCAGATTATGTCTAGTTAGGGATGTAGCAAGGAACACTAACTAAATAAATTGAAATGGATACTATAAACAACACAATACCTTGATATAACTTACAAACACACCAAACCACATAAAACTTTCACAAAAATATTTTAATGCCTACTTGAAGTAAATAATAAAAAAGTGATCAATGTCATTCTTTCCCAGGTAGAAAAACAATATATTAGGTCATGTATAAAAAGGAGGTCTGGTGCTAGAGAACAAAAGTGGTGCCATCACAATATCAACCAATGGAACACCAGAATTGTTCCTTATACATCGAACATATTGAATTTGCTCTGATCAGACCTATGTCAATTACAATGCTTACTTTAAAGATTTATTCCTCCTTAACTTTCTGGTGGATGGTCTGGATCCGACCTTGGAGTTTGCTGAGCACATCCGCTATGGATTTTACACCTGGTCTGGATGAGCCTGGTGTTTGTGAGTTTTCTAGCACCCTACACAAACCATATGTCCAGCCTGTATGCAGTTACTTGCTATTGTAAGGGAAAACACGGTACCAGCACCTTCTGCCTGGACTGGCACCCTAGGCATCTGTCTAACCACATTGGGTTATGCAGAAACCTCCATCAACCATAAATTCAAATAGCACTTTCCCTCTGATCAGAATTTTAATAAAATTACTTATCAGACGCCACCTGACGTTCTCTCTCTTTCAGGAGCATGGGACATCTGCACACACGTGTCTCTACGTAAATACTGGGAGGGCATGTTAATGTGCTGTGGGTGCATTTCGACCCCAATAAAGTCTGCAAGGCAGGGGTCACAAAAGATGTCTGTATTTTTGGATATTTTCTCTGTATTTATGCTTTTTGTATCCAGCTTTGCTTTTTAAACTGCATGATTTAATGCTTCTACTTTTTATTTGAACAATATTAAGTCTGTTCTTCCATTCTGTAGAATTATAAAGCCTGTTGTAATTGTGTCCTTTTAAAGTGAGTGCAGAAAATGATTATTTTACAATTGTACTGCAAGCATCTCTTAGCAACACGTATTTAATATACCAGAGTTTCACAGCATTGGCTATATGTACCTCCTTGTGGTGTTTTTGGTGGGGCCAGGCAGATATATTTATGAAAAGTACTGTCTACGCCTGACCTAGTACAGCACCCCGCAGCTCCGTCATGCCCCAATGCATACCCAACACGATTTGCGGTGCACCTATGCGGTGCTTGTCTCTGTCATCTAGCAATGCTGGTGCGGAGTACTGGCAAAATATTACATGAAAAACTGGCCAACTCTAAAAGACGTATATTCTTCTTTGAAAAAGTTGAATAAAACCTCAACTATTCATTTTTGCTGTGGCTACCCTAGCAGGTGTGATGAAAAATGTAAAAGAAGCTTAACTTCGCCACCCACTTCTTGTAATCTGTTAAGGCTCTGTTTGAGGTCATCGACCACTTGACCCAACTAGTAAACAGAGGAAATTATAGATGACCTTATACCTATATTGTATTATCATTTTCCCCTCTACCATCATGGTCTCCAATTAATTTGCCAATATATAACATTTTTACCAGTGTATTTGAGTTAACACCGTTATGTATATTTAGGTTGCAATTACAATTATTTTATTTTTGTTTTATTCCTCATTCTGAAATTTAAAATACAGTTGGTTTCATATACATCTATAAAATATATTACAAAAATGTAGGTTCCACTTTGCACTGAATTATAAACAATGGGGAGGCCTGATTACATGATAAAACAAAGTCTTAGTTTGCAGCTAAAACAGATTTAAAAGCCTGAAAACCTGTATTCAAGGTATAAGAGCACTTTAACATGGGGTCATTTAAGAAGTAATCTAGATACATCACACACATTATCTATATATATATAATTTACTTATTTATATTTATATATTTATATATTAGAATGATGCCTTAGACAGGATTTATACATTCGAATGTCTCCACATGATTGTTAGGACATTTTCAAAGGTATTGTTTGGTAACATTTAGAACAGAAGAGCAAAGTGCCAATTTGAATACTAATTTAAATATGAAAAGTTTACTTGAACAGTTGTAACTTCTACTATCTAATACATAATACATAAAAAATTCAGGAGTATTATAATTTGGTTTATAATTATACATGCAAAATAACTCTACATACACTTGTATATAATGAAGACAAATATCTATATGATTTCCAAGTTAAAATACTGAAAAAATAAATAATATGGAAAAAATTCTAGTCTTGTCATACCCCTTGAATATATGTATTCTATGAAGCGCTGTGTAAATTGTTGATGATATATAAATAAAAGATAATAAAACAGGTGTTGGTAGCGCATGCTGACTATGCTGCAGAGAGTTACCTTTTTGTGCTGCCTGTGTGTCACAGACAATCCAACAATCGCATTTCTTCAGCCTGGAGAACATGAGTGACAACTCTGAAGGACTGTCTTCTCTGCAGAGTGAAGGTATGAAGTTCAGTGCTTGAGGGTCTCTAGCTGCCCTCATAAGTTGTTTCTTAACTTAGACGAAATGGATGCATGCTATGACATCACATGGATTAGACGTAGGCATGTTTCTAGGTTTAGGCACCCTGTGTGTTCAATCAGTCACCAACTCTTAATGACACCACTCTGATCTGAAGCAAGTATCTCTTCATCTGTCCCTCTAATAAATACTGTTTCATCTGGATCTATCTTCCATGTCTGCAGTTTCGCATAAGATGACTTAATAGTTATTCTCGAAAAGCATTAAAGTGGCCACCATCTAACTGTGAGCCAAACTAAATTCTTCCATTTTAGTTTCAAGGAACTCACCATGGTCTCTATTTTCCTGCTACTCTTTGAAATTGTCTGCTACAGTTTCTTTAAAATGTAGCACTAGAAACGACCTCAACTCAGCGAGCAGAGATTTTATATCATGTAAAAAATAGGGTGGTAGCCCTCATATATACACCGTCCGTTTCACTCTCTAGTATACCTTATTTGTCTGTCTGAGACAGCTTGTGGACTGCTGTCATATTGGCAATGCCCTCTTTTGCAGTGACTAATCCTAAAAGTGTTTTCATCTCTGTGATGCCATATAGAGATGAAATAGTATGAGTAGCACACATACACATTAAAAATAGTTAAGCCAATATAGTTTTTTTCACTATAAAAATGTTGCTGTTATCCTTCTGAAAAAGCTACTACTCCATGCCTCTACCGCTTCAAGGGTTCAGCTATTCTCCCAATACAATTACATTCTAACAAACCATCTGGGCTAGCATATGTTTGTTTCAATATATACAACCACATTTGTACCTCCATTCAAGGACAGTCTATGGACTAAACCCGCTGGGACTATCAATTTAATGACTACAGTCAGCTAGGGACCCCTCAGAAACATAATTTAAATACACATGTTGCCGCTTAGAATATTGTGTTGTCTGGCAACAAAGTATGATGAAATGATTTGTAGATCAATACTGTTCCCAGTATCCCTAAGCATATACTGAATAATAGGGACATTATACACAACTCAGCTGTAGAGGGTTAATCATTTGGAGACCAATCTTCTATGACAACTATATTTTACATGTGCATGTTTTAGCACAATGCTATTTGTAATTTTCATATATATACTTCATATAATTCACCCCTTTTCAGTACAAAATGTACTTGAGGAGCCCATAGAGACTAATTGAACTATTCTGGAATTTGCAATATATCCAAAGATCAAAGACAAATAAAAAGTAATAGCGCTAGTCACACCGAAACAATGTTTGATGTGTCGGCTTTGTGTGTGCATCTTTGGTTGATTATGAGTCTGACTCACAGCTCTCTCACGTCTACAGTACATAAAAGCATTAGATGTATGTTTCGAGACAAGATTTAATAACATGCACCACTATGTGATAGGTTAGCAGCTGCATGGACAACAGAGATAATATGAAAATGTGCTGAAATATTGCTGAACATTGGAAAAAACGGAGGCTGCGACGGATAGTAAACCAATTTGCATGGATTATGAATTTCACTGTGTCTATTTACATTTAAGGCTGAGTGAATCATAATTGACTGCACTCTTACCATCGGCATACTGTGGATGTAACTAGTGGTCTGCTAGCCTCATCTGTTTGGCTCATACAACAATATAGTGGACAATTCTATAATTGTGACGGAATCATCAGATTATGGAAATTCTTACTGAAAGAATGGAGATTTAAGAGTATTTAGTGATTTAAAACAGAATATGTTATTTTTTCCATTAGTAAACCGTGTATTGTGATACAAAAAATATATTATGCACAGAAATAACAAAGCCAATGGCTAATTAGTGAAACACCCTACTAGGTATCTTTAAAACGAGCCTACTGCATTAAAAGCATCATCATGAACACAATGTTAATGATCAGAGACATATATAGATCTCACAGTTACATGTACACACAACACACACAGAAGCAAGGTCTGCAACAAATAAATGGAGTGGAGTGAAATAGGGGCAAACTATTCTACTTTTAAAAGAAAAAGCTGTATTAACAGCTACTTATAAAGAATAATATAAAGAAATCTTCCTTTAATTTGGTAGGGAATAAAATTTCCATGCTGGGCAAGGAGAGAACTCTCCAAGGTGCTAGAGGGATTGTGTAGGAATGGTACAAAACACTTGCTCTGACATATTACACCGCTGTTTACATTTGAGCATTAAGTATAAATCCCGTGAAGATTACAAGCTTGGAAAATTACATCATCGCAAAGTTCACACTGACAGAAAAGGCACTAGTGTTATAGCATATGACATATTCCATCAAATTACAGAATGCTAATTATGTAATGGTGCTAGAAGACCATAGCGATATGTATGGGCTAGTGAGAAATTCATTGGAGCAAGAAGAGGACACTTTAAATCAACATCTTCTGAGATTTCAATCTGCTGACTATCCTAAGAGGAAGCGTAGGCATTTGGTTTCCGTTTTAATCCCACGTCAGTTGAAAATGTTGCGTTTCAAATTCATATCTAAGCATGTAATGGAAAAAATGATGTTCATGTTATGTTTAATAACCTTGCTTGGTTAATTAGGCTTCATTCTTAGCAGTGCTTATGTGGGTCATTGTTGAGTCATGGTCATCGGTAGTCATGATAAATGAGCTAAAATCCATAATCAATAGAATGGATTGAAAGTGATCGTAAGGAACATTCAAACACATCTAGTCCTCTTTAAATTTTAAGATCTGCAACAGTAAATGTGCTTCTTCTGGTTAATTATAATATCCATGATGATATTTGAAAACCATAGCATAAATTCTCTTATATATTACTCATTTTTTCCTGTCTTGTAGGACGCTTTGTAGGCCAAACTCTTTCATATTCTCTAATAATATCTTTATAGTAATAAACAGAAATAATAAAATAGGAAAAAAATAAGTTGCTAAATATACCAAAGCATAATAACCATTTACAGTAAGAAAAAAACACTACATCCTTTACTTTGTTCTCTATACCACTTTGATCTGTGCTATTTGAGATGCTGTATTTTTTTATTCATTTGTGTTTAAAAAAAAAAAAAAAAAAAACAGCTGCATGAACAGAAATATAAAAATGGATAAAACACAAACTACTACTAAAAATATTTAAAATATGAATTCACTTAATATGAGTATGTTAACACAATGTGCAGGGATTATTATCCAAGTCAACAATACTAATAACTGGCTAAATAAATCTCTATAATCACATATGAAAAGGAAGTGTGCTACCACAATATCATGTTCTTGATATATCTTGTAAGACATATCCTCAATTCCTTTTGAATCATTGAGGTTAGCAGTGGGTCAAAAGTATGTAGAAAGCTGTACATTGTGCATTATTTCAAAAAGCGTTGTAAGAAGAACTCCCTATACATAAAGCGTTCAAGGAAGGAAAGGGTAATGCATCAGTCATACTTGAACTATACTTAAGAAGTGAATTATGAAGAAACCACAGCATAGATTTGCCACAGCATAGATTTGCCAGACAAGTGGATCAATTAGTGTCTTGGTCTGACAGATCCACTTGTACTAATGAGACATCCACACATTCACAAAAGGAAATCCTGGAAATGTTACATTACATTGATCTTAGAGTATGGTATCCATCTATAAATACAATTAAACGGCATATGTGGAGGATACAAGCATGATTTATAGACATGCTGTGGGTTAAGTGAAATGTGTAACATGAAATAATGTTTGGAGAAGATTAATGTTGTGTGCAAATTAAATCCCATACCCACTCTTTGGTACCATCTCTTGTAGCAAATTCGCTGAAATCAAGGTTCACATGTTTTAGAATGTAGCTTTATGAAAGAAATAGTCATCCTTTCTAACAACTAGAAAATGACGTAATGTGCCAGGTATAAGCATGGGGGGGTGTATGTTCTAAAAGTTCAAGCCTTTCCTTTAATAACTGCGGCAGACATTTTAAACGATATTATACAGTAAAGTAATATATGCAACAAAAATGTAAAAGGAAGGTATGGAAAGAGTAAATTAATATGCAGCGTTGCCTCTTACAACGAAGTTCCAAGAACATGGGAATTCATCTTTGGTTTGAATATTAACCATGCAAAAAGTGCTCAGTTATACAACAAGAGTACTTAGAACAGTACTTATAGGCACTGTATGTGGAATTAAAAACTATAAGAGCTAGCTGTCACTAAACAGCATTGTGGTGCTACAGACACTGATCATTGGCAAGAGAAGGCTGACAGCTTGCTACATGCAACTGGCTATGTTATACTCGTCAGCTACAGTGTCCTGTGAGAATGAAAGTATCATTCAGTGTAATAAAGGGATAGCTGCATGAATAAACATTTAATTCTAAAGCCATATAACCATCATGGGAAAATACTTATATTGCTTTTAAACGTTATTCAATAACATGATTCAATGTCCACTTAATACCGAGAAATGCAGACATATATAGAAACATAATAAATAAATAATAAATAAATACATCATTTGGATAATCTTAAATTCTCCATTCTGTAATATTCTATCTGTATAATTTATTTGTTTGTTCATTGCTTTGCTCTGGTATTTCAGCAGTTAAATCCATACTAATATTTCAGGAGCTAGCATAGGATAAGGAACACTGTATTTCTTCATTAGTGCACATACTGAGTTTATACTGAACCGGTTTCGGTACTTAGAATACTCATGCGTTTACAATGAAAGCTCCTAATAAATATTGTGCTGTAAGAGAGTAATGGTGTTTACCAAAGAGACAGAGAATACGATGGTCGAGAATCATGTAGCCAAACTAGTCACTTGTATATTGCATTACCTAAACCAACATCTATAAAATGATATGGGATGACCAGTGTATACATAAAAAATATTTTCAGGACAAAATTATCATGTAAAATGTATTGCATTCAATTTGTACATATAAATTATTATTTTTTATATAGCCCAGTTTTTAAAATCACATTAAAATCACACTAGAGCAAATCAAGTTAAATAACATTGTTACAGAAACCTTTTAATCAGAATTTTTGTTTAAATGAAGTATTTGAGAGGCTAGCCAGATTTCAATTAACTTGAAGGCATAGACTGTCCATAGGGCATTGAAGGCATATACCCTCTGGGTCTGGCCTATCTTTCAATTGCAGAGAAGATGTAGTGAGTGTACATTTGCTGAATTACATTATTGGTTGTACATAAGACTAATTGGTTTATTCACTAAAAGGAGAGTCGGCAGGAGCCGTGGTTTGAACTCCCTCTTGTCATTATGCATTATGAAGAGCCAACACTGTCCAACTTCTCTGCGAGAAAGACTGAACCGGTCCTACATAATGCATTAGCTCTTATAGATTTGAGCATATAGCCAAATTTATGCAAATAAGGTCACTTAAAGCAAACTAAGCTCAAATCCTTTCAAATATCAAGTTTATAAGACCCCAGGAACAGTCATATCATACTGTCCTTATGGATAGAATATCTCCAGTGCAACACACTGGCAAGGTTCTCAGTGCTCAAATTAGCTGGTTCTACCAAGCAACGTCAATCAATAAACCAACCACATCTTTCTTCAAGGAGACAAAGGCTCAGCTACACTGATGTTTCTCCAGGGACCAACATCCCTTATGACTGCCCTTAGTGTAACAGATTTCAATTAAAAGATTAACATTTGTTGCATCTGAAAATCCACGGAGCTTGGAAGTATTAGACAACAGCCCCTCGTAAGAAAATATTAATGCAATAACTGTGTTTTCTAGTAGAACGGCTGTCGCACTATCCCATCTGTTTTGTGATACACCAACCAGCGTGTATGAAAACAAACGAGTCCTAGAGGGCATATCATCTCGCAAATTAAAATCTTAATTGTTTTGCAGGGGAGGAAAGTATTTAATATATTTAGCATATTGTGAGTATAGAATTATCGCCTCATTCGGTAGAATTACTTTAATTGCTTTATTTTTCTTACTGAAGCATAGACACTCTTTTCCCTAATCTTAGAGTAAATATATACTGATGTATAACAATATACTTTGTTCTAAGTGGGTAATTTATTTTTGCTTGAGGGTGAACTACTTTGCATTTTCTCCTTTACACAGTTTTTCCTTCAGAAAGGCCCATAGGTAAGAAAGATGAAATTATATTAACCCGTTAATGACAAACCTCATCCTTAAGGGGTTAACTTTGTCTTCTTCTATTAAAGTGAGCAAAAAAAGTGTCAAGAGGTTGTAAAATTACAGTTTTTATGTCAGGAGGGTACTGTGCAGTAGGTCGTCCACAGATTTTTTTTCTAGGGAGGGGCAAAATATCCTCCCCACTTTTACCCTTTTCTACCCAAAAACCGCCTTACCTCCTCCTTATTGCCTATCTTTGTTGGCTTAGGAGAGGAGTTTCAGTCACAACAAAAAGGTTCGTAGTGTAGTAATCCTGGTTTATAACTACAATTACTAACTACTATTCACATAATAATCAACTGGCTAGTGTGAATGTCTGTTACCGTATGGTGTTAGAGTTTGAGTGTTTATGTATCGTCATTATAAAGTATGTGTATGGTGTTGAGTGAGTGTGTGTTATTGTATGGTATATTACCTCCGTTTCCAATTTTGTATATTATAACTTTTAATTTTATTGTTTTTCGCTCTTATTAGTTGTAACAGAGCTACAGTATTTGTTGGCGCTCTATAAATAAAATGTAATGTAACATAATGTAACGATAAATACAATGTACTTCATTATGAAATTCAATCCTAACTTTTGATTTACTTTCCATTGCACCATCAAAGATTCAAATAAATGGAATCAAGATTAGATTATTATACATATTTACCTTAAAAATGGTTTAGATAGGAATTTCTTGTAAAAGCAAAGACAATGTATTATTGTATGTTTTAACTCTACAAGGAAACATTCATACAATGAAAATAGTTAAATTACCAGAATGTGACTATAGTTCAAGTTTCCTAAATTTGGTTAGGAAGAAGAAAAGAGGGAAAAATAAAAAGTCCAATGTCTACTGTGAAGATTGGCAATGTCCATATTTGCACACCATCTCTGGTGCCTACTCCGCTGACAATGTGTTTCCTATTTCTCATTTTCAGACAGGGCAGAAAATCAGGAAGAGGAGCAAGACTTAACTCCTTCAAGACCGGGACGTACCAGGTACGTCATCAATGATACGCGATCCAGCGTCTCTTTGAATGCTGGGATCATGAGGGGTGGCTGCTACTGACCACTGGGTGTCCCCAGCGATCCGTAGCAGCCACTCCCCCTCAATTCCATGCACGTGATCGCTTTGCAACGAATCACGAGCACGGAATTTAAATATTTTTTTTAAAAAAACTGCGGTCTTCAAGGGAAGACACAGTTTTCCAACGCCGGTCCGGAAGGCGTTAAAGTTAGGACATGATTTGCACTGTAGGTGACCCAAGGCACACATAATTTTGCTGCCCTGACCCACACTCTATAACATCTTAAATCAATGTAGCAAAAAACTGTGGCTTGCTTCGAATGGATGGTTTGTTGCTCAGGTAGGTGGCATTGCACATTTGTTTGCTGATCTGCCTTATGGAAAGTCCACCATGCCTGCTAACGGCAGTTTCACCTGGAAGGCTCTTTCCAACCACTCACATCTTTCTATAAAAGCAAGAAAGGTTGGGCACAGGCAACAGACCATGTCGTGGCCCTTTTGGAATCCATGTTAAAACTATCCCTGGTAATAGTACTGCTAGATAATTATCATGGGAGGTATTGCTCAAATTAAACTACTGTAAAATGTACAAACCTTTAAATTAATATAAAAACAAAATATAAAAAAAACCACTTATTTGTAATTCAATCAGATTTGCTGCAAAATATGTTCAATATAAGATACTACTTCTTTCCTGCTTTATATGCAGTATCTCAGCAAGGAGTCAATTTACTTCTCTTTGATGTGAGCATATTACAGGATTTGCTAAATCTCTCGCTTACGATATGTTACATGGGACACTGCATGCAGTATCAAACATTACAAGCACGTACAGGGAAATCAATGGATTTCTTAAAAAGCCAGGGGGGAAAAAAGCAGAAAGAAGCTTTGCCGTGTAGTAAAATTATTTATATCATGCTATAATATATATATATATATATATATATATATATATATAACAAAAATATGTTTTAAAAAGCTTGTGAACTACTTATTTAACCATACATACTCAGTCCTATTATTTTTTTAAGGAAGGAAGTTCTAGAAGGGGCACCTTCACTTTTGAGCGGGCCATACTGCTCTGCTAATTGTTTTTCAAGAAAATGCATATAAACCCCCCAAAAAAAGAGAAATATGCACAGATGTATTCCCTTTGTCATAGCCATGTTCCCATGCCTGTTCTACACAAAATTGTTTCCTCAACATTAAGTAACAGACATATATGTGCTTACAGAAGAGCCAAGAAGTCCAAGTAGTCTGTATTCATCACAGTTTTCCTACACTGCCGGCACTTTTTCAAGATGTACACTCTAGCTAACCAACCATCACTAGGGTTAATTACTAAGTAGCCCTTTGGGTTACGCTGGAACAGTAACTATCAAAAGCAACCTTCAAGAATAGAATTCTTCAAGTATAGAATTTGCTGTTGTATAATCCTGAGGATTTTTTATTTTGTAGAAAGTGTCTTGACTTCCTTTGCTCTCTCTCTTGTGCTTATGGTACGTAAGAAGTGTAAGAGGAAAACTAACAATAATATAATGATGTGAAAGCTGAAAATTAGAAAAGCCTAACCCTTGGGGAATGTGACCATTCCCCAGCTCTAGCCCTTTACTAGGCTTGGATCCCAAGAGGCTTTTACTTGGATTTCTGGTGGCAAAAATAACACAAAGGAAATCAGGCATCATAATCTAGATATTATTAGGCCAGGTATTTAGCAATGCATAGACAAAACGTATATCTTACTCTTTAAACAATGATCTCAAGTGTAAGTAAATGTCAGTGGGTTAGGTGCACTCCTAACGTCAACACACAGTCGCTAGCTGTTAATCACCCAAAACATGGAAATACAAATTACATTAGTAAAGTGAAGTAAATTAAGGATATTTATTTTAAGAATTAAAACAGAAAAAAATGTTATTATATAATATCACAGAGCTATCCTTTTCTAACGCACATTTCCCTATAACTACAGCATCATAGTAGATTCTGTTAAAAGTCTATATTAAGTACTCTTAAGCAATCCTGAAATAATGATCATTCATACATCTCACATTTCCTTATAGAGGGGACCACCAGGCAGGGGTTCATAAAACGGGAGAATGTACTTGGCAGACAGGAGAGAGTAGACGTGAATGTAAACAGAACTTCCAACCACCCTCGGTGTCATTTAAGGACATGCAGCGCTGGGCTGAAGTGAACTATGGCGGTTTTGATCTTCCTTTTAAGCTTGATATTCAGAAGAGCCGCTACAGGGTGCCTCATCACCGAAGAGTGTGATTGGCTCCTGTAATGCAGCAAAGGAGTCCCTAGGACCTGCCACCGTAGGCCTAGGTCGAGTCAGCCTAGGCCAGAATATGCCACTGGATGAAAAACAAAAGAGATCAGTCTATTGTTTGATTGTTTCCCTTGAAGATTTAATCTCATTAAAAGAACTTTTAAGAAGCCTTTTCAGTTTTTCTGGGACCAGCTCATCATTGCTTGCTTTGCTTTCTCATGGCATTTAAGTGTCCACTGCAAAAAATCAGAAATTCTGTAAAATTGTACTAGTTAAATAATTATGTGAAGAGCTTATGCATTCAACAGTACTAGGAATTATAGTGGTAAAATAAGCAGTTTAGGTAGCGCATCACCTTAAATGTATAATTTTAAGCCCCGGTCGTTGTTTTTACAAAGCTCCTGGCTAAACATAGAGCTGCTGTTTGGATTTTCTTTACATAAAGAGGCAAAAGTCATCATATTTTTAGTGTCAGTAGCTAAAAGCGATCAAGAGGAAGATCCATATGAATATGACTGGAGGGGAGACATAACTTCCCTGCAAATCATTTGATGTATTTCGCAAAGATAATCTTGTAGCTAAACCCTCTCTGTGTGATATCCAGATCTGAATGTGATCAGATTAACTTCCTTTTATCAAATTACACAATCTTGACAGCCTACTGAAACATACCATAAAATGCAAACCCGAAAAAAAATACTTCTCCGTATATTTAATGCAGTAAAAGAGCCTTCCATTGACCAACACATTACATCTAATAAACATGTTTTAACTGTATCGTCCTCTAAGGGATTTGGTTAAATTACTCATGCCGGGTAATAAAAGGCTACAATGCTTTGATATTTGATGCTTAAATGCTTTGGTATTACTCTGATACATGCATAATAAGGGATCACTCTTCTGCTAGGAATATGTAGCTTATAAAAGTACCCACTATATATCCATGTAGTCTAGGGCCATGACACAAAGAACACAACAGCAAATAAGAGAAATACTGTAGAGGAGACAAATATAAAGAGTAGACTTCTGAGAAGCTTGCAGCAACATTGCATTGGTATTTATGGTAATTGCACTATTTTGCTTCTTTGCTCCAAAACCTGCCGTTTTTAAAGAATGCAGGTAAAATTACTTTATTATTTTCTTTACCTCACCCGTCCTCTCCTAAAAAGTAATCGCTTGGGAACCTGATCCATATTTTCTGGTATGTCATCCAACAGCCAATTACCATCATGTTGCTAAAGTTATATTGTTGTAAAGTCTATGATTTGGGAGAAATGACAGATTCACTTTAAGGGTTTACTCAGTGGGTACTTGCAGGACCATCCACTGATGTCACAAATCAAATAGAAGATTGGCTCCCAAAATATTATGATTACAATTGTGCAATAACGTCATTACATCTAGATGCTACACACAGTACATCAATTTATATAAGTTGAATCTTAGATTAAGACCTAAATGAGAATGCAAGTGCTCCTGTTTCTATGTGACAACCCATTATATAAAGGACGTCTTGATGGGAGCATTTAAAGTGTCACAGCAATTTCAGCTGTCATGCTTCGCCCGCTCTGTAATTAATGAGTGATAAGCATCCTACAAGATCTGCATAGAACTAATGCATGCAAAACAATGGGGATGCAATATTTAACTGCTTACACTGTACATTGATGTTAGATGTGTGTTAAAGGGACGTTATAGACAACAAATAAGTCATTGTTTTACCGTTCAGAATGTTGGGAGGTATGACAAGGTATAACTGCTACATGATCCCCTTTGTGACACATCTATCTGTGTTGTTATGAACACATTTCTCTCGCTTTGCTTGGGTTAAGAGCCATATTCCTGACCCTTCACCTTTAATTTCCACCAGCCGTGGAAAGAGCCTTCTCTAGATTGGATACTTCGTAAAGAAAAATTATAAGAACAAAGTATCTCCTTCTGTCTCTCCATTTCCCAAAGTACTCAGCCAAGAAATATATTTTATTATACTGTACTAATTTGAGGCTGTAAACCAAGCATTATTAATATATTACTACATTTCCCCTAACAAAGTTGTTTGCTAACATCTGTTATGCTGGAATTCTATTATAGTCATCTACTAACCTTTAGCAAAAGTACGGATACCACATTTACTATTCAGTCTTACAACACACATCATGGTTGTGCAAAAAGATAATTCCAGGTTTGACGTCTTTGTCATGAACCATTAAAACCCAGAAGTGAACAACATATCACATTACAGAACACCCTGATATCCATACTATATAACATATAAGCCATTTCTATCGCTTCAAACACCAGCGCGAAATGTCCACTTGCAAAGGACCTGCCAGGTGGCTTTCTCTAAAACATCGAACATTAATAATACATTTTGTCACCAAAGGCTTGTGGATATAATAAGCAATGTACAATGCCATTAATCTTCCCTGCACTGTATCTCCCAGGTACTGGTCAGTGCGACTAAAAACTCTATAGGATCCAGACCCCTCAGCCATCCTTTTTTCTGGAATTAAATTGTATGAATAAAATCTAATATTATATTAAATGCCTTAATTGGTTACATCAATACTGTATCTATTGATAGGTCTCAAATACACATAAAAAGTTTTGGTAAAGCCTTGCCTTCTAGTCATACCTCTAACTACACCGCCTAAAGCAAAAATGGCCATCTTGGGACATTTGAAATGTTGGGAGGTACTCTCTTCTCAGGATTGAATGCAATTCATATGTGGGTACTGTTGAATATTTTCAACAGTACCCATAAATGTAGTACAGAACACATATAGTCATTTGACAAACCATATTCCCATGTAAAGCACAAAGATAGATTTCCAGCTGCTTCAATAGACTACATTCATTGACTCAACAGCTATGGTGTAGTGTTGTTCACATGACACCAAAACATGAGCAATACATGACATTTTAAGCGCAACAGTGATACTTGTCATTATACCATATGCACCAAAAGAGAGATAGTTAGATTATTTGTTGCAAAGAACTGATTTCAAAGGATTTCCATTTAGGTGGTGATTTTTAGCGGTGCCACGGTTTCTCAGGGAGTGCAAAACAATTTAGACTACCAGGAACAGATGTCATGTCATAATTACCTTGGTTTACCTCGCTCTATTATATACACATGACGCATGACAACATTTGTAATGCGCTCCTTCAAGGTTGTTGTTTAAGAGATTGTGTTGAGTGTTCATGGTTATCATGGATAAAGGCATCTGCAAAGATGATTGAAAAACCGCTTGTTGATTTGGTGGGGAAATGATTAGTTCTCAAGGGGACAATTATGGTTTCTTGTTTAATCTCTGAGATACTATTGCAGAGAAACCAGTTGCTCAGTTTAAAAACCAATTTCATGCAAAAAGCTCAAATTACATTCTTGCAAGATTGTCTCCCTGGAACTTGCCATAATGGCTCTCACTATTGATTTGTCCCGATATGGCCACCATAGTCAAATATATATATATATATAATATATATATATAGGCATTAAACAAAAATAAACCATTTGCCATAATAAATTGTGTCACTTAATTACTGCCTAGCTAGATTGGGTCTTTGGATAGAGGAGCACAATGAAGATCAAAAAAGAACAAAGCATAGTGAGCCTACAGGTTGGCTTGCAAGCGTTATCAAGGAATGAATTTAAAAGTTATATATTTTCCCCAAACAAATCATAGGCAAAATATATGTATAAGGCATGCACTGTACATAGAGGCCATTATATATGGGTATGAATATATAAACATATTTGAATGAAGCTTAATTTTCATTTACTTGCCATAAATTCATAACATGTTTTGTGACTATGAACACATATCACATTGAAAGGCATCGTATATTAGAATGATATGCCAGATTACACATCCCACTTTGTGCTAAAATGCTTCGGAAAATACAGCGAGATAAAAAATTAGGGTTTCCTGTCCATTTCCAGCCCACTACAAGATTTGGCAAGATAGCGTACTATCGTAAAGCATTATATATATATATATATTTTGTTTGACTTTGACTCATGTGTCATTTTCATCCACGCAGGCGAATGTGAGTCCTGTGTGATAGCCCCCACTAAGCAGAGAACATTGCATGCATGTCTTCACTGTGTATATAAATCATACATGTTCCAGTGGATCAATAGAACAATCAACATTGGCATTCGAGGCATCCCATTTGAATTATTAAAATAACATTTTTTTATTCATGTAGCTAAGCTGATTGGCATAAATACATTTTTCAAACCTCAATACAGAACAGCTTAAAAATCTGCTTTCATTTTATGTAACATTTAAAGAAAGCACGGAAATGAAATACAAAAATCATGCTTACCTCGATGGGTAAATCCACTCCACATTTTAGTAGGACGGAAGCTTGTGTTTAGTTAGCAGTTGGTGACCAACTTAGATAGACTTAACTTCCAATCGGTGAACAATGTGATCTATAAGACTAAAGAGGTTCGCTTTTAGCCACAACCATCGGTACGTCTGTACAGTTTCAAATCAATGCAGCTCCGGAGCCTCGCAGATGCTGGTTCATCTGACTGCTTATTGAAAATCCTTTATACGCTGGCAACATTTTTTTTAGGCAAGGAGAAAAGCATACTGAGTCATTTGTAAAGAAAGCGAGGCAATTATAGCGTTGTGTCTTTATGCAGCCTGAAACCAAGGGCTGTCTCACACCAGAAGCTTGATGTGAAATTATGCAGGCGAAAAAAAAAAGCAACCTAAGCCTTCATTATCAATGCATGAAATCAACTACTGTGATCAGATTCACGCAACCCTTAGCAAGGCATGTGATTATGAAAGGTTCCACAAAACCAACTCCGAACCACATATACGTTTAAAAATACCCCTTTCCTTTTCGGTAACAGATTGTAGAGGCAGACATTAATTGTTATTCTGTGCCATGAGTAACTATTTTCTAAAGTTTTTTTTTAGATAAAAAAATGTTTCTTCTTTGCATTGCAAGGTAAAAAAATCAAAACAATGGAACTGGTCTTGTGAAACACTGTATGTGATGTATATCATACCGAGAGGATTTTCATGGCTTAATCTCATTTTCTTTGCTGTTCACTGACCATTTAGATACAGATTCAGCGAAAAATACCTGGAATTATGCTTGTGGGGGGAAAAAAAACAACTAAACTAAACATTTATTGTAAAATAAAACATTTGAGGACGTTTACCATTAAATATGACTATTGCTGTATAATTAATGTAATTTAATGCTTCCTATTGTTACTTTAGATCGTCTTACTGTATATATTTAACCACCGTAACATTGATTTTTGGAATAGATATTGAAATACTAATTAAAAGGTTTCTTAATTCTGAAACATTTAAATGTAGCAATAACTAAGCTTATATCAGCAACAAATTCACTGCTCACACATTTAACTACATTTCCTAAATAAACCAAGTACTTGAGTATACAATGAAGCCCCATCAACTGGGTCACCAAAACACTGAATCTTGCAAGAAAGATACAGAATGGTAATGAGCTCATATTTGGTCTTGGCCATTGGGGGGGTCTGGTGAGAACTTCATGGGACATTTGGGGCTGGCTGACCCACAGTGGGAGGCAAACAAGGGGGTTCATTGCTAGCCCCTCCATCTCTTAAATGTGGTCCATTTTCAGCCCCAGGAATTCTTCTATGATTCTGTGTTTCTATGAATATGTATAGAATATACAGCATATAATGCTAGATAGATAGATAGATAGATAGATAGATAGATAGATAGTGGACCTGCACAGTTGTAAACAGTTATCACATTTTAGTCTACGATGAGACAACCAGTTCTAATAATATGGTAGCCTCAGTCGGAGCACAAAAAATAACAGTAGGATTTTGTAGATTAAAACATTGGAGAAAACAATGTAATTCATATGTTTAATATAGGGGTATGATTACAGATCAGTGATAACCTGCCTAGATGGTATCAACTTCACATTGTGTCTGATAACCAGTTTCAGTCATCGCTTTAAAGATGGCCAGCACTTCATATATTTTCTACAAACTTTATTATAATTGATAATTATGCTATATATCTACAAGAAAAAATATACAACTTTTGAAAAGGCTGGGTCATGGATACTTTAGTTATATACATTCATTTTAGTGATTGGAACAAAAAAAGAAAGTGATTTGGTCCCCCAATTAAATATCCCAGTTTGAAAAAAATAGTAGATCCTTGATTTTGAAAGCCTTTATTCTAAGGATCTAGCATGAACCGAGTATCTGTATAAAGATACAAACTGTATACATCACATGTTTATGTATATATAAAGTGTGCAAAAGAATTCCGTAAGGTGTCATGCATGAAACAGCAGTCATGTGTGCACCTGTAGACATATGGATTAGATAAAAGACCAAGCGGAGGCTGACTAAATACTGACCACATATTAAAAACAAAGATATAGTAGGCTAGGACAGGGTAGTTGAGCATTGTCCTCATAGCTTTGGTAGAACTGGATCTGTGGACTGATGGCGTATTTTTGCAGGTAATGTGACCTAGGAGAGACGGATGAAGAGATTCGAACAGAAACTCATATGAGGTGTGATTTTAACACTGCGATCCAATTCCGTTGTCAGTTGTCTCCGCTGTGCTGCCTTAACAAAAAATATGGTCTTTTGGGACTGCCCAAATATTCCCCTGTGATACATGACATCTGATTCTAAATTCCATTGTAACATAATGTATTTAAAAGCCAAGACACCTGATAATAATTGAAAGAAGCAAAAAGGGTATGACTTTAAGCAGGTCTTGCCAGAAACACTTACAGACTTGTAGTGGACTTTTCAATTGACATTAGTCAGTGTCAGTGTTGTGAAAAAAACCAAAGCATACAAAAAAGTTATCCTCCTTGTTTCTTTGTTCCAACTTTAGCTGTCAGCCCGATTTGAAGTTTGATCCTGATGGTAAATTTATCATAGCACCTTCTCTTAATCAGGTCTTAGCCATACAGTTCAGCACACTCAGGAAACATTACTCTACAGCAGTTTATTAAGAACACTGATTATGCAATTTTTGATCTGTTTTAAATGCCAGAGATCTTAAAAATAACCTGATGATTGACAGCTGCAAAAATAAACATTATACTCCGATATGGGATGATACAGAGGAAAGTTAGGTACCAGCTCTAAAGGAAGTGGGAAAACCTTCAAAAAACAGAAAAAAATAATATATGCAAACAAAAAGAAAACATAAAATAAAGTAATATGCAAAGGTATAGGCCAGGGGGATACCCAACGGGCCACTGTCTTATGATAGCCCCATAGGCCAGGGGCTGCCAGCCCTCCCCTGGAACGCATCAGAGTAAATGTACAGGGCATGGAGCACTCTAACATACACGCTACCAGTTCATAATTTCTATATATAATATGACAATGACTCCATCTAGTGGTTATTATAGATAAAGTGCTCTCTTTCAATTCCATGTCATATATTATAGATGGTATACTGAGAGGTTCACAAAAACAAACACACACACAAACAAACACACAAACATTCCCATAGCAGTGAAACGATGGAATCCAGGCTCCAATAACAGGTAACACTCCTTGCCACATCGACTGCAGGATAGAAAGCATTTTGCATTGCCATGTTTGCATTTTACCAAACTTAATTCAATTCACTATTAGATGCGCTGTCAGTTGAGTTGGGGGCTGATTCAACTGACATAACTTGACTTAATTCCCAAACACTTGGAAAATGTAACTTGAATATTCATGATCATTCAAAGGGCTTTTCAGCTGATGTGAGTGGTTGCAACTTGCAGTTTTAAAACTTGAAGCCATGTTGATCTCTGCTTCCAATTTACCAGCCGTTGACTGCAATTTGCAATTTCCCCCCGACAAACTAACTTTATATATATTTATATATACATGAACATACGCGCCTACACACATACAATTATACTGTATGTTTAGAAAAAATGCTGTTGTGCCTTAAAGAAGTTGTCTAACCCTCTATAAAATGGGTTTGTAGTATCAATTAGCATGCAGTAAAATGGAAATGGAATAAGTTGCCTTAACCGGATACATTGTTTGTGCTTAATAATTACAACTGGAACCAACATATGTGCTTCTTTTTCCAAATACAAGACTAAGAACATCATGGATGGTTTTCTGGTGGGACAGAGATAGATATCTTAGGTGACATCTTATTATAATGACAATATTCCCTGAAAATATACTTTAGTTTAGTTTTTGATTTCTGTCACATTAAGTGACCTTAAGAACTTACTCTGTTTCATTCTGTACTCGATAAAATCACATTGTTAAGGTCCTGTACATTCTCTTGGTTTTCAAGTGCCTTTTTCCCATGAGTTGAGAAAAGTTGGATAAGAAATGCAATTGACGTTCTCTTCAAGATAAGGAAGAAGGGAGGCCGAAAACAGCCTTGTGGCTTCAACTCTGTTATCTCTGAATCCTCCAACTTTTTCTACAATCTAGCTATTCAAACACCTTTTTCAACTCTACTTGGCTGAAGAATAGAAAGAAGTAGCTGGAAATGAAAAACTAAGCATATGAAAGAATTGATAAATACGGGGTGGAAGGTGCTTTACAGAGTGACTAATATCTTCAGTGGGGAGCAGTGTGGTGACAGCTATTTTAGCTTCTCTCACTTCCAGTGGTAACCTTTTGGAAGCTTTCCTAGCCACTGTCCACCCTACAGACCCTACAGAGCAATACGCTTCAGCTTCTGGCCTAGGGCATTGGTTCCAGGCTGGGACATTTGTAAATGGCATAGCTTTCACCTTGTCTATTTCCTGGAAAGGGCAGGTGTGCCTGATGTCTTCTGCAAGTGCCACATTAAATGACAGACAAGTGTGTAGTTTCAGCATGTTTGTGTTATCATATACTCCGTTCTCCTTCTGATTTTTTAGGAGAGGAGAAAATTGTGAAATTATTGTTTATAGAATGTTATCTCTTTTCCTGATTCCCTTCATTTGGGTATAGTTCATTTCAAGGACACGGGGTAGGTCCTCTAAACTTTTACATAAAGATATAATCACTCTTCATTTAACATGGGTTTTTCTGGAAAAAGGGTATCAACTTCAACTAAACACCCAACTTTCTTTTAGGTTATTCATAGTTTTCTTGCATATTGCTAAAATAATTATATTGTGTTTAATTTGAAATATCAATTACTATTTTGGAGTGTTATGAAAAGCACCAGAACTCACATATGTGAACATGAATCTAAAAAAACAGTCCCTCTCCCTCCTTCCGCACAACAGTATTTAGCACCTCTCTTTTTTCTGAATACAACACCAACAGTCAAACCTTTGACAGCAGGGCCAGACTGGTGATAAGGTAGCCTGGTAACTTAAAGCTGGCGGTCGCCTACTGACATGAGTGAAGGCTACTGCTGGATACGTCTGTTGCTTGTTTTGCTTGTGCAGGGTGAGGCCGGTAGCTGAGCACTACAAGTGAATATTGAGCGCTGTAGGCCTGCCCATTTCCACTTTATATGGGGATGTTTCCCGCGATGTCAGCGGGAACGCCCACTGACATCAGTGGGAACGTTTCTGACGTCACAGGGACTGCCCCACAGACATCAGCGGGACTGTCCACAGAGGTCAGTGGGCAGTCCTGGCCACGTCCCGCAAGGGTAGGCTCCGGGTAGCCGGAGTACACAAGTTCCCAGGTATGCAGATGGCCGGTCCTAGCCTGCTTGACTGCAAGAAAAGCCTTGGTGATACTGGATAAGTATACTTCACAGGTCTAATCACAGTGCAGTTTTGAGCCTGGCCCACAACAGGACTGACAATTTTATGACAAGGCTTTTATATGTATATAATACAGACTGAGTTAGAAATCTACCTACAAAACACCAAGTAAGGGAAAAGTAAACTATACTGAAATGAAGTCATTCTAAGTAATGCCAAAGTTTAAACAGTATTTTGTGCCTGTACGTTAAATGACAGCTATGTGAGCTGCCAGCCTTCAGCATGTATTTTTCATTTAATCTCTGTATGGCACACAGCCGCCTTTTACTACGACCTACATATGGAATCTACTCCTGCACGGCAAACATTTTTACTGCTGATTTTGCTGAGACGACATCTCTTGTGTATCAGTTATCTAAAGTAATACAGATTATTCAAGGGCGAACGCAAGACTAGTACATTTCACATAATATGATACAACCAGCACCAAATATTTCATCTCACATTGTCTTCCGTTAAAAAAAAAAAGAGTTCATATCAATCAAACAGAAGACACAGTCACTACTACATTACATTAATAGCGGGTAATTTGAAAATATCTATCAGGTTCAATATTCCTTACCTTGCCTAATTTAATAGGAGCCATATATCAGACAGTCTGAAAGGTTTAATGCTTTGGGTGTAAGGGGGGGAAGCAATACTTTTTCAGGCATTCAGAAGGGTAGATTTATGAAGTCTAAATAGAAATAGTACAACCCCTAAGGGGTTGCAAGGTCCAAATTGACTGGAAGGAACACTGGTTTTCTTGAGTATGTGATCCCTTCATTATAATACTTTGATTGGTATTTAATAGCTCTGGAGAGAGCACATACGATCCATTCTACAGTAGGTTCTCATTGAAGAGGAACTCTTGTCTTCTTTTTGTGGTCATCACAGTGAGGAACCATGCTGGTTTTTACATATATTTTGAGACAGATCCATGTGTATGGATCCATGGTGTCAATTGCTTCATGTGTTCTAGCTGTGTGACAAGCACATTGATACCTTGTCATACTGCCTTACGGTAAGTAACAAAATGGCCTAATCACCAAGAAAGCCACCTTTACTCATAATTTCTATGATGGAAAAGGATTACGAAATAAGAAGGAGTCCATTAATATTACCATAAACAGTCTACCCACCTAAAAAATTACATCACTGCCAACAAGGTCAACCCCAGAGAGCTTCTTCTGCATGAATAGTTTGTCTGGCCCTATATAATGCATGTTTTTTTAGGTAATCTCACACATTAAATAGTGCATTATGCAGGGCCAGGTAGGACCCTCTACTAATTCACAAGGCTATCTTAGATATGACACATTTTATTGTATCCTTGCTACTCCTGTTCTATGTCCACTGAGGTATCTGCAAATTACCTTGTCTATATTTTCCTCAGTTCTCTCCTTATCATTTTATCATTTTGGCCACATTACTATTAGAACCTTTCGCAACTAGTTTTCCAGATTCCCAGCTAATTAATTGGAGGAAGGTTAGGATTTACTATACAAGTAGCCCCCTTGACACTGTTGAGCTCTAGCCATCAGAGGGACTTCAGTATCTACTTGGTGGAATACTCTTATCCTCCATACAGAGCAATTACCTAACTTTTATGACATAACTCCTTCTCATAATCTCTGAGGAGTTGACACTAGAAGATGTTATACTGCAGTGAGTGGAAAAGTAGAAAACAGAAAACGCGTCCAGCATAGAAAGCGATGGTGGAAAGGAATATTTATTTATTTTATATATTTTAATTAGATATAACTCTGTTCATCGTATTTTGGCAGCTGCATATAACACAGAATATATATATATATATACGCACATATATATATATATTTGTGTGTATATATATATATATTCTGTGTTATAACACATATAACACAGAATATATATATACACACAAATATAGAGCATATCCCTTACCTGTGCTGTTGCTTACGAGTAATGAACCAGATGATGTGTTTGTGGGAATTTTGCCCTTGTTAAGTTGCTTTACTCTTTTAAGGTGTGATTTTCCATTGTAGTGGATCTGGGCCTGTGCAGCCGAGTTCAGCTGGATGTTACATACTTCACACAATGAAAATTCAAACTTCTTCTTTTCATTAATAAAGTCTGTCTGTTCGTCCCAAGTGAGCTTTTCTTCAAAGCAGCGCAAAAACATGGCGGTACTCATCTTCCCATTTTCATGTACTGGTATGGTGTCGGGGCTTAAAGGGCGCTTCATACCTAAGGGAAAAAAAACAAAAAAAGTTTTAAAGATTACATGTCGTGCAGGAGATGTGTTTGGCCAAACATATCTTCTGACACGTGAGATACTCCAGTGTTGGCTCTGCAAATGCTGCAGGTAGGAGAATATCCAGAACCCCCTTTAACAGTTCATAGCAATATCTTGATGCTTCTTTAGGAGAAACTACACCCTCACTGTTGAACAGTGGGCTATAACATCATATTCTATGTTCCGTGTCTCAAAGGGATACAGTGCATTGGACTGCATCATATGAATGCAGTCTTTATAGTGTAGATGGACCCATTGGGGAAATCAGAGATCTCCCTTGTAAGTAGCAATACACTGGGGGACCTCTTTGGGTAGTGTCTTCCTGCAGAGGGGTTTACCTCTGACCATCTGTTGACAGTGATTAAAGGTGGAACAGACATAGAAGGGAGCATGATATTAGTAATAACTATCTTCCACTTTCTACATTTTTCCACTCACCATTTTTGCTGTTCCATCTGATTTTAAACCTATTCTGAATGCCAGAAGATCATTCCTAGACCCAATGAGAGCTTTGAAACAATGATTTAAAAGGACATTCTAATGTCTGGCGCTACTTCTATAGAAGAATGCATATTAAAGTTCTCTGTGATTACTTCATATGTATTCTTCCAAAATGAAAATCCCCAATGCATTTGCAAAACGGACCACACAAAAAGTTAAATGGACCACACAGCTGTCACGTGCATTACAGTGTATATGGTCGCTGGAGTGTCCCTTTAATCGTGTAAAGTTTTGCCTCATTCATAATTTTTGAGGCATGCTTTACACACAAAACCTGCCAATGGTTGTTGCATGCAAACTGAAAAAGCTTCTTAAATATTCTCTATTGTTTATATGCAATTATACCATCAGTGGAAAGAATAGATGAAATAATAAAATTACATATCTGCTAGGGATTACATGCTTAACACACCAGAGAGATAAAGTATTGTTTTGTGTAAGCTTGTTTTACGGTTTTGGTATAGTTAGCTGTATGTGTTAATTCATAAATAAAGCAGTGGCAAAACCCTGTGAAGCAAAAATAATGCATCATAGTCTTTTATGAGTATCCACCAGTATCCATTAGCATTTGTTATCAGAGGTAAGGTCATTTATATGTGTGTCGCAGTTTTGGGTACACTGTAACACTTATTAATATAACGTACAATACGGAGAAGTAGTAAGTCTTCCAATTATTCAAATATCATGGCTGTGAAATCAGACAGTTAGCTGAGAAAAATATCAGAAAAAAAAAAGCCTCTGTGTGAGCGATTTTGAAATGGAAAGCTTTGAATCTATATCGCACCAACAGGATTCATCACAAAGATTTAGGCTATATTTTGCTTATTCGTTTTACATTACCTTTATATTTTAAACTCTTCTCTCTGTCTTTTAGTTATGGGGTGACCACAGATACTGTGTGTGGTACTATCAAAAGTGGATATGAAGATTTTGAATGTACTTTCTTTCACCTTACCATCACAACCGCAGGTTGATCAAATTTTTACATTTCATACAAGTAGTTTATGAAAAAATCCCTTCTTAATTCAATTTGATTAATCAAAATATATGTGTTTTGTGTCTGTACAACAAAAATGGCTTAAAATATGTTGACGCCACAAAAGAAAAAGAAAAGAATAATTTAATAAACACACAAAATGTTTAAACTGAATACAATTTTCTACTATTCATATAACATATTCTCCAATGATGAATCTCAGGCAGTCACACATAAAATATATGGTGTGAACAAAGAAGATGGTATAACTCAAGTTTACTCTTTTATTGATATCTTTGTCATTACAGATTCAATCGCTTACTTTGAGGTGTTTTTTCCACAAACAATTCTCAAAAAGGGCATTATTTGGATACAAAGCAATGATCTTGGGTATTAAAGCGCAACAAAAGTAATCCAGATGTTCTCCATGTGAGAACTTGATGAACTGAAAATTCTATAGAACAAAAGTTACGTTAGAGAATATAGAAAATAAGAACTGAATGAGGTAGAATCCGCTACTCCACTAATTAGGAATCAAAAATGCAAAAATTCACTAATTAATATTTGTAATCTAATTTGGAGTTTAAGAAATATGAATTCAAATCTATGCCTAGTTCTTCTTTTGTTTACAAATTCTGAAAGTAATATTTATCAAGGTACAATAAAAGGCATTCATCATAGTAGATGTAAATAGTTATGAGGGGCTATTATATATTTTGTACAAATATTCCCTGACTATTTTGTATACTTATTCTG
>VKOC01000009.1:13190492-13215651 GCA_009364415.1 Spea multiplicata | reverse complement strand
TGGCCATTTTGTGAGGCAGTAAGTACTTCCAATATACTTTACGTTCCATTTATTGATATTGCGCCAGCAGATTCCATAGCGCTTTTACAATCAGGAGCAGAAAAAAATCACACACACACAATAAGATACAGGTACAAAAGGAAAAGAGGGCCCTGCTCTTGTGAGCTTACAATCTATTCAGTGGTTGAGGGGGAAGTGAAACAGTAGCAGAGGACCGCTTGGATGGTGATGAATTAATATGATCTGGATGATCTGTAGAAGTTGTTGGTCATTCAGATGGATTGGATAGGATGCAGGCTAATTGTTAGATGGAAATTTATGCTCCTCGAAAAAGGTGGGTTTTCAGAGAACTTTTGCAATTTGGGTACGAAGGAAAAGTCTGACGGAACAGGGTAGGGAATTCCAGAGAATCAACTTGATAAAGCCACGAGGACTACTCAACAATGGCAACAGGTTTGCTGTAAGCTACTCCCCAAGATACTACTGCCATTCGTTGTCTGACCAAACATCTGTCCAACCCCCACACTGTCTTATGTATGTATGTGTGTATATATATTCAGCTTTTTTTTATTTGTCAACTACACTTCTATTATTGCAAACATGTTTACATACACCACACTCCAGTGGTTTCTAGTTCAAAAAGACTTTGTGGATTTTTCACCTTTTATAAAAATGACATTGAGGACAAGATAATTATATTAATGGAGGACTGTATGATACTGAAAGGGTCCAAAATGCACTGGAAAAAAAATAACTCAATGATGTTGCAAGTAACTGCCTCTACTTAATACTGCATTTAACTTTGTTGGAGATTAAAGGGAACACATCCAGCAAAAGTGTAAAAGCAACATTAGCATTTTAAAATATTTGCAAGTTGTTCATGGATGCAGTTGTAACCTTGATATTTTGATACTCATGAATAAAACATGAAAAATAAGATTGATGAGGTCATCCACATCCTCTTTCAAGCAGACATCAGAACATTCTTCTGTTTGGGCAATGCCAAAAATAAACTGGCTTGATACACATGTGATAATGTTGTTCTATGATGTATTATTGCTTAGTATAAGATGTAGTAGCATCTTTTAGTTTTCTTGAATTGGAGGCTTGTTTACATTATTAATGGTGATGAGGAATGCATTTTTTAGCTTTGTATACCTACAACCATTGCTAAAGGTCTCATTCAATTTTGATAATGAGGTTTTTCCACAATTCACTTTTTTGGAAACATTATTGTAGCCACCATTAGAAGCAAACCTATTAAAGGGTCGTTGGACACCCTGTTTGTATAGCATGGGTCTGAATTCTGGTTTGGCAGATTGATGTGGTTTACTTGTACCCTATCTTATTCTAGAGCAGGTTAATTATCCTCGCTCTAGGATAAGGTATCAAACTCCAAATTTCAAGGTTACAAATACACCAGATGTTATTTATATATCTACTTTAAATATGTTTTAATTAATTTTAACCATTTTGATTGAGTTTCTCTTGGCCTTTATGCAGCCTTCTAAGCTTGGAGTTTGGCACAAGACTTTGTTTTTTAATGTGTAGTAAACACTGTGCAGTTTTGAGTGTAGCCCTTAAAAGATTACGCGCACTCTGGGATTATTTATGGATCATTGAATTAGTAAAGGGCACTTGACCATTGTATGCTGGCCTTTCATCCTACCGGATAACGCTTTATTTTGTAACGCCTTCCTAGCTCAGTATCTGAAATAAACTACACGACACAATAAACCCCTTTGTCGATGTAGACCTCACCTCAGATAATTTAATACCAAACAAATTTATTTTAAATTAACAGATGGTGTGTATTTGAAACCGATTGTGTTATATAGCATGGGTAATTGAATTGTGCACAAAACTGGAATTTGCCTCATAGCTAGCAAAATGGTTAATTAACAAATACAAGAATCAATAAAAGAAGCCGACACTCATATGAATTGTGAACTATATTAAATTCGCTTATTTAAAAAGCATAACAACTGCTAAAGGTTTCTGATGCATATAGTCAACAAATGTTTCCTTTGGAGTTAGTGAATGCAGGTGTTAAGACTATTTCATTTTTTTCAATCTGCATTATTAATGTCCATCACTAAACAAGATAAAGTACTTCCCTTAGTAATGTATTGAGTAGTGCTAAACATTCAACAGAATATATTTTCTATGGCAGACACTTGTGATTTATAACTACATCATACTCGATATCAAAGCATAAAGAAATAATAAGCTATATACTGTACAGTGGACAAGACATTTTTGTTTGCGGAGTAGAGCTGCAATTTACTTAAAATAGTCAGATTCTGGATACCTGAAATTTATTTCCATAAGCTTTTCTAGATCTTAAACAACAAGAAGAATTTAAGAAATCTGACAGTATTGTAGGGTGTGTAATTTCCATTTTTTATATTTAAATTTGCACTATCATCATCAACAAAATGTGTAGTTTGCCTGCTTTGTTAAAGTTGTTCCCAGCAGTGATGCATTTAAGGGGGTTGGTGCCCTAGGTTGATGTAGGGCAGCCCTTCTCCTCGCCTACCTTACCAACTTTACTTTATGTGTTCTTTGTTCAGCCTTAGGTCAAGCAACACAAATATTAAATGTTTTCTTTTTTGTTCTGTAAATATTTTCTTTTTTGATGATCATAAAGGCAACTTATTTGGGGTTTTTTTGCAAGATATTTCCTTTTTTCATAATGAAACATTTCTACTTTTAATTTTACTCTACTGTTCATACCTATGTCCCACCTCAAAAACGTTATCAGCATGTACCTGTGAGTGTGGTAATTTTGCTTTTTACCTGTAATTGTGATTTAAGAGAGGCTCTGGTGTAAAGAGTATCAAAATTATGGAGTAGGTAATTAAAAATATAATATTTAAAAACCTTAAAGGTAAACTTCAGCCATTATATGCTTATCATATGCTTAGGTGCGTGGTCCCTTTTGCATTTTTGTGTGGTCTGTTTTGCAAACACATGTAGGGATTCTGAAGAATCCCTCTAAATGCATTTGCCCCTTCCGCTCAGCTAAATGCCCCGCAGGAGATGCTTTTGGCCAGCACTGGCTGTGGATCACTGGATGCAGGAATCAGTTTAGACCCCAGTGCTCATGTATAAAGTCTTCCAATTAGTTTCAATGGAAGTACTTTCCTGCCACTGATTTGCTGTTGAAGCTGCCAATCAGTGACAGGACTACTCCAATTGAGTCATTGGAAATGTGTTACTGCCACTGATTGACAGCTTCAGCTGCCAATCAATGCCAGAAATTTCAGTTCATGGAGTAAGACAGAAGATTTTAGCTGCAAATTCTGTCTCTGGCAAGTGATACTTTAATATGAATTATTTTATACCAGTTTTCTTGATAAAATGAAGTGTAACTCATTTCCAGATAGTATGTTGTCTAACGTTTTAGCTGTAGGCATGTGTTAAATTGAAACAACTGTTATAAACTATAGTGTAAAAAAATGTAACTTTGTAATGGAGCAGCATTGTTTCGTTTTGGGATTTCTGTTGTATTTTAGATGTATAACATATATGTGGGTTTTTTGATCAAGATTTTTTATGGATTTGCAAGTTCTATTATGAACCAACTAAACTGTATTGCTGGTATTGCATAGGTTATTTCTTTAAACACTACATACATTTAGTAATTGGCTATATCATAGTGTTCATATACCGCAGTCCTACAAAAGGGAAAACAAGTCTCCTAATTTATTCACACGCAACAGAAAACATACTGTGGTTTCTGAAAGCACATCTGGGAGAACCTAGTTAAGCTTCTCATTACCTTGTCGAAGCTTAACAAGTAACTGAAGAAGACGTCTAATCACTTTGCTATTTAGAGAGACTGCGAAACGTGTACGCGGCATGCTGAGTATTAATCATGTTTGAGTGCTAACTTTGTTTGCCTTTGTTTGTGAACTTCAAGCAAATATTTACTTGCCAATTAAAGGTACTGGTTTTGTTTACCAGACCATAGCAGTAATCCAAGTGTAGGTCACAACTGGCATAAATGTTCCGTTCTACATGTACAGTTGCCCACACGTAATATAATGGTTCATTATGGCCAAGTTTATTTTTAATTAATACAAATAAAGCAATATAGTTTGTGAAAAAATATAAATACATGCTACAAAACTGTTTCATGCAAAACCAGAGTAATTTTATTAAACATTCATTAATAGGACATTTGACATCATTTGGTTTGTAGATCCACCATTAACTCTACTGAATACGATGTCTTAAAAATTTGTTATTGGGAAGAATGAAATGAAATTATGCATTAGTTGTGTTTTCCTTACAGTGTCCTCTGGAATATCCTCATTATTAGAGGGGATACCTAATCGATTACAGTCTTTGAATCCTCAGTCCACTAATTTGGAAGTGTCTCACTGACAACCCTCTCCTTTTGATCGTAACGATGATGATAGCATTTGAGCAATGATTAATGTCAGCACTGCTATATTAATGTAGATCTAAGCAGCATTAAGAGCGAGGAACGACTGTTTTTTCCAAGGTTGGTTATAACTAATGTGGCGGAACTTTATAGAAAGTACAAATACATACACATGCGTGTGCTCACATGGCCATGTGTTTATTGTCACAATCAGTTGCATATCTATTATCATTTCTAAAGACATTTCTCTTTCAGGGTGTTTGATTAGGTTTGTCTAAGAGTGGGGCAGTACTAAAACTTTTTATTTTTGCTGTGACTTTTTGACCTGTTATAGATATAGGGACCTATCTATCTATCTATCTATCTATCTATCTATCTATCTATCTATCTATCTATCTATCTATCTATCTATCTATCTATCTATCTATCTATCTATCTATTCTATCTAGTTGGGCATGTAGTGACCAGATGGCGGCCCCTGTTGTTTATTTACATTTGATACCACTTTTGCTTTTGTGTCATATATTTACTTTTTCTCAAAAAGGTCATGGCTAAACAAATAGAAAGTGTTCTTACTTGGAAATTAAAATGAACATTTTTATCAACTATTTCCAACAGGCTGCTGTTTAACATTTTCGCTTCCACTATTCACCCCCTGCTGTGTTTCAAAGCGGGGGCTTTTGTAATTCATCAAGGAGCAATTGTTGTTTTTTTGGTATTATTTGACATATAAACGCAAACATGAAACACCAGTAACATGATACACAAATGATCCAGCTATGGAAATGTACAATGGGTAAATTATATATATGTGGGCGGCACAGAGTAATTTTCCTGTAAAAAAACCCCCCAAAAACGTATTGCCCTTTTTGTAATTTGTCAGTTAATGGATGGCTATACAGGCAGTTCTTTTTATTTTCATTTCACAATGACAGATGATATAGAGATCCAAAAAACAGTTTATTCAGCAAGCACGAGATGATGACAATGCTCAGAACAAGGCAATTTTTTTTTACTTCTGATCTTTTGGGTAAACGTTATAAATTTTAGTTCAATGTATGGTTTGGTTGATGCTTCATTTTTATGAATTAAGAATTCGCTTGCCATCTCTATATTTTTGTTGCATACAAAAGCAGTTATTGATTTATTGTTACATTAATGTACAGAGTACAGCATATAAACTGCAAACATATTCACAAGTATAAATCAAAGCTACACGAAAATAAAAATAAGTGGCATAAAAGTCTGTATATATATCACCTTTTTATGTGGTCTCAAGTGTGTTTTAATACTATTAATGAGTATTATCCTGCTGAATATTACAGCATAAAACTGATTGGAATGTGATAACCATGGCTGATTTTACATTTTATATTTTAGTACTCCTTATTATCCTAATTATTTGCAAGTGAACAGATTGTTTAGAACCAGAGATATGGCGTTTAATTTAAAATGAGTCATTTAGGCATATCTCTTCCAACACCATTCTGTAATAGATCGGAAATAATTGATAACTCCTGTTAGGCAAAAAATAATACATTTTAGGACCCTACTAACCTTCTGGTGCTAATTGCCTGACTCAAGAACATTTGTTCTGTACTTACCGTGCTGTTAGAGAAAAAAAAATAACTAAAGCATGTGTTTATATAGATATTAAAATAATACGATGCTAGTTATTGGGTTTTTTGTCATAATTAGAGCTCAATTTTATGTGCTTTTGCAGGGTTTGGTAAGGTGATTTTTTAAAATTTATGGTAGATCAAAGAGGGGAAGGGAGAAGGTACAGAAAAAAGAAGGGGCAACAGCCATCAATACAATAATTAACGTAATTTGCGGAAACGACAGGACAATAACCCTTGATTTACATATCTTCGGTATAGAGGAAAGGTTTGGAATGTAAAACATGATAGAATATCAACAATCATCTGTACTTATACCAAAAAATAAATCACATGCAGAAAATATTGGTACAAAAAATTAAATATACAAAGGTAGCTCACCCATCTGAAAGTAGGCGTGGGGGGGATACACAAGGCAGATTGGAGGTGGTTCTAGTCAAGGTACTCAGTAAGTCATTATGGGGGGTGTTTAGTTGTGAACTCCATCCAGTGCTACCAAGTGTTGGAGGACATATCTTCCAATTTTCTATTTTTTCTAACCTGGAGATCCAATCCGTCACTGTCGGGACTGAGATCTGTTTCCGGTGGGCAGAGATAAAGTTCTGGGACGCATTAAGTAGGAGTCTAAGAAGGAGATGGAGAGTGTACTATGATGGAGAAGCATGTAGACTGTCTGAAGGGTGGTGGCTTGTCAGTGAATTGGGATATAGCATGGTGGATATTGGTTAGGTCATATTTTTATACTAGATATTGTTTGAATACAATATATATGTTTTTCCCCCATGGAACGCTGAGATATGATGTCATACCCTGACACTTTGCCTTTTTAAGGATGTACGGCTCTGGGTGGAGATGAACCATTAAGGCTGTGCTGAAATGTTATAGTCCTCCAAATTATGAATATGTTATTTACATATATGCTACCATTATAGTATAGCAATATTAAAATGCTTATGCCAATATGGACATGTCTATGACATGCTCCTTAAATACAAGGTATGTAAATATTTGATCCCTTAACAATGATAACCATCGTTTGCTGTGCTCCTGTTTGCCTATTGTACACGGCTGCATATATATATATAAAATTATATATATATTATATTTTATATGTATTCATAGTACGGTAATTCATAATGACAATAAAACGTCCCTACAATGTTGTTTTATTTATAAAGAATGTTCATATTTGATATGTATCTGTTTTTTAATGTGCTGGTGAATAGTACAGGATTGATCTTTGTATAACATGCTCACAGTGGGGAATGGTAAATGATACAGTCATCCATTCTACTTCAAACTAATAGCTGCCAACATAATATAAATTCCTATGCACACATATACATTGTGTACTTTGCAGAATCATACACATTAGTGGCTACAATATTTATTGCACATTCCTAGTTTTTACTAAGGCTTCTTTCCAGCTGTACAGTTAACGATGACGTTTGCAGTCTCACTTCACAAAGACGCTACAAATTCAAGACTGAACTGTGATTTTTCTGAAGGATCAGTTAAAACTGACATCATCTTTAAAAAATATATATTATTTGTTGTTTTAAACATGTGATAGATGACCTGACCTGATGCCTAAAAAAAAAAAAGAACCGCATATGACTCCACGCCAACAATAAATGAAATGCTGGGGAACTAGAGGCTAATACAAAAAAGTGCATTTATTTTCTGTACTTACAAGTGGGGAGCATATGATTAAGTGCCTAAGGGTGTTAAACGTGTACAGGATTTTTCTTTTTTCTTTCCACGAGGACAAGGAAATAAATTCCCTTTTTGCATAAGCCTCTAGTTGCCCCAGCGTTTCATTTATTGTTGGCGTGGAGTCATATCTTGGCCGGTGGGAGTCCAACAGGCGGCTTGTATCTTGGAATCCGAAGCAAGGTGTGAGCTGTTTTGTTTTTGCTGGTAGTTTGTTGCCTTATATTTAATAGACTAGTAGTATTTTCAACCGGCTACAACTAATGATCAGAGTAAAAGAAGAAGCAGCTGCCCAGACCCTGTAGGTTCCCATGTTTGCAGAAACGTAATGTGCAGCTTACATTATTTAGCAGCTGCTGGGCTTAAAGGGCTGCTTTTTATTTCCAATCCGACTCTGGCTGTGGGGCCCGAAGAAAGATCATCTATGTGTTCAGCATCTACTACATTTTTGGTTCTTCTGAATAGAGAAACGTACATGTAAAATGATAAAAAGGAGAGTCACAGAAGGAGAAGCGCAGAGATGTTGGGGGTGACTTTTGGAGGAAACTTGGTGGAAGTTGCAAGACAAATGCAAATATGGCCCTGGATCTGTGCATGTCAGATTCTGGTATTGCAATATCATTTTAGGGTTTATACTTGACGATTAATAAATATCTATGTATTATATGCATACCTCCTAGCCTGTTAAAAAAAAAAAGTGAGTCTAGAGAACTGGACTGTACAGAGTCTTTTTATGTGGCCTACTGATCTAACTAAGGCATTTAGAAGAAGAATAAGGTATCTTATTTACAAAATTACATTTATATATACCTTTCCTTCCATTTTAGTACAGATTATTGTCACATTTGGTGGTATGTGCTACAATCGTACCCATCAAACATCCTAAACTCCTAGGCATACCTCCCAGAAGGGAGACCTTCAGAGAAAGGGTGAATGACAGTGTGAGAGAACGTGGGTAAGAAAAATGAGTGTGAGTGAATCAAACTACGAAATTCAAACAAAAACTCAAACTCTTTGCTTTGTCTTTGTTTATTTCTTTGGTGATCCTTCCTCATTTTTAGAGATTTTTACGAATTAACAAAATTGGTAATTTTTCTTTTAAAATTTAAATTCATACAAAGTTTAATGGTTATTTCTGCTGATGAAGCTTTAGTACCCATGAAAATCATTATTTATTTCCAGTATCCAATATGTGTTTCTCTATGATATCATCCTTCTATTAGAGTCCATTCAATCAAATATTTATGTACAATGCATTTGCATTAAGAAAATAAATCAATTTTCTGCCATATAGTAGGATAAGGAGCAAGGACTTTGTTATGTACATATTTTAAATTAGTTAAATCTGATTTTTACTTATTTTTTTTTTAACCACTTGCCTGACTACAGATTTCTTTCGCAGAGTGTACTTTGCTCACACCACCTTTTAATAAGATGTACAGTTTAAATGATGGATTATTCTCTAGTTTGCTTAAAAATGAAATATGACCAAAAGTGGAAAGCTTTGTGTTTAATGGTATAGTCTCTGTATCATTTTGAGTGCTGAAGGAGAACTAAAAGGTTGAAGGCGGCTGCTTATCCATTTATCACAGCAAGGTCTGAAAAGATCAACCATTAAACAGAATTTATTTTTAGAAATGTAATGAAAATAAAAGATAAGAGACCATTTTAAACAAAACTAAAATAAAAACACTGCTTGAAACAGACCAAGAAGGGTTGAAATGGCTTCCTCAATTTTTTTCTCACTGTACAGGCATGTACCCCATGATCATTTATTAGATGTAGCACCCAGACTAAGGATCTAGTGTCTCCCAGTTAAATCATTGATTAGTAACAAGGTGACCAATAAAAATAGTAATGGCTACCTACTCTATGTGTCTTTGATAAAATATTGGTCCTTAGTCTGTTATTTGGTATGTATATTTACAAATTATTTTTCAACCCCCAACTGTAATTATTTGTCTGAATATGCATACTTTACAATAAACCTATTTTTGGAATTGTTACATGGGTATAACCTTCAACATAATGCACACTGTGCAGATTATGAATGGTGTGATCGTGTCCTGTCCACCTCAGCTCATCGCTGCTGAATGAACGAAACTGAATGAATTAGCCTTCCCAAACAGTACACCAAGGAGTCAGGAGATGCTAGGCTCACTCCTAGTTATCGTTTATAGAAGGAATCAGGTAATATACCATTTTATACACTTCTTTGGTATTGAGGTTGTGGGGAGGTGAGACACTGAACAAAGTCCTAACTTTAATGATGATCATAGTTCAGCAATCTGAAGACCACCAGCCGCTGAACTAAAGCTTCTATACCAGTTCTCCCCATTCTATATTACATGGTACATTTCATGAAGCTTTTTTTTTTTTGATAATTATCACTTGCTGTCACCTTGGCTTTGAGAAGCAAATTTCGATCTTGCTTGCTTACTTATCCAGCACTTTTCTGAAAACAAAGTGCTTGTCTTTTTACCAATTAATTAACCTAACTTTCCAGTTAATTTGACGCATTTCAGAGGGATATTGAACAAATGCATCTATTTGCAAGGATGTAAACAGAAAAGCTGCATCTAAGTAATATTACATTACGTATTTTCTGTGTTAGCCTAAGTACTTACAGACAACTGGAATCAATTAACGGCCATAACATAAACAGAATGTGGTGATCGCAGCATTATGTTCTGCACCATTTTGCAGGCAAAGAGCTGTTCAAACTGTATAGCATCATTTTAAATGTCCCTTGTCACCAGTCTCTGATTCAATGATCTGTGTTAATCCCAGAGAGGAAGAGGCATTTGTCTAAGAATTTGGGTATTTTTTTCATCCAGTGATTCTGTTATTTAGAACAGGTGCAGGGAGTAAAAATTGGGGTTGATTTAGCAATGGCAAACCTATCATCCTCTTGACACTCTTTTAATTGGTATTTACAAAGTCACAACCTATTTAATGGAGCTGCACAAAAGTTGCAAAAAATAAATAAAAGTAAAGGATCTGCAAACAGATAAGTGAAGAAATGGCTTTAAATGGTTTATAGCTTATGTGTGATAATGAAGTCACTAGATCTGATCGTAGTATGTATGATTACAGAATAAACTACACAACTAGTACAACTTTTATTGTGTTGTTTTTTTAAATACTGGTAGTATTTATCTGTTTTTTTCCTCTGCGCTATGACCAGGGGCGTTGCTAGGTCTCCAAAAGATCTGGGCCTATAGTCCCCAGCAAATTTAATAGCAATGGTGTCCACCTTGGGAGTAGTCACTGTGTACACTGCGCACACACACACACTTCTATCTCTTGTCTTTCTTTCATTTCTGCTTATCTCTCATTCTCTTTCCCTCTCTCTTTTCTCCCCTTTATGTATACCTTCCCTCCTCTTTCTCTCTCCCTTTTATCCTTACCTCTCCCTTTTCTATTTTATCTCCCCTTCTTTCATTTGATCCCACATTCTCATTATATCTCCTCATTTTATTAATCTCATCTCTGTCATTTCTCTTTATCTCTCCTCTGATTTCACTTTATCTCTCCCTATCTTCCCCACTTCTTATGTCACCCATTTCTCCCCACCTCTCTCCTTTCTAATCATCTCTCGCAATCTCTCTCCTCTTCTTTATCTCAGTCTCTCTTCTTTTTGTCCTCATATGTCCTCCATATCATTATTTCTTTCTCTACTCTTATTCATTACTTTATTTGGCATCTTTTCCCACATCTTTCTCTTGTCACTCCCCCAGTAGCTTACATACTGTGTGGCACACATTTTCACATACACTCTCACATATGCACAGATTTATACACTCACACCAACACATGCACACATACTTGCCAACACGCACTTACATATATATGGTACATCCAAGGTCACACACATTTATACCTGCTCACATGTTCTGAGAGAGTGAATGAGAATGAATGTGGGCACTAGGCAAGAAATTTTGTTCCTGAATGAAAAATCCCCCCAAACCGAAAACAAATAGTGTTTGGCCCATTTGCAGATGTCTAATATTTACCATGTTTACTTATTTTTCCTTTCTGTTGTCAACATGACTTATTTTGACTACAACTGAATGATCTGTATAGTGTAGTGATTAATATACTTTATTTAAGTAAATATTGCTAGTCTGCCTAGCCCATAGGTATAGTTAGTCTGCCTCTGCTGATAAATACATGATTAGTATTATTGTAAATATGTCAAGTAATATCTTCTTGTTATGAGACTAGCTATAGAAAATATGCTCAATTTGAGTTTTTGTAATTACATGAATTAATAATTATTCTAATTTGTGTAAGTGAATGTAAAAGTAATTCAGGCAACATCATCTGCTCAATGCCAAAAAGCCAATTTTCAAAATTTGCTTAGCTCCATTAAAATGGAAGTACTCAATCAATTTCTCTTACAGATCCTGATGTGTTTAAGTTCCCTCAATTATTTTTATGACTTGAGGCAACAGTTCTTAACTCTGTGGATGTAAGAGAAAAATAAATTGGGCTCGTGTCCTCTATTCTCAGTGGAATGTTATAAATAACCGCTAGGAAACTAGGTTACAAATAGTCGGCCTGTTAATAGTTGAAGTCGAAAAATCAAAGTGGACGATATGTCATTTTTTCAATAAAAGTAGAACCTATGCAATGGTGGATCACAATTGTTCATACATAAATATTTACATTCATATATGCTGAATAAAAATGTAACTTCAGATCAAAATTTAGTTGCTTCTTTTACGGAAAGCCACTAACTGGGGGCATTCTGCGACCTGTAATGCTTTGATTTGATACAAAAATGTCAAGAGAACTACTAAGGAATAAGCTGTGATTGGCCAACAAAATGAACCAACAGAGAGTAAGCTTGATCCTTAGATTTAAAAATAAATAAATTAAATAAAGAGAAATAAATCAGACTCATCGCTGTGATGACATACTGTATCTTTGTAACCCAGGAGGAAGAATGTTGTGATAGAACTCTTTAAGGAAGTAATTCTTAAAGGATGGAAAAAATATGTTCATGGCCAATCACTGCTAATTCCTTAATAGTCCTCATTAATGACATTTCGGTGTCGCATACTGTAAATCACATGAGTGTTATATAATTAGGTCCTGATAATTAAAACTGCTTCAAATGATATTCATTATAAGGCTGACTAATCTCACTGAATCTCACTGAAGTGAAAATAATTTTCCGTATAATTTAACCTGTTATCCAAATAAATATAAAGACATAATGCCATTAATAACATTATACTGTACAGAGGAAAAAAAGCCTTGATTTATTAGGGGTGGATCAGGACACGGGGGATGGAAAACACATTTCTTGAGTTCCAGTAATTTTGTTCCAAGCTTCTTTAATACATAATTTTCTTTAAAATATATATAAAACATGCTGGAGAAAATTTTGAATCAAGTAAGAACTAAGACAAACCAATACATTTGGTAAAGAAGGCCCTGTTCACAAGCTTACAATCTAGAGGGGACTTACAGTCTAGAGGGGGTGCACTTTAATGCATGCCCTTTTTTGTTGCCCCCATCTTCTTGGTCTGCAGGAAATGTGTTAGGCTGATTTAGCACCTTTAGCACCTTTTAGTTTTATACATTACCATATGTAGGCTAGAAAGTCTAACCATTCTAGAAGCTTTAATTGCATCATTGGAAAGCTAAGAATGTAAAGGGGTGACGAAAACTTCCTCTAACATCAATGATCAAATGTTTTCTAAAGGACCCCTTGCCTGGTCATTTTAGAAATAACCTTCCATAGTATATCTAGACTATATTTTTACCTCTAGCTGACAAAGCTTTTTGTTCCAATAAATATTTAACATCCTAAATGTGCTTCATTCATATTTCTGCATATGTCAGCAAGGTACTTGCTTTATTGATTTCATACAAAGTGTATGCACATTTTAAAAATTGTAATAATAATTGAAAATGTTCAGGAACTTGTCCACAATGCAGTCGATATATTGAAATCCTATACCCATGGGCTATACATGCATGAGCTCTGTCTTTGGAAGTGTAACAACCCATGGGCTGACGGATTTTTTTACCAATTATTACTACATATATGACTGTTAAAATGCCAAGTTCAATAGCTGTTGCGAAATTAAAAAAAATATCGACTTTCATTTGCTTGTTGTAATAGCCCACAGAATATTCGCTCAATAAAATTAATGAGTTCCTAATAACAGATGAAATAAAAATAAAATAAGCATTAGTATTAAAAATAAATATCTAACAATCTTCAGCTGCGGCAATCAGCACTCACTGCGAATAGCTATCAAAGAGACAAATTATAAAAAGTGATGTATTTTTTCCATTAATGTTTTTGGAATTACTCAAATTATAGCTTTACTGCGTGCGTTTTAGATAATCATGCAACTATGGGTTTTGCTTATTATCAGCCAAGTTCTTGATCTCATATAAAGACAGAGCTCCTCCTGTAGTTTAATTTAGGATACAAATTAATTACTTAAAAATATTATGGGTATAGGATTAAAGAAAACTAGTCACATTTTGGATCTAAAAGGAACTCAAGAGATCTTAATATAAATGCGTCTATCCTCTAAAAAGTTGGGTTTTCATTCGAGATAAGGGTTAACTTAACAGAGTATTCTTGGCTGTAGTTGCATTATCTGCAAACCAACTCTGCGCTTGTTGAACTTAAATTAAAAGCTACAAGCAAGTTAAATTACCACTTCCAAAAAAAAATTCTTTAAATAAGGCCCTGGATCCCTTCTTAAATAGATGAGGTGACCTCATTGGTTTGTGGTAGGAGTACGTAGAGTGTCCTATTCTGTGGGATGGCAGGGGTAAAATATAATAAAATGTATGTATGGGAGGCATAGAGCCCATCCTGTACCTCTTACCATGCCCCCATTTGGGATGCACAAAGCCTCAGCGTTTTCCCCTCTCTCCATCCTTTGCGCTGTGTGATGGCGGGCGTGAGGGCTGTACATTACAATAAATATAATTAATAAACTCTACACCCCCTGTCACCCTGATTAAGGGTACATGAGCTCATTATACTGCCCCCGAACCTGGGGCACTTAACAGTGTGTGGTAGGATTTATACCCGCCTAAGTTATACATTTATTATCCTCTTGTTTTTTATTTGAATGTGTGTGTGTAAGGGGGTCGGGTTTACATTCTGCCTTAGGTTCCCTTGAGAATGCAAGGTGAATTTTTGAGTTGGAACAGAGATTGCATTTGCAACTCAGAAGCATCTTGCAGATCCAGTAACCACCAGTCAAGTAGGTGGGAGCTGAACAATAATAAGTCGGCAGTAGAAGATGAGCAAACCTGCATTTTCTGAATTTAACTTAAAATGTTTTTAAAGAAACAGGGAAAAAAATATAGCAAAAGTTTTAAAGTGCAGTAGAAGTAAGTCTGTTGCCAGGGCCGGCGCAGGAAATGATGTCATATTCCAGCGCTCAGCATTACAAGCCGACACCGAAACCGAGCTAGAGGGCTCGCAGAAGAGAGAGAGGGGTGCCGAGCGGCTACTGACAACTTGATAAGCGAAAACCACTCGGTGCCCCTCTCTCTCCTCCGGCTTAAAAAATAAATAAATAAATTAAAAAAAGGCGCTTGGGGCAGCAAATTGGGGCAATTGCCCCACTCTGCTCCATGGTAGGGCCGCCCTGTCTGTTGCAGTATTGGAAAGACCTTTAGAAATGTGAATATTGATGAATATAATTAAGCCAAACCTCCATGATGCTAATTATAGTAAAGAGTAAAATAAAACAAGTTAATTTTATACCCTTTTGTCACAAGATCAAGGCATACTTATGAATCTAAAAATGAAAAAAAAAACAACATTAAAATATCACTGTCATTAGGTTCATTTAGTCCTCTGCATGACTGCATTAAATCACTTCATTTTTACAGATAATAGGTTTTTAATGGATTTTTAACAGCCCTAATTCTATATTAAAACAAAAAGTAGACCGAGAGTTTAGAAAGATTTTTTTTTTACTTTGGTAAATATGAAAAATAATATTTAAGGTTGCTAAAGGCCAGAACACGGGGCAACTGATCATCTTTTATCAAAAGCAACTTCTGAGGTCCCAAAGTGCACATGACTTTTTTCAATGCTGGCTGAATTTTGGGTAAAGTAAAACCAATTGGCCTAAAGTAGGTCCAGTGGCAGAATGGCAAGTTAGCCAAAATGTATGCATTAAAGATATTGTACAAACTGTTTGTGACGAAAAAGTACGATCAATTGATTAAATGTTTGAAGTAGGTTTTGTGTTGCAGATCAAATCTAAACAGGATATGAAACCTAAAAGATCATTATTTATTCATCCATCCTGTTAATAGCAACATGCCATCTTGCTTATTTGCAGAACAAAGCCATTAGATGGGTCACATGGTTAATTTAATAATACGTTACTTTTCTTGGGTGGATGTCCTAGATTATAATTTGTTGATGTTTAGAGAATAAAACTGACTTTTTCGAGAACTGTATCAGAGAGTTTAACTCAGAGACTACTAATTGATAAGGAAATTGCAATGCTGACAGTCTGAAGTCTGGCTTTGATTTTCCGTTATCCGGATAATAATCTGTTGAACAGGTGGTGTCTCTTCAAGGGGTCTTTGTGCCTACCTGAAAAGTGTATGGTGGTTATTATAGATGCACAATTACTGTAAGGGAGTTGAGCTTTGACAGCAGCAGCAGTTTCAGTATTTGGCTATATTCATTTTCTAAAATATTCTGACTGAATTAGATTGTCACGGTGTAAGGTAGACGAGGTGGATCCAACTATGCAGATAAGCACCGCTTAGAGAAAGTTCAAGAGGCGGTCCGTGGTCGAGGGCAATAGCAGGCAGCGAGGTCAAACAATTCCGAGGTCAGGGCAGGCAGATCAGGTGCAAAATGTTAAACAGTCCGGGTTCGTAGGCAGGCAGAGAAGGTTGGTACACTCGGGCCGTCGGTACGCCATCACTGTGGTGCCGGCGCGCGTGCGTGGTGGAGGACATGGCCATTGTGCTGCGGCGCGGACGCGTGTGCGTGGACGAGGAGGCAGGACCACGACGCAGGGTAGTGCTTCGCGCGGAGGGCGGGCTGCGAACGCAGACACGCATTTGCACGGTGAGGCAAAGAGGCGGGGCTCCGGGGGGGCGAGCCGGCTTAGCAGCAGAGGCGAGAGCCGCGGCGTTGCGCGTGACATAGATCTTATTAAATCCACAATGTATAAGGTTAATTAAGAGTTGAGTTTGCCCTCCTTACAGCACACTTGTATGTAGTCTCTATCCACCCACTTTTTTCTCCATGGAAAAGTGGTGGGGAAGTTTTTGCAGAGCTTTATGATAGAACTACCGGTAGACATCGTCCCAAAAATAGCTGGACCATCCATGTCTATATGGATAGTGCTTTGTGCACTGGGACATACAAAAAAATCCACAGAAACACCACAAAATCTTGTAGAAAGCCTTCCCAGAAGAGTAGAGGCTGTTATAGCTGCAAATAGGGGGGCAACTACATATTTAGAATGCTATCTTGTCCCTGTTGGTATAATGGCCGGGTGCCTCAATACTTTCATCCATAAAGTGAATGGCAGTGAACCTTAGTGGTGGCCTCATACCAAATGTAACCCTAAAGTGGTTGTGTAATCTGCCTGAAAGTTCCATGGGTAGTGTTATATTACTTTTTAATGAACCTCTAGCCTGTGTTCTTCAGTGGTTTTCAGCCTTTTTAAGTACCTTTAAATGCCCCATATGTAAGGGTTAGCCTTTGAAGAACCTTCTTCATTTGTGGAGAATATCCTTTTTAATTGGCATTATAACCTCAAAATCTTAAACTGAAACGTTTGGTCTCAGCCATTGTTCAGGAACTTTTGCAAGCAGGACGATTTTTCTCAATTTCTCTAAGTACATAGCTGTTTTGTCTGAGGATAATCTCTTGTGATGTTTGTGTGTTCATTGCGGCTGGTATCAGGGATAAATGAAGCATTTGCAATTTATATTGAGGCCGTGGCTCTCGTCTAATCTGTCTAGATAGTGTCTAAACAGAACAGTCAGATAGATGACTCGGTAAGCCAGGACTAGGTCAGAACAGATTATTATTCCTTGTTGCAAAGATCTTGTTGTGCTCATGTGAAATCATGAGATGGAAATTATGGATGAAATTATGGAATTATTTGGAATTCTAAATTATAAAAATGGAAACCATAACAGTGAAACGAATGTCTGTTTCATTATCCTTTTTAAAAGGGGTTAACCCTTTTTGTACCTGCATTGACACACATATCAATGCAATTGGTGCCACATATGCAGGTTAACACTGAGTTACCCCTGAGTCCTGCACTGGTAACGTCTTCCTTGATAAGAAATAGCACTGCAATTGTTTGTACAGCCTTTTGAGTGCCATAGCACATTTATGGGAATTCTTCATCCACTTTACCCAGTTGAACCCTAAATTAGGTAAAACAAAAGAATATGAGAGGCAATAGCAGGGAAAAGCGTGCTTTTGTTTTTTGTTTCTTTGTGATATTTACGTAACATTTGAACAGTGGATAATAATGTACTTCTTTAATGTCCCATAAAGCCCTGGCAATGAAGAATACATAATAACTTACTTAGAAACTACTTTTATATAGTGTACAATATACTTCTGCAAAAAAAAAAGTACCTTTGTAAGTTTGTAGCATGCCACTCTCCCTGCTATAAGTTTTTTTTTTGACTACTTGAAAGTAGTCCCATATGTGCATGCGCTCATTAGAACGCACACAAATCTCACACAGGCTAACCTTACAGGTATTTTAGTTCAAGATAATCAAACAGACCAAGTACTACAAGGAGTCTAGAGAGTTAAAGTATACTTCTGTGTGTAGTTCCTGGGATGTGTTTTCGGCAGTTCTGTTTAATGAAAACACATACACACTATTAAGTTCGCTAGCTCTGCATATACCGTAATACTTTGACAGTGGGATGGCTACTGATGGCCTGATATCTGGGTCAGCAAGGCTTATATGGCTCCCAGCCAAAAAAACCAACCAACCAGTCAGCTGCTGGTGGCTGTAAATAATCCTGTTTTATTCCTGTACATCTATGCACGCAGTTAAATCATTCATTAAACCAACATTACGTATTATAATGATGTAATCACAGTCGGTTCTCCTGATATACTGTGCAAATTATACTCCATTAAAATACAGTGAGACCTTCAACAAAATCTTCCTGACAAATACAGCTACTAAAAATAAGCAGAGTATTCCTTTGCAAAGGGATTGCATAATATCCTTTGAAGCTAAGCTGTATGCCATATGTTTTATTGCTTCTAAGAATGCCTGCGCTGGGCTTGTCTCAGGAAGAATTAAACACCGCGCTACTGTGCCTTTATTTTATAGAATGGTATATAAATTCTATTATCGATATTTAAAACTGAAAAAGAAGCAAGCTCATCATAGTTGTTAACTAGCAATGAGCGTGTCTTATTTTTTTATCCTGAATTTATTTCCAGGATTAAATACAGGATTTACTTGTTTTGTGTTAAAATGAGAAGAACAAATGGGTTGATGGTAACTGAAATGTATTGATTTTCAATATGAGGTCACAGTCTACAAGCATAAACTCTGATCAACACATTGCTGCATCAGTCTATCCGAGAGGCCAGTTATATTCTGCATGGCGTAATGACCTAGTTATTTATTTCCCCCCAATAGTAGCATATCAGCTATTATATTGTGTTTTTCGTGATATAACAGGCACCCAATAAGATGCAACTACATTTTAATAACAAACATTTAGAGAAAATGTAATTTACCAGCTATTTTGCATATAAGACCTACATAATATATGCACAGAAATATTCTTTATTTATACCAGGGGTGTAAAGATGGCCCCTGACAAAGTTACAAAATATCTGTGCACAACTGGGAATTGGATACTAATGACATCTGCTGCTAATGATATCTACAATATGTGCACATGGACCAAAAACAACTTGGACACATTTTTTTGGTTCGTTTTTGGTCCAATCATTTTTGGACAACAAATTTTGTTTTCCTCAACTTTCAGCTGAGATGAAATTCGGAGCTTTATTTTCTCAGTCTCTCTCACGCACTCTCTCTCTACGTTCTCTACCGCTTCTGTGTCTCTGTTTCGTGTCGTCTCTTCTCCTTGTTTCCACTTCTTGCTTCTTGCAATTCTCTGTCTGAATTCTCTTCTCTTCATTGGATGAGGGAGAGGTTTTCCCCATGGTGTGTGCGGACATTCTTCCCTGTTGTCGAAGTACACTGTGAGAGCGCAGTAACAGAGCCAGGTAACCAGAGACATGGTAGCAGTTATTGGAGAAGGCGAGGAAAACCAAGCAAATTTGAGACAAAAATTGTAAACTTTCTCCTTCATTTTATTTGGTTCATTTGGGCAGCCTCCTCATTTTAAGCTAGTCAGGATGCCTGTTACCTTTGTTGTTGGCATTGGCTTACCTACTGGACTATGAGTATGTTATCTTGTTGCTGACCTTTGCTTTCCTACTGGACTGCAAATACATTACCTGCTACCTTCTAGCTGAGCTTAGCTACTGGACAATGAGTATGTTACCTGTTACTTTGTTGCTGACCTTGGCTTGTGTACTGTGTCTACAAGTTAAGCTAGTTTGCAAGTTTGGCTTGCAAGTGACTTTTGCTGTTCATCCATCATTGCTGACCCTGCCTTGTTCTCTTGCTATTATTCCTTTCTCTGGTTTCCACTGGTGGTTTTCTGGACCAGATTCTGGCTGTGACTTCTTGTCTATCTCCTACATAAGGGTTCCCAGTTCTTTCCCCGGTCTGAGTAGGTCCTAACAGTAGTAGGCTAGTGGGCTTCTCAACAATCATCTTGTCCAGCATGGAGAAATCATATAAGTAGCAGGGGCACCTAGACCATAGGTGTTTTATTTGCACCAGATGCCCGAATGCATCCTTTCAGGCAAGCTTGAAAGTTGAAAGCTTTAAGTTTTACTTATTGTTTATTTTTACTGGCTTTAAGTATAATATATATACACAATGTGCTTTTTAACGAAATTAATATGAATCCTGTGTGACATGGAAACCATTGTCTCTCATTGGTACTCAATTTTTGTTTTCAAATCTCATACTCAATAAATACAAATACCCCTACAGCTGTGGATGGTTTACCTGAGCTGTTTCATGATGCGTAAGTGGTCAGGCAAATGATCACTACGGTATTAACGTGACGTCATACTGCACATAAATCCTGTCCTAATATCGTCTTTGTAATGAGTACAGATCCGGAGAATTTGTATATAATCTGCGTCTCTTCTAATATGGCTATTCATGATACAAACAGCCTGGATGTACTTAAAGTCACTGGATGGCTATAGTTATAAGGTTATTATAGGTCCTCTAAAATCTTTAGTAATCTCCTTTAATTATAATAATTTCATTCATAATGCAAATTAAAAAATAATACCCACTAGTGAGGAGAAGTGACTGCACAAGTGCTCCAGAAACCTGAAGATTTATGCTTTACTTGTCCCATAAAGGACACAAATCAAGTAGATTAGACATAATCTGATTGTATTGAGGTACAATTTACAGCATGAACGCCTTTAAAGTGGGTTAAGTGACCAGGTTCTGTAAACACCATATGACTACTGATTGGTCCGTGAAAGAGTATTAACCGAGAGATAATGGTGGTATTAGGCCAAATCCCTAAAACACAACAGCTGTAGCTTTCAAATGAGTTGTTCTTAGGTTGGCTTGCAGGGCTGTAATTTATTATGTGCCAGTCACCTCTTTCTTCGTAAAAGTAATGAATTGTGAATAAAGATAATTACCGATTTTTTTTAACTTTAAGTCCTATTTGTAATTTGCTGTAGCAACTGTTTGGCTTGCCAAAAACAAAACAAGTTTGTGAATGCATGAAAGCAAACATTTATTCAATTTCCATCTAATAACGAGTCTTGTGAGGCTTTCTTAATAGATAAAAGTAGAAGGAAATGCATTTTCTTCCAGGAAACATGTGAATAAATTACTTTACTGCGCATTCTGTATCGGTTTCATATGATTTACTACTATACATACAATACATGATACGAGAAGCTGTGCAAGCCACATTTCAGTTTATTTAATTAGGATTATATATACTTATATATATATATAATATATATTACAAACTATATTGATGGGAAGAGGCTGCACAATACATCACTCATACATCAGTTTAGTGTCCCATTTGCGAACTTGGCTAGATGGACAACGTTATTGAAAAGTTTGAGTTTGGTCTCCCTCTTTATTCTAAACAGCTGTGTCCTTATCATTATATGGGAATTTTGTGAGATTAAAGGTGGGCTTTTGGTGGGGCATTAGTTAAAAGGGAGCAGCCAGACCCTGAAACAGGTCACAAGCGTAACCATGAGCCATGCCAGACTCGCCAGTAGATAACAAGGGCAGTAAAGGGATTAACAATACAATGGTCCCAACCAGGGTAAATGTCTGTAGTGGTGGAACTGAGATGGGGGGAAGAGACTGACAACACATTAATGCACCATGGGGTGGGGGAGTCTGACCTTAAACTAAAACAATGGTGGTCATTCCCTGGTTGCAGATCATGGCTGTCTGCCAGAGATATTCCCCTCAGCAAGTGATGAGGTGATATACTTCTGGAGGTAGACACAGAAGTCAGGGCCCATAGTCCATAGGGAGGAAGCTGGCTGTCAGGCCTCTCCAGTGGTCCCAGTGATGGAGGGTTCCGTCACACACGTTCTAATAAGTGGAGCAGATTCCTGTTCAGTTTCCTCTGTTTTGCCATGGGGCCATCTATTATGTAGCTTGTCTTCTTGGTGTTGTGTACTTTTATAAATGCAAATTCCATCAAAGCCAGGTTTCTTTAACATGGTATTTTGTGGGGACATTTACTCAAAAACACAACTTTTGTTATTGATATTGTGTAAATGTGGAAAACAACACTGCAATCAGCTTGGCAAAGAAATCCCCTTTCCTGTTTCATATAATAAAGTTCAGCACTAATTAAAAAAGAAATGCAAACATCCCTTTCAGTCTGTTACTTCTGAGCTTAGTTTGTGATCTAGGGAAGAGCATTTGAAAAGCCATCATGGTGATGTGTCAAGCAATTTAGCTAAAGTACTCATCAATGTGCTGTGGGTTGAAATGGCAGTGCAATATTAGTCGTAAAAGAGTCACTTTCAGTATAAATATGAGTTTTAAAAAAACCTTATAGTCGCAATGCAGTTATTAAAAATTTGGAACATGTGTTTGATGGCCTCTTCAATTTCTTATTTTTAGCAGACGCTTCCAAGCTTTATAATTTGTTAGAGAGCGTTTTGACTTTTCTCAGCATCAACGGTGCCTTATAATTTGTTTCCCGTCTGGAAAGATTAAACCGTTTTTCCAGAGAAACGCACAGAACTAGATAATTTTATCTTTCTGATGAGAAACCTAGAGGCAAATGTATTAGTGTGATGCAAGCGGCCAAATAAACCCCATTATGTTGGAAGTAGTCAGCGATTCAAGCAAGTAACATGTGCTAACTGCTCAACAGGTGTGCATTTTAATGTATGCTAATCATATTTTCTCACAATTAACTCTATTTTCAATTTAAAAAGTAATTGATAGTCTAAGCAGACCAAAACAAGTATCCAGGTAGACAACTGAGGTCAAATTTATTTATTTTCTTAAAACACTGGCATCATATGTACCTTGAAACTTTTCTGCATACATAGACTATATGACCAAAAGTATGTAGAGTTGTAGACACCCCCCTAATTATTGAGTTGAGATGTTTCCGCCACACCTATTGCTAGCAGGGTGTATAAAGTCAAGCACATGGGCAGCTATCTCCAATGACAAACATTGGCAGTAGAATGGGTTGTACTGAAGAGTTCAGTGACTATAAAGGAGGCACTGTCATAGGATGCCACCTTAACCACAAGTCAGAACTTCTGCCCTGTTAGATCTACCTCAGTCCACTGTAAGAGCTATTATTGTGAAGTGGAAGTATCCAGCTCAGCCACCAAGTGGTAGATCACACAGAGTGTTGCTGAAGAGCGTAATGCATAAAAATCACCAGTCTTTTGTAACATGACTCAGTATTTATTTATACTTACACACATACCCTACCTTTGTTGGCTCAAGAGATTGTAGGCTGGTGCTCTTCTGCTCCCTCAAGGTCCTCACACACTATGTATGAGTGATGGTGGGAGCTTGTGTACGGGGTCTGCGGGGGTCTAGCTGTATGTACGATGAGGGGTGTATGTGGGAGCTTGTGCTAGAGGCCCATGGGGACCTAGTGGTTTGTCCAGAGGGTGGGTGCTGCTGGAAGGAGCCCACAGGGCCATCGGTATGTCTGGCAAGGGGGGGCTAGTTGTAGGGGCACATGGGGGTCTTGTGGTATGTCTGGGCCCACAGAGGACTCACTTCTCTAAGACAAAAAAGGGGGGCCCAGCCCCTCACATTACTTTTCTTCTGTCAAGTGAGGGCGTTATTCTGTATGTTAAAGTGTATTTAGAAACATGCGCATGTGTTGAGAGTAAGTTTTACCTTTTTGTGCATTAATCAAGCTGTCTAGAAATTACTAGGCTTGCTTTATGATCATTTAGAGAATCAAATGCGTTTCATATTAATATGAGCTATTGTTCTGTGGGCCCCATTGAATCAATTAGGCACAGATGTTCACATGAGCTTTAATTGTAGCTTTTTTTTCCCATGGCTGGTTTCTAAGCTTGAGGTTTTGATTTTAGGTAGCTCATTAAATCGCAAACCGTGCATTAACCACCTACCTAACCTTAATTGGTTTTAAGAGAGGTCACTGAATTAGACCCATTGTTATCATTACGTGTTACTGATAAAGAGCCACACGACTCAGCGGCAGAATAAGTATACAAAATAGGGAATATTTGTACAAAATATATAACAGCCCCTCATAACTACTTACATCTACTATGATCATAGCCTTTTATTGCACCTTGATAAATATTACTTTCCGAATTTGTAAACAAAAGAAGAACTAGGCATAGATTTGAATTAATATTTCTTAAACTCCAAATTAGATTACAAATATTAATTAGTGAATTTTTGCATTTTTGATTCCACTTTAGTGGAGTAGCAGCGGATTCTACCTCATTCAGCTCTCATTTTCTATATTCCCTAACGTAACTTTTCTTCTATAGAATTTTCAGTTCATCTAGTTCTTACACCGAGAACATCTGGATTACTTTTGTTGCGCATAAAAACCCAAGACTACTCATTGCGTTATATTCAAATAATGCCCTTTTTGAGAATTGTTTGTGGAAAAAACACCTCAAAGTAAGTGATTGAATCTGTAATGACAAAGATATCATTAAAACAGTAAACTGGAGTTATCTTCTTTGTTCACACCATATATTTTATGTGTGACTGCCTGAGATTCATCATTGGAAAATATGTTATATGAATAGTAGAAAATTGTATTCAGTTTACACATTTTGTGTGTTTAT
>VKOC01000009.1:13155211-13181430 GCA_009364415.1 Spea multiplicata | reverse complement strand
TCTTATAATCGAGCAAATACGGTATGTAAAACCATAGAATTCAAAGAGGGTGCGCTCTTTCGTACAACTGCACTTTTTTGTTAATACTTAATAATTTATTATATATTTTCCTTGTGTCTGTCTGCTTGGGACAGTAAGGTGCCCCATGGACCTTGAGGGGGCAGTATGGCATCATATTGTGCCTTAAATCTATCAATCTCAAAGGCGTTGGAGGGAAAAACACAAGAATTAGAATGAGAAAATCATGGCACTTTGTTGAAGTTCTAATATTGCTAGCACCTCATGGCCTTCAGCAACTCAATCTGGAAATTACTTCAAATTACAAACATATGTCTAACTGCAGTAAAACGGAAAGATGGATTTTAAGAATAATCATTAAAATCTAAATTGCGGGTTTAATTCTGCCTTTGGGATATTTTGAGACAGTAATTTTGTTACGTTTCCCTGAAACATAACTGATAAATGATTTTGTTTGTGAACATGCAGAGATGAAGTAGCAAATTATAACAGTTCAGAAAAACAATTTAAAAAGGTGCCCAACAACTTTAACAAAAAAACCTTTGTTAAGGCTTTGGTCAGATAATATAGCTTATATATAATATAATATATAAGCTATATTATAACATATAACATAGCAACTTAACAAACAGAGAGGTTTTCAGATCCTAATAAAAGCAGGTCAAGATGCCTTTGTCTAATGGCATGTGCCCGAATAAGGTAACTTTTAAAACATATGCTACCTACTTCAAGCACTAAACACCATTACATAGGATTGTATAGTGTACAAAAGATATTCCATCTACATAAATGAATAAAAAACCCCACAAAAGTATGCGCATATATGTTATGCGTACACACAGAGGGGATCCTTGAGCAAAAGTAGTCTTAAAAATCCAACGGTGGGATGTTCCTATGCACGGAACCTTTTTATTAGTTGCTATAATAACATAATTACATAATATATGATATCACTTTAAACTTTGCATTAGATTTATGTAGAAAAGGACATAGCAAGAAGAAATAAGAATTGTTTAGGACTGCCAAACTCGAAGCAGCAGAGATCATGATTTTTCATTTTTATCTTTACGATGTTGGGTTAGGAGGAGAAGAAAAATCTTGTGAACTAGGAGACATTACATAAAAATGGACCGAGCCAGGAAAATATTACAGTACATTTCACTTAATATTTAGCTAACTTTTCTACGTTTTGAATGACAAAATTGAGCATAAAATAAATGTATTCAGATGCCACTGCCATCGTGCCATTTGAGCTGCAAGGACAACTTATTTATGTCAATCTTGAAGATGCAAACAAAATATGAGAGTTGTCCCTAGTGAAAAAATAAAAGCTATTTGAGCTGACACTTTAAAGTGAATGATGGATAACACTTAATTTCCTGGCAAATAATTCCTTTATAATAACTTGTGAGTGATATGTGACGTTTACCGAGGATAGCAAGCGGGTGAACTAAACAGTTCTGAAATTCTAGGTGGGTTGTAAATCTCACAGAAAGTGCGTCCAATTAAAAATATTACAATTTAAACCACATTATGGAGGTTGCTATGACATGATAAAAGATATAAGTGATACTACAAAGCATTTCTACAGCACCAAGGACTACAATTAGCTGTGCATAATGTAAAATAATCTGCTCTAATTACATTTACTGCTGAATAATCTAAATCTAAGCATGCAACACTAAATTAATTCACAGGTTTCCTTTATGGTTGACGTAATAAGCTTTCTGAACGAGAACTATGAGAATGCAAATTGTTACTATATCTAGAAGTACTGATTGCAACAGGGGGCATCAGTTAACGCCTTAAGGATCCCTAAACCCATTGAAAATGCATTATGAGGCTTTGTCATTAAGGGGTTAAAAATGGTGTGGTGGGGGTCGCAATCCTGTGCATTGTTTTCTAAAGATATATCACCAGCACCTGGATAAGGACAAAAAGGTATCCTCTTCAAATTGGTGACCTATTGAGAACTCCAGAGTTTGTTCTTAAATCTCACAAAGTTAACCTACAAACCGTATAGAAGCAATACATTTTAAAGTCAATACCCAATAAATGTTTAGTACCTGGACAAATAAAACCACAACAACATCAGTATTGATATAAAACATTTACAGAGCTATTCGGATCATGAAAAACACATGAACTTGCAAATGCTCAATAAGCCAATGAATATACTAAAGCATTGCATATCGCTTCAACATTCAAAAACAACTTACTGTCTGGCTTTCAGGAAAATCCATCTTAATCAGTTTATGTGCGCATTCTTCAAAATCTAAACTGAAAAACAGTAAGAAAAAATGTGAACACAGTCGGGGTGCATTCAAAAGTAAAAGAGAGCAAGAACAGATTGTCAGTTTCAACTATTGGACCATGCATGTTACAAAGCACTGCTTAGATATTAAGAACCATCTTCCTGAAAACTTTCAAAACAAAAATTAAAAAAAAACCTCAACTGCTTTTGGCCAACAATAAAGTCAATAAAGATAAATGTTGTACAGAAGCAGCTCTACCATGAAGAGATCAGCATAGCCCATCTGATCAAGGCATCCAGAGTTTGTATGACCCCCACTGGGCAGACACAGCTCTGAACACACACGCACAAAACTATACAACACGCAGTTTTACGCTTATACGCTACAGGGACAAGAAACAAACAAAAAAAAAAAGGGACAAGGCTGCTCCGAAAAACAAAACCTATTGATAGTTGCAGTGCAGCAAATGGATAGAAATGTATCTTGCTATGTTTCTAGCTTTTGGTAAGCAAATATAAGTTACAAATACATCAGCGAGGACATGTGCCCTGAACACACGAGTGGCATGCATTGGCACTCGTGAAGCATGAGGATAACAATCTCACCAAATGAGCTAGAAAGACACTTTTTATTTGCACGTTTAAGAGTCTGTTACACTTGCATAAACGCACCTTTTTACTTCACCCTACTTCTCCTTTTACCAAAGTTACTAAGACAAAAGCAGAATGAAAGTTCATTATACTATTAAACATTTGCTGAAAACTTCCTCCAATGGAAGCTGTTAAGTGAAATCAAATACTTATTGCAGAAATGCACAAATGCCGTTATAGGAAGTGCTAAGCTCCATTAAGCAACTGTAGGTATAAGTGCAGTCACAGAAAGTCATTACACCAGCAATATTTTGATCCAGGCTTTTTGCAGATCATACAAATTTGGAAGTCAGACATTTTTTAAGTGTTCCTTTTCAGTCTGATGATCAGGGTTAGCTCATACGTAAATAGTATATGAAATAAAATATACTTAGGATGCAAAGTTTATTCAAGCAAATCTAGACCAGCCCTTTGATCTGCTAGTCCCCAATTAAATTAAGAGATACCTACCCAACAATCTAAAAAAAGTATTGTTGATGAGGAATGCAAGACTGTGCGAGCTTAACACATGTGAATATTTAAATACATTGGAAGCATCATTTGCTACACAGTAACAAAACAAAAAATACTTACCTTGACTGGATTGCCAGATATATTGTTCTTCGAAATGAAACCAAATTAATTTCAGTTTTGTCATGGATTACCATTTTTTCTCCTAAAAAAAACCAAACAAAATAAAACTGGTTTAACAAATATCCAAACCGAAATCATTCAGCATGAATGACCAGAAAATATACCTAAATTAACACATTTCAGGTTCAGTGCTGACTTATGAGATGATACAACAATTGGTGCCAAGCTGTTCTTTACCAAAAACAAGTTAATTTCAATTAAGAGGGCATTCTGTACCATAACATATCCAATAGAAATGCACGAGAATTGCAGACGTATCTTGATGATACAACAAATCATGTAAATATGACGCCTCTGAGAATAGCTGGGATAAGAATGGAAGGTGGAAAGTCACAAAAAAAAAGCAAAATGTTTAGAAAACTAAACTCACAATAAATGTGTCAAGTGCCTGTCCTGGGAAGTATAGGATAGTGTCCTTCTGTTAAAATCACTGAGGCTTCCCCTTTTTTATTAATCATTGTCACAACTATAAACACTTGTGTATAGAAACACGATTTTGGCTTAAAAAAAACATGTGATAGAAAGGGCAGGACCTATTATTAAGAATATTTTAGAAGTCAGAAAGCAATAAATGCTCAGGCATACATTTTGCAGATAAATAAATTTCTCTTCCCAGCAAAAAAGCTAAAAAGGAATGTTAAGCCAGTAAACTATAGCTCCAAATAGAGCTCACTTTTCATGGGGTGTGTTGACATGGCATGTGGGCTTGTGAGCTTTGGGCAAAAATAGGAATTTTACTCACCGTAAATTCTCTTTTCCTTAATATAGTGGCAGTACACATGGGTGTTGCTCTTCCTTAGGGACAAGGATCTGAAATACAAAGTTAAAACCCTCCCCTTCCTTAACTCCTCCTCTTCCTTACCCATAAGACCACACCGGACCAAACACAGCCAGTAAGTACCAAGAATACCAACATGCTTGAAAAATATCTTTAATGGTAGACAACATGAGGGAGGGAAACCTGTACTGCCACTATATTAAGGAAAAGAGAATTTACGGTGAGTAAAATTCCTATTTTTCCTGGCATATAGTGGCAGTACACATGGGATATAGCAAGATAACCAAATGGGCGGGGAATACTTAAGAGGCCAATGACTGGTGCGTCCTGCGCCAGAAAAAATACCACAGAGGAGGAGAAGATGTCTGGTAAGTAATGCTGGACAAATGTATCGAAGGAACACCGGGTAGCTGCCTTACACATATATATTCAGGAGATGAGGTAGACTTCTCAAACCTAGACCCCGACATAGCTATAGTGGAGCGAGTCAAAATATGGGACAAGATGACTTGCCTGCTGCTTGAGTGAGCTAGTCAAAAGATCACTGTAAGCTACCTCAAGATGGCTAGCATAATCTGAATATCTACCAAAAAAGAACAAACAATTGATCCGTATAGCGGAAAGCAGTGGTGCGATCTGTAGAAATGTCCAGAGCTCTTTGGACATCCCAATGTGCCATTGTCTTCTGCGGAAATACCTGATCCTGATGGAAAAAATGGTGACCATAGCAGCTGAAGACAGAGCAGTAGTTACCCAGTTGTCCTGCTGAAGTGAGAGTCACCTTCAGTGACAAAAAACTTCTTCCAGCGGTTCGAAGGGTACAGAATAGAGAGCTAAAAAAACACAAGGTCAAAAACCCAGGAAGGAAGAAAATGAGACTGTCTGGAGGTTGACGAACAGTTGCCGCTTAAAGAAATGCCTGATCAGAACATACAAGGCTTAAACCGAAAGGAGAAAAAAATACTGAGGGAGGATACTAGCCCTTTTGAGGTAGACACATTAAGACCTGCTAAGAATCTGTCTTGCAAAAAACCACAAGGACGGCCCTGCATAACCAGGAGAGGAATTCCTCCAACTCTGAAAACCTCCGAATAAGGAGGACCTCTGCATTGTCATGGGAAAGTCCATTGCTTCTAAGGATAACCCTCGCAAAAGCTAGGCCATCAAAAATGACCATCTGAAGGAATTTTGTTCTTCACCAGCTGGGACGAAAAAGGCAGCTCCTAAACTCAAGGCCATATTGTTTAGCTCTAAGAACTAAGTCTGTATTGGCCAATATGGGATAGATGTTAAGACCCTGGCCTAGTCTGTTCGAATCTTGAGGAGGACACGTGGGATCATAGCCAACGGAGGAAAAATGTAAGCCACCCTGAATCTCCATATCACTGGCATAATGTGCAACACCAGAAGGTTGACCCCTGAATACAGAGAGGCTAAAACCCAGAAGATTGCTGTTGTCTCTGGTTGCCACAATGTTGAAACCTGGAAGACCAAACTAGAACCAGGATGGAAAAGATTCTTTTGTCTAGGGAATAAATCCGATCTGCTAATGTAGTCTGCAATACAAATGTCCCTTCCCCTGAAACGCGTGGCTGACAAATCTTGTGGTTTTGTTGAGCCCATGCCATGACTTCTTCCGAGAAGGCCTGAAGTTTTGGAATCCGGGTGCCGCCCTGTCTGTTGATATACGATATAGTGGTAACGTAGTCGGCTTGGATTCTTACAGCCTTCCCTTTAACCAAGGACTGAACCACTCGAGGGCCAAAAAAAAATAAATTAAAAACCGCTTAAAGAGCTCGATAATTTGAGGACTGGGTAAGATTGTTAGTGACCGCTTGCCCTGCCTGAAGAGGTAACCAAAATGCGCTCCCCAGCCTGTTTAAGGCATCTGTGGTCAGAGTGATCCACTGATATAGATGAAAGCAAAGACCCTGCTGAGACGATCTGTCCTCTTCCACCAGTTTAATTGGGCTTGGACACTGAAGTCGATGTCCAGATTTTCTTATTTCTGGGACAAATGGCCAAGGATGTCCCCTTGAAGTGGCCTATATGTGCTGAGGCAAGGTAACAGAGTCTGTCTAAATCAGTGGCAAGTTGGGCACTCTATATTCCTAGCATGGGGAGTTAATTGCTGGAAGTCAGCCGGTGGATCCAATTAACCTGCACTGAGGCATTTAAAGGGTGGCCGTTAGAGGCATTAGTTGTCTGAAAACAGGGAGAGAGGCAGTAAAGCCAGACTGAAGCCAGCTAAGACTGAATGAAAAGTAACAGTCCAAAGAAACATGTGTTGTGCTGTAACTACCTATGACTGGGACTGGATTAGCTGGCCAGTTAGTATAGGTAGTCTCCAAGATGGAGTAGGATTTGTTTCTTTGTTTTGTTTATTTACACAGTGAGGCGCAATACTGTGGACCTCAATGAAAGCTACAATAAACCACATTTTGCTTCTATTCTGTTGGTGTTGGGAGTTTCTTGATTGTAACTGGGCCATCTTGCCACAGTGCCTTGGAGCAGCTTACTGCAGGGATACAAGTCGTCAGAATGCCCAAGATGCTCATAGCTTTTCTAAAGGGCCAGGTATGATTTTGTTGCAAAGCTGACACAACCTTTCTTACTTTTCTGATCTTTGATCTGGAATAAAGAGCCATAAGGAGGAGGAGACCACTATCAGCTGCAAGAACTGCATACTTAGAAAAAAATAAGGTTGGACTTTTATGATCAAAACATATCTGTATGAACCATTGCAGCCGACCACCAATTCCATCAGAATTAGCCTAGGCTCTTAGGATGTTACTGAAACCTTTGTCCTGGCTTTGTCTACAAAATTATGCTCCTAATAAAAACGTTGAAAAGGCCTGGTGTTTAATCCGGGCACCTCCTGTTCCATCTGGTCTTCTTATCCTGTGCTCTGCCAATGGGGAAACAATGCCATCTTAATGAGAACGAAGGCCGGAGCTGAAATGGATTCGATGAGCCGGTCGTCCAGGGATGGGATGACCCTGATACCTTATTCTCTGAAAGTTGAGAGACTCAAACTGGAAATGGAGAATTCTCGGCCCATTCTTTATAGAGAGCCTGAGGAATTTACTGGATGCAACTGCAATAGGCACATGCACCTGAGCATCCTTAGGGTCCATGGTCACCCTGAAATCAACTTGTTCGTGACCAGGAACAGCCTGGAGTAAACATTCTTATAGAAGGGTTGCACCTGAGACAAATTTTTAGACATCCCACGTCTGTAGGTTTAAGACAGCTGAACTGGACAGCTTCTCTGGCAACTCTTTAACATTCACTAACTGGCTTGAGAAACAAGACGATATCAGTGATGATGTGAGTGATACTGTTTCACAAGAATGTGGCTTGTGTTGGCCATTTAAAGGCAAATCGTCCGCACTTTGTTCCATACTTAGTGACAATGCATTTATTGCTTAAAATTATTTCCGTCTGCAATGATCCTCAGGATCCAATTGTCTAACCAGCTTATGCCTTACAAAATGTTAAAACAAACAAGGCCGACATAGATGCTGTCCTGGCCACTGATTCTTTTGGCAGACACGACAATTATAAAAGGCTCGATTTCCTAAATTGGCTAGATACTTCTGTATCCGGTTCCCTCGACAGGAAGTACTCCCATCCAAGTGCTAACCAAGCCCAACCCTGCTTGGCTTCTGAGATCAGACGAGATCAAGTGCATACAGGGTGGTATGGCCATAGGCCTAATGCCTGTTACCAGATGCCTAGAGCTCTAGCCACTGAAGTGCTAAACAATGCTACTTGCACTGGAATGCTGAGGATTGGAACATACTTAGGCAACTCTTAGGCAACATGCAAAATCCTTTGGATGCTTCTCACAGATTACCTCTTGTAATCACCTGGAGAGATCTTATAAAATTTCCAAAGCTCTTGTGGAGGAAGGGTAATTATGTCCTCCTCTGACTCCTCACAAGATGAGCCTGAATTAATAGATTTTAACACCTGGTATTCCCCGGTGGAAATTAACCAGGCCTAAGCCTGTTTAGCTACCGAGATTATGGCCATTGGACAACAGATTCAGGAACCAACGTGAATGAGACTATCAAACTTGGGTTCCAAAGCAAAAACAGACGCAGTCTTGAATGGTTATGTGCAAGGTTGTCTAGAAGCCAACGCCCAAAAACTGCATGTCTTGAGCAATTAAGCTGAGCAAGGATTGCCTAACTCCTTTATTCAGCCGTCCGGCAAGGGGGCGCACAAAACATATTTGGACTTAAAAGGAGCCTTAATCTTTTAGAAAAAAACAATGTTACAGGGCAGAGGCTTTTTTAAGATTAAGATAAATTAATCATACCTTAAAAAGGCCTCAATCCGTGTGGGGGGTTGGTGCCACGGATATCCAGTACCGACAAGCCCCACTGCTGTCAGACTGGACTGCACAGCTTAAATTTTGTGCCCTGAAGATCGGATCCGCGCATACTCTGTAACACGATCAGATCTTCGGCGGAAAGCAACGCCTCCTGGGTGTGCGTTCCACCGCTGTGCTACTGCTCCTTCCCTTGCCGGCCTGAAGAGAGAATTCTTATTCTGTTCCATAACATCCGCCGATGCGGATGTTCCTACCTCACTCTGCTCACCACCCGGGGAGCAATTGGAGGAGGGATCCCCCTGGACACAACCCGTGTGCCCCACCGAACTACATGTCCGTCCCTGACAAGGGACAAGGAAGAACTGGCTGTGTTTGGTCCGGTGTGGTCTTATGGGTAAGGAAGAGGAGGAGTTAAGGAAGGGGAGGGTTTTAACTTTGTATTTCAGATCCTTGTCCCTAAGGAAGAGCAACACCCATGTGTACTGCCACTATATGCCAGGAAAATAAAGTACTAGGATATGTGCCAGTCCATGCTCTCCCTTTTTAACTTATAACTCTCCCTTATCTATCTCTCCTCACCCTTTCTTCTCTCACCTAATATTTTATCCCTACCGGCGCACAACACTCTCCTGCAGCTCCACCACACACACACACCGTCCCAAAGTCTCTCTTTCCCTGCAGACAACACAACCTGGTCTAAATTGTCAGTCACACTGGGAGGGGCAAACAGCAAAGGTTCACTCATAGTACAGGCAATAACGGGCCATAATAAAAACACTGGCTTGCCTCTCAAAAATAGAACACAGTAGTTGAGTATACAAGGAATTTGAGTCTAGGAGCATTATGCACAGGTTGCTCTTGCACTTTATGGTGCAGTAAATAAAAGTAACTGTGTGCTCAATGCTGTAAGCTTATTGGTGGTTGGTTACTAGGAGGGCAAAAAGGACATTATGAACACAGTTTTACACTCAAAGCATCTTTTTTTTTTTATAAGACTATGTCAACTAAAAACACACATTAACATAGGAACATCTGGCTAACTGTTTGAACCTGAATAAACAGCAGCGATGAGACCAGCCATTAATATGGATAGAAACAGAGAGTTATATTGTGCCAGACAGACAGATTGATTTTGCTGTGAGATCATCTTTATTCCATATTACATCAGTACTAATTCATCCACAAATACTTTGTGTGCCAATGTGCTATCAAACGTTCTACATGTGTTCCTCTAGAAAGTTGTTAGTATCTCCTGCGCTGATCTCCAGATGATTAATAGGTACTCATTATAGAACCATTACAAAATTCGGCATGCAATATTTTTTTCTAACAGCTGGGTATTAAGACATGGGATAAATTCCACAAGTTAAAGAGCATTCCACTAGTCATTTCCCTGTCCCGAACCTACCTTTCTTCTCCGCATGTTATGGATGCAATAACACATGAAGGGGGAAAAGGCGACAAGTTTAACTAACGCAAGTACTGTCACAAGTACCTATGTCGGCTTTCCTCAATGGCTTTTACATTGAGGGCGGATATTCCATCTACTCTGTGTGATAAAAATGTGCATTACGTATTTTAATCTATAATTATCACACAAATATATTAATGAAGAGCCCCCCAAAAAGTAGTTTTGGGGAAAATGGGAATCCCACTTTAGTGCAATGTTGAAAATAACTTTACTGAAAGATGCAAAACATTACACATTTTTAGTCTGCAGTACATGGACACTGATTATAAAACAAAACCAAAGCACCAACCTTCTTCGCCTCCTTCGGCTCCTTCCTCATCTTCATCATCACTGTCACCATCACTGTCCCCTGCATCATCTTCACCTTCTGAATCACTGTCTCCTTCATCAAGGATTTCTGAAAAATACACAGAATAAGGTGAAAATGTACACAAAAACTCATCACAATAGAAGGTTCTGCCTAGCAATTGCAGCAGCGAATGTCGATGCCTCACACTGTATAGTATTTCAGTCAACACGTTGCTGCAATGGGATGTAGCCTAAGAGCTATGCGCTAACACAAAGCACACAGAAGAGATTCATTCACAAGTTTCATGATGTCGGGACACAGTTTCCACGGGTCACGAAGAACAGGCTATACCAGGGCTGGACAGACTCATGAGCTACGTAGCCATGGCTCAGAGTCATCTTATACCTATGTCTATGGATGCAACCCTACCTGGCTTCTAAAAGTCTAACAAATCCTACATAAAATGTGTCCAGCCCTCTATATTCCTGCCCGTTTAAGATTAATTTCTATGTTTCTTGTAAGAAGTCATTCATGTATGTGTGTGTGTATACATACATACATATACACACACAATTTTTTTTCTGAAAACATGCTAAACGAAAATGCTTTCAAGCACAAACTCCAGTAGTGGAAACTCATTTTAAAGTCTACTTGTTACAACTTTCAAATGTTACATCATTTATCATTTGGACTGATAGCATACCTTTTTTAATGGTCTTATATTTCTCTTCATTTTCAAGGAAGTTGGGATCCATTTTGAAGACATCTGCAAATACAAAAATATAGTTTTATGGACAGCTGAAATAACGCAAGTATTAAAAGGCACAATAACATTAATCAAACAATGCAGCAAAGTCAGTTATATTAAGTATCTCTACTGCTCTTTTATGATTAACCTTAAGTGAGATGTTTTTGTAGTAAAGGTTCATATGCTACTGGCAGAAAATAAAAACTGTACTGTAGGAAAGGCAAAGCCAAGTCATGAATTTTCAGGGCATCGGTGAGGTCTAAACATGTTTGGATATCATATTCGTATTATGGTCTGTCCATTACAATACAATTACATTTAAAGGAGCAGTTGCCTGATTTGCACAAGAACATGATAATTTTGAAACCTTCCACCTATTAATGGAATAAGCTAAATTAACATTGTGTAGCTCTGTAGAATCTGGATGCTAAACAAATAAAAAATGATACCTATATTTTCAAGTAATGGGCTAGGGACTCCCCCTTGAATTATGCAAAACGTATTGTAAGCTTTAGGGATGCACCAAAATATAACATCTGAAAATGGCATTATCGGCAAAATGCAGAAATAAAAAAATGGCCCAAAAATAATCGTCCGCAGGAACCAGGCTTGCTTCCCTGTGCGTTGGTCGCACACACTATGCGAGTGGCGTCTCTTGTACAGGCCAGAAAAGGCAGGAACCTAGCGGAGTCACGTGAATGCACATCACGACTCTGCTCCATTCCTTCTTCCCCTGGGGTCAGGACAGGAGAAGTTGCTGGCACAGCAACACAGAGAGAATGAGAGATCTGCAGTTCAGGTAAGGGGGTGGGGGAGGGTGTATGAGCAAGTACTCGTGATTAAGGGAATTAATGAGTATATGAATGATTGAAGGAATGTTTGTGAATGTGTGTGCGTGTGGGATAGCATGACATAAGGAGCCTCTAATCCCACTCCTATCATGCCCAGGTTCTAGCATGTACTGGCTGCCTGGGCATGGTAGGAGTGTGATTGCTGATTATATATATATAATATTGTTGTTGATTTTTGTCCAATTTTCGTGTGTTACTTTCAATAAGTTTTTTTTATTTTATTTTTTTAAAAAGGTGTGTGGGGGGTCCATTTTCGGGTTCGGCCAAGTGAATTCTGTGCATCCCTAGTAAGCTTCCTTTTACCTAGTTCCACACTATAAAGAATAATTTGTATCATAGACTGCAATTATTACATGGTTGTTGCTCAATATTCCAGTAGCAACAAAATCACTTGAAAGGCTACCACAGGTTGCACGATTCACAATGGCTCCTCTCCTTTTTTTATGTAATGCAGCTAGTAAAATGGAAACATTGCCGAGAATACTGGTCCCTACGAATAGCAACATTAAACACATTGTTTTAATATATGTAAGTCAGTCAAAAGATTATTTTCAGAGGAAGCCACACAGTTCTACAAGTTTGGCTAGTAGTTACAGTGTTACCTTCCTGTAACTTTCTTACCGATTCATTCATGTGATCATCACTCAATAATAAATGTATCATCACTTCATTATTCATCTTCAAGTCATCAGACTTCTCTTCTATTTGTATTAATTTATATGGTGCCCTCACAATGGGTAAACAGAACTTAACAAGTAGTGCATAACCTAACAATATGTATTTATAAAAACAAAAGCTAAAAAGAGGACCCATCGCAAACAGCCTATGAAGCTTCTGTATTTTTACATGTTTCTGCTATTGAATGCACAAGTTTTCCCAAAGTTTAAATCTGTATCACCAACGAGGAAATTGAATTCTAATCAAACTCTGAACTCTAAATCTCACCTTGATAATTGTTATTAAAATGTATACAGCAAGATCTGGTAACACTCTAAACAAGGACACTATAAAACAAAAAGTTGAACACAACCAGATTTTCTAATCTCTGTTAGAGAGGCTTTAACCAGATGGCACAGCCGCTGCCCTGTGAGCATCTTACACAAGGCCAAAACGAAAGCTCAAAGGGATAGCAAAATCTCATACAATGTGTAGCAGCAAGTCATTCCACACAATCTGGAAAAGGGATAAAAGTCATCGGAATTTGCACAATCTATTGACAATACATGTTACATGTTGTAACCGTAGATAAAAGCAGCACTTTGTTAGCCACAAGGAATCAACTCTGTTTGGTGCTGGAAAGTCACCCGAAATATCACATGACTGAGAGCAATAGCAGTATCCGGGTCGGCAAAAACAAAAACAGATAAAACTACGCTTTCATCAAGGGTAATCAACATTTCTGTATGTAGTACATCAAGCCCTAAAATTAGGGCTGAAACTACTAATCGATAATGAAAATCGTTGTCAATGATTTTCATTATCGATTAGTTGAATCGATTTTTATCGATTATAAAAAGAGTTTTCTTTCCAGAGCAAATGCTCTGAAAAACTCCTCTCCTTATATAATCCGACCTCAAACAGAGATCGGATTATAACACTGGAATCCAGATCCCCCGCAACGCTGCAGGGGACCTGGATTCCCCTCACTGTCGGCCGGTGGGTGTCCAGCATAACTGGGGGCAGTTTGGTAAATAAAAGAAAATATAAACAAGGCTATTTTCTCAGTTATTATTAAATATGAAAAATAGTTAACATGAATCTGAATTAATATTTACTAATAACTTTGTATTAAAACCTAGTTTGAGAAACACCGTTTGGGTTCTTGTAGCTTTTATTATTATGTCAGTAAAATAAGGTGAATAAAAAGCGAGGCCATTACAATAAAGAGATGAAAGTGTAAATTGTACGTTTTTTATTACATTATTTTAAATTTAAAAAAATTGCATTTCGATTAATCGAAAAAATAGGCCAACTAATAGATTAGTTGGAGCCCTTGTTAAAATGAATAAATACAAATAAAAACCTCTGCTGCACTATAATCAATACCCAACCACTATCCCTGCTAAAATGTTACAGTCCCAAGAAATCGTAGTACGTATCCGATATTTTTATTTAGAAAACAGACTTACTGAGAACATCCTCTGGATTATAGTCATCTTCTAAAGGAAGCATGTGCGTGAACTGATCTTCTTCCTCCACAAGATCCAAACCATCGGGAATCACTGGGTGATCTTTAAATCCATCCTTTCTAACAGCAAACATGACTTCAATCATATACTGAACACGCTTGTCTATTTCTGATTCATGCAGGATGTTGCGAAGCCGCTCAAATATAGCTATAGAGAAAAAGTGGAGGAATACTTATCCACAAGTTATGATACAATTATAATAATGCACAATTATTTTAAATTAAAAGAATGCAAACATAATGGTGATTTTACTGTAAATCATTTCTACTTTTTACTATTTAAGCCACAGAATATTGTGTTAAGTTTAACAGGTTTAAGAAAGGGAAGAAAAGTCCTGTTATTTGAAAAAGTATTAAACAGAATAATTTGTTTTACTCGAACGGCATCAATTTCTATTCGGCAAGGAAGGTAGAATGTATTTAGAACAGTTTTTAATGCATGAATATTGCGAGAATAACAGCCTAAATGATGTACTTACCATTTATACCTCTGGGTGTAACCTGAGTCAGCTTTAGTCCACTTTCTTTCAAAAACCCAATAGATACTTCAACACTGTCATCTGTAGGTCTTTCAAGTAGCAGCGTCAACATTTCCAAAGCCAGTACCTCATGGGCCTAGCATAGCACGCACGTTTAAAGGGAAAAAGGTAAAAAGTGCTTACATAGTGCCACATGTCTTATACATCAGGGTGTGCTTGGTGCACAACACAGGCTCTCTGGATATTAGTTACAAGGAAAAGTTAGTTTTGTCTATCAAATGCTATACTGAGTTTTTTTTATCATCAAGATAATTTTAAGCAAAATCAGCCCTTACAGCAAGTCAGTAGTACTGCTGCCATGCTAGTCCATTAAAGCATGAGCTCTTACCATGACATATCCTTTTTTTTCGGGATGTTTATAACCCGGAATAGAGTTGTACAGTATGCCTTCCAATAAGCCATTAAAACCTGCAAACATACTCCTTAATCTTTAAGATGGGTAACTAAAATATAACTCTCTCTCTTATTGAAGCACTAGTCTCCATCTGTATTGATACATTTGTAAAGAACAAAAAACTTGTAGTCTAGTTAAAGAAAGCTTTAGTTCAAAAGAAACAAACATCATACTAGAGGCTTGGGGGTTTTAGAATTAATAACGGTTGTAGAAAATAGATTTCCAGTGTTTTGTTGCCGACAGAGTATTGTAGGGTGAAAAGAGTGAATTTTTTTTATAGATGCTGTCAATTGCATTGGAATCATTAATGGAAACCAAGATCTTCCTTATATTGTTTTGCAATTAACAAATTAACATTTTTGTCTGCAATTTCAATGTCAATCTCCAGTGTACTGCCATACTCAAAAACTACGAAGTATAGTGACAAATATCTATAATTTAATTTACACATAGTATATCTAAAATAACATGGACGCTCTCAAAACATATTTGCCTAGCTAAGAGCTTTAAATTTAATTGAATGAACTGCATGAATTTCTATGTAAGCTACTTAAATGACAAAAAATGGCTGGAAATTACACTCTGCACTACGATTCTGTCAATACATTAAAAATGGCAATACTATGGCAGAAACAGAAAGCCTCTAACTAATCTATATCCAGCACGTATCACATATTCAGTATACAACAAGCACAACAAAGTATATTTTCAATTTCAATTAACCCATTTGTTAATGGGTTAGAGCATAAACACACAAAAAACCACACAAAAAACACACAAAAAAACACAAACACTTACCACATTCTGATTGATGAGATGAGCAACAAACTTAGATGCCGTCAAGCAAAGTTGCTGAAAGAACAAATTTGCGTGCATGTTAATTAAGGGGACATCATACTTTAATGTACAATTGTATATATACATTTTCTTCTTGAGACCGTGAAGTCCCTCTTCCAATTTTATTTATATGCAACGTATTACCTTATCATTTCTTCTGTACCCCTTTCGGAAATTAAGAATAAGCCTCTTCAATATGAGCTCTCCAATATGAGGAAACTTTGAGTTGATGATAGCTACCACAGCGGCATACACGTGGGTAAAGATGGGAGATGCACTTTGTGCCTGGAGAACTGATCTAGCCAGCTGACCTCTGCAGGAAATTGTAACCATATTAGTGTATATTGATTGCTTATAAGAAAAACCTCCTTGAACCGCATTAAACCTTCCCAGTCTAATCACAGGACAGTTTTAACCCCTTCAATCCCCTATGAACGTACCGGTACGTCCAAAAAACGCCTATTAAGAAACCCCTATGGACGTCCCGGTACGTCCAGCCCTTCTTGCAGCGTCAGGGACACCCCACTGACAGCAGAAATGTACACCTTATAGTATGCTCCCTGGTGCTGGGAAATTATGGGAAATCTATATAAACTAGGTATTTCTGAAATCAGAACACCTGAATTGATAAACTTGGAGAGGATTTTCCATCGCTTTACCTAATTTTGTGAGAGTTCAGAGGAATTTTTTTTTAAAAAAATTAGGGTTTTTTTTTTTCTAATTTTCACTAGTCTCTGGATCTCTGCATGTAAAGATAAACCTAATATAGAAGCAGGTGTCCAGTTTGTGCCATGTTTACAATATACCAATCATAATGTATTATCTTATCAGTTCTGTCACTCCGAATCAATGGTTAGAATTCTTCCACTGGGTCAAATGAGACCCCACCCACCCCCCAAGAGAGACGGTTGTCCAGCAGATTTCACTAGAAGTGCTTTCTTTACAATGGTTGACAGAAAAGGGGGTGTTTTCACCAAGTAAGTACTTTTGGGGTGGGGGGGCAGAAAAATAATACACGTTAAAGTACTTTTTCAATATTTCTTTTGTTGGTAGGGCTGTATGTGATATTAGACTGTCTCATTAAAGGCAGAATTTTTGCAATGCTTTACAAACTGAAAAACACTTACCTTCCACGGACAATGTTTTCTTGAAGCAGCTCTTGGATAATATTTCCAATATTAGACACGTTCACTTTGTTAATAAGACCATTAATTGATTTTTTTAAAGCTTCCCAGCTCATCCTTTGGTATGCTAAGCTATCATGCAAAAAAAAACCAAACAATCAACATACAAAAGTGGCACACACGATAATTATAGAACTGGAGAGTCAATCTATAGGACTAACATAGTAAATAAAAACAAAAAAGGTACAGTGTACAACTTCTTTCATGGAAACTAACATTCGCAAAGATCTGTCTATGAAATCGTGTAGTGCATACATTTATAATAAGAATTACCATGAACACAGAATAAAAGTCAAATAAAAGTCAGGGCCAGATTTTGTTCTAGACTGCAATTTAAAAAATAAAAAAACAGCTCAAAAGAATAAGAAAAAATAAATCTGGCCTTCAAATGGGATTCAATTATTCAGCTCCCTTTCCTTTACCTATTATACGCTTTAGCTCAGTTATTTTTATTGTGCTCCAATGTCTATATAAAAGCCATGAGACTTGCTTATCTCTACTAATATGTTTCTGAAAATTCATTATTTCAGAACAGAGAGGCTATTGTCAGTTTTCCTAACCTAACCCCTTTGCGCACAAAGACTCAAGAACAAGAAGAAAAGCACTGCAGGAAAGGAGACCGAGACAAGGAAGTGGTTGGTGATGGTAGGAAGACATTGAAAAGATCTAAACCCCAGATTTTAGGCCACAACCCCTAATTTGGGGGGGGGGGGAGTGTGGCCTATAAGTGGGAGAATATGGGATTTACTGATAATTGACACTGCTTTTACTTCTACAAGCATGAATCTTGCCTTTCGTTTCAGAAGAGTACAGATTTTTGGTAAAATAGCCAAACCTTACAGTTTAAATATAGTATATAGGGGGTACACACAATTTATAACCCTATCAACATGAAACAAAACAAAAAGGGTGTATTAGTGTGCGCGTGATTCAAAGAGCCTTCTTCCACAACAACTCAAACATCTGAAGCAAATATACAAATGAGTCACACCGACAATTATGTACAACCTTCTTGAAATCTTCATCTCCCCCATGAGAAAGGTAGCTTGTTTTCAGAAACAATGGGAAATTCCATGAGTTTTTTGTCTTCTTGAACACTGCTATGTGTATTTTGCACCATTTGAAGCGATGTGTGTATAAAAAGGCTGATAATTTTTGATTAAATATATCTAGAATGTCACTTATTTGCGGGGATGCGACTCATTTATGTTTTCGCCTACACACTGCACAAATCCCCAATGTGCTGTTTTCTGTAAGTGGATATTTATGCTGAAACATTAACCTCCCATCAGAATTCACCTTTATTTCAAAGGACAGCTATAGAAAAACATTCTATTGAAATCACAGAGCAATAAAATGCACCAATTTTCATGGAGGTAATTTGCCAAGACGGCTGGTCTTGATTTAAAAACAAATTATTTACCTGCTCTTATCAGTTATCTGTTCTTGCATCATGCGAAGTTTGGCAGGAGGTATGTATGCACCACCTGTGCGAGTTAGGATCGGATCCAATTCTTCCTTCTTTTTCTTCACAGGGGGCTCTGCTAGGACCTGGTCTTCCGATTGCTCCTCATTTCGCCTGGTCTCTGGAGACATTTTGTTTCTACTGGGGATACTCTCATGATCCCACCGCCTCCGGTCACCATCATCCTGATTCCTTCTCCTCCTCTGGTCACCATCAGAGTCCCAATTCCTCCGTCGGTCAAAGTCAGAGTCTCGATTCCTCCGTCGGTCAAAGTCAGAGTCCCAATTCCTCCTTCGGTCAAAGCCGGAGTCCCAATCCCTCCTCTTTCTCCACCTATCATCATCAGAGTCCTGATAGCGCCTCCTCCTCCTCCGGTCATCGTCAGAGTCCAGATCCCTCCTCCTCCGGTCATCATCAGAGTCCTGATCCCTTCTCTTCCGGTCAGAGTCCTGATCCCGCCTCCTCCGGTCATCGCCAGAGTCCTGATCCCTTCTCTTCCGGTCAGAGTGCTGATCCCTCCTCCCCCGGTCATCGCCAGAGTCCTGATCACTTCTCTTACGGTCATCATCAGAGTCCTGATCACTTCTCTTACGGTCATCATCAGAGTCCTGATCCCTTCTCGACTTGTAACGGTCTCGATTCCTGGAACATTAAAAAAAAATGTAGCAGTAATCAGAAATGCAGTGGTTGACTTTTAGTATAACAAAACTATATTAACCAATATACAAATAACACAGAGGCAAGGCAGTGTTATTTAAAACAGTTACTTTTGCACATAACACTAACTAGCTAGCTGTGTATTTACTTAACCAGAAGCAGTAGGCGAGATTAAAATATTATCTTACCACAACAACAAGTATGAACAAAAGTGTCATGATTGACACAGAGCATAAACTCCCCATATAGTAAGATTAACACTATATGAAAAGTTCTTTGTAAGTTTAGCCAACAGAGTAAAATTTGTTTTACCAGAGACATTTGTGGGCTTATATCTAAATCAAAAAGGAAAACAAAGTTACACAGCTATAAGAAAATGATCTTGGAATACAAATTCAAAATACAAAATATTTTTACTGTTAAAGAAACTAAGCTTTTGCTGAATAACATTTAAATATATGAAATTGATCATTTTCTTAACATACCTTGTATCCTCTGATTTTTTATACTTTCCATTTCTTGACCTATCATTACTGAATTTGTGGTGGCGATGACCTTCCGCATAAAATATACTTATTTCGGAAGATGTTTGAGTAGAATACTCTTATTATTAAGAAGCGCATTACTGCATTGTTATATATATTTTATAAATGTACACAATTGAAAATAAAAGTAGAACACACACTCGTATTTAGCAAATAAGTTAATAATGCTAATTGTTGTAGTCTCAGGATATTTTACCACTGACCGTCCCAAGGAGCTGTAATTATTTTCTAAAACATGGCATGTCACTTTTACGTCAAACTGAAACTCCCAGTCTCCCTGATGCATGTGCGTTTTCTAGTTTCGAAAAAACTTCAGAGACAGCTATTAATGTATAGTATTCATACTTGCATCGTTTAACAATATCTATAAAGCACTAACCACTTTGGAACAATGCACTTAACATCCCTACCTGTCTTCTGGAGAAGAACTTTGGTCGGAATTTTGATCATCTGGTCTGTTGTAGTTCGTAGAACTCTGCAAATAATAGAAATTATATTAGAGTGTAATGCTTGTTTTTAGTCTACATCAGTATACAAGATTCTAACATCTCAGAACGACCGACATTGTAAATAATTTACAAGATACAAAACTACATTCTAAAATAAGAAAACGCATCAACCTGTGAGAGATGACGTAACTGAACGTAAAAGAAAAAGGTCCAGTGACATACCTCGTACAGTACCGTGGAAAAGTTCTAGGCAGGTGTGAAAAAACACTGTAAAGTAATAGGGCTTTAGAAAACAGACATGCTAATAGTTTATTTTTTATCATTTAATAAAATGTAAAGTGAGTGAACTACACAAATGTAATGTATATATCATGACTTGTTGTTTGAGGTGTAAAATGACACATTCATTACATGTGCAATTCCGCTTTTGAACTTGGAATTTTGACATGTTGAAAATTCTGCCTCCATGTTTTATCTGGGAGATCTTTGAAACGGCCAATTCAATTTACCCCAAAGCATATATTTTTTTTAAACTAGACACCCCAGGGTATTTCAAATGCTGGTATGTTAATCTTTCCCAGGAACCAAATCTACTAGATGCCTTTGTCAATGTTTGCAGTAGAATTTTGTGTGTGTTTTTCCCCCCACACACATATTGTACTTCATGGACATGGTATTTCCTGATGGCATTGGCCTCTTTCAGCAGGATAATGCTCTCTGCCACAAAGCAAAAATGGTTGGGGAATGGTTTGAGGAACACAACAAGGAGTTCAAGATGTTGACTTGGCCTCCAAAATCCCCAGATCTAAATCCATTCGAGCATCTCTGGGATGTGCTACACAAACAAGTCCAGTCCATGGAGGCCCCACCTTGCAGCCTACAGGACCTAAAGGAGCTGCTGCTAACGGCGTGGTGCCAGATATCATAGCACACCTTCAGAGGTATAATGGAGTCCATGCCTTGATGGGTCAGGGCTGTTTTGATGCCAAAAGGGGGACCCTACACAAAATGTAAGTCCAAAGGTGTCCAAAATGTTATGGCTGATAGATGTATATGGGTTTTTTTTTAAAATCAGAACAAGAAGGGCTTTCTTCAGATAACATTTTTGATCATATCTAATTTGATATAAAGAATATGAAAAAGTACATTTCTCACTTGTTTACTTCTCAGTTTTGTTTTTTTAAATATGTGTTCACTGTTAATAAAATATGGATAAAGGATCTATCTTATGTATGCCAGTGACGTCACAATTACATCACTGAGCTCATTGTATTGCTTATTTTTTATTTATATTAAAACAAAAAATAACACGTTTTGCTTTTTCCTTTTACCCTTTGTGGTAAGAGGGAGACAATTTGTTTCACCTTGACAAGTTCCCCAGCACTGATTAGACTATTATATATAACTGGTTATATATAACCGGCGTATAACACGCACCAGCGTATAACACGTGCCCCCCCAGGCCCGGAAGATCGGGAGATGTGGCTGCAGCTCTAGGATTCACCAGCGAACAACACGCAGGTAGGGTTTCAGCTTCATATTTTAATTATAAAATAGGTAAATAATATTATGTTAAAGTTACATTATTAACACCATGTCAACACATTTCATCAGGATAACAGCATGCCTCATACAGAGCCCATCATATCCTGGGGACTTCACCTTGTGAGTTTCTCCCCACATCCACTAAAATGCGGAAGATCTGCTCTTCTGACTACTTCCTTCTCAAAGCTCTGGTGCACACTGCCAGAAACAGGGCTGCATGAGGGCATCTCGCCGAACATGAAATGACATCATAGCCAGTGCAGCCACAAGACTGCGTGCTATACTACGTTCATTGTATATGGTGGAGAGAGCATACACATACTTTTTTTTGTCTGTGTACCTAAGGGCTAGGATTTGTTCATTACGCAAACTACTTATTGTGCTGCGTTTTTGCTTGGGGTGAACCAATGGTGTGAGGAAGCCTTTACATTCTATCTCTGATGTGCCACCGGGTGCCAAAGAAATATAAAAATGTGAATAACTCTGGGCTGGTATAACCACCTAGCCAGAGGTGGTAGTCTTTATTCAAAAATGGCAAAAGGAGGTCACGCACAATTTTCCCGCTTGTGTCAACTTAGTCTGGGCAGCAAGGGGGATCTAGGTGTCTTTCCCCTCATATATCCAATACTGCTTCCGCAAAGTTTGTATAACTTTATGCCATTGAAAACTTTGATGGGATATCCAGCCTGAAAAGAAGAAGGGGCAGACTGTCCATAGACAGACATTATGCTTAGGGAGTAAATGTTTGGGCATGGAATTCATACTGGGCCTTAATTTACAGTCAATTGATGGTCATCTCTGGGGGATCATAGGACATTATTATTAAAATGAAGGCTTCTTAGAAGTTCCAAATATCTGGCCCTGGTTATAATATGGCAGGAAAGGATGGTTGATAAAGTCTATGCTGCAATGTGAGTGTATGATTGCTTTGGTTTTTTGTTTTCAAAGTTTTGTGGTGACAGGTTTGGCATCTCCTTGCTTGGTCAGCTACCAGGCAATGGGCAGCATAGATATTAGATCTAAATAGGGAAAAGGAATCTCTCAATATCACATGTGATGTCAGGAGTCACAATGAATGGGGGTTTCAGGCCCCAAAAAGATAAACAATATATAGTATACATACTAGAGGGGGGGGTCAGGACCCCCTCCCACAACCAAGGGCAATCAAATGAGAACCTGGAAAACTGGCACAAATGTGGCAAACACTCTACTGTGTTTTCTATTGAATTACCAGTATTTCCGCAGGTGCATCTTACTTTTTATGGGCGTACTAATAAGAAGGCAACACGATACATACTGCAGAGATTATCTAAAACCAAATAATGTTTGTCCAAAGCAAGACCAGACAACGCTAAAATGACCACATATATACAATATAGAAAAACATCTGCATCAACAATTAAAGTCAGTGGAAGATTTGTTTCCTGCCAAATCAAAAATGGGAAATGTACGATTGCGATTACTGAATTCATAAATGGAGACCACCACCCAGTGTGTAAATCCCACGATTGTTTATGGTGAAGGGGAATATTCAGGCAAAGCATCCCCACACCTAATCTGGGGTGGGTAGTGCTAATTTACTTCCCCCATCGCATTCACAGGACCTCGGCCCAGATGAGCATCTTTGGGGACACCTGGAAAAAAGACCGACATCTCTAGACACTTTAAAAGAGAATTAAAGCATAAGGTGGTCACATCAAAAATTGAAATTTTATGATTTTCAGTAATTAAACTGTTTACTTTTATTAGTAAAAAATGTATTTTTGTTTGAAAAATACTGTTTTGTAAAATGTTTTCAGAAAGGTTGAAATAAAAGCACATTGTGCTAATGGACCTAGGCTTACATACGTGTGTGTGTGTGTGTGTGTATATATATATATATATATATACAGTGTCCCATCTATCAGTGGTGTGAGACTAGCCCTGACAGAGTCAACTTTCAATCTCATGCCAGTTGTAGACTCTCAAAAATATACATTTAAGACAACTGGGGGGTTCTGAGCGGCACCCACATATAGAAGTGACACATAAAACACGTTCAACACCACTACTCACTTTCACTTGCGTCACGCTGCTCTTCATTGTGATAGACGTACTGCTGCCGCGGTAGACACACAATAGCCGGTTATAACCCGTTTAGATGAAAATGTTCCCACAAAAACAATCAGCGCCTGTTATTTTCTACTCTTCTTCACACGATTCCAAAGCGCGGGACTCGCCAGAAGCCAGATGTACAGTCCACACGGCTACAATCCTCCACTTCCGGTTTCCCAGCACGCCAGTAGGTGACGTAGGAAACGCACTCAACGGCTACCGACTGAAGTCAAAAAGGATGAAAGCGTTCTCGTCTAATGCAGTTTAACTTGTATAATTACACGTTCGAACGGATAATAGCTATGGTCTTGACATGTTTATGATCTTCTTCTGAGATGGTATAAAACCAAAACGTATTTAGTTAATATTTTTTTTTATGTTATCTCGATAGATAGCTCGATAAAATTCACAGACTAAGTGCCCATAACTAAGTTTATCGCCTCTTAATATCTTATAGCAACCGATAGTAGCACTGTGGAGGAAGTCATAACAACCTTTTTTTTATTTGTCTTTTAATAGCAATCTTTAAGGTAACCCCACAAAAAGGGCACGAAAATAAAATAAAAAAAAAATCCTACACACACCGGCCTCCGCTGCATTTTCTTAAGGTATGTTCTCATTTTGGCCCATAGCTTCCCAAAACATGCCAAATGTATGCATGTGGGGCATTGCTGTACTCAAAAAGTGTTGCTGAGTGTAATAAGTGAGTTTGAAAAGCAGTTTGGGGAAATAGATGCACAAAATATGTAAACATGACCCATGTTCAATACCCTGGGTTGACTACTTTACAGTTTTATGTAGTGGTTTTAAAATTAAAGTCAAGGACTATCAAATCTGAAACATTTTTACAATTTCTACAAATATAAAATATTTGTACCTTTTAACCCCCTTTATGACCATGAACATAGGGCATGTCACAAAAACATTGTCCATTGAATGTCCATACCAAAAGCACTCCAATTCATTTGAATAAGAGGGGTTACAAAATGTAAACATAACCATAAACCACTGTAAACATATCAACCAATTCATCATAAATGAATACAATCCGTCCTTTCTTAGCCAGATTGCATAATAAAAGCACATCGACTACCGCTGATTAAACCAATCAGCTGTTTAAATGGCACTCACGCAGACGCACTATTTACAAGTTAGAGAAATGAGAAAAAGAGTCACTTCAGGGGAAAACAACAACCGTGTTCAAGGCGGCAAATAAAGTGGCTGCATTCAAAGCCAAACTGGAATTATGGCGGCGACGAGTGAATATTGGGATTTTTGACATGTTTCAAACAGTAGCAGAGAATTTGAAAGACACTGAGCCAGAGTCTTCTTTCTCTCAAGTGGTGCATGATCACTTATGTTTGAGCATTACTGCCTATGACAGAATGACCTGTCATACAGGGCCCCAAGGTACTCAGAGATGGCTCCAGCCTGGCTGTCAAACAAAGATAGAACAGGTAGGAACTCCATTGTTTAATTAATCCCATCAATAGGATTGCTGTTGGGATTAAAGGTTGGGTTGTCTACATGTACCTGTTTATCAATGTTAATTTATGTTAATGAAGTTCTGTGGAGATATGAGTCTATGTTTTACATCAATAAACTGCTCATTCCTGCTGTACTCAATTCAAGGTAGTTGTGTCTACTTATTGGGCACACATAGCAGGGTTCAAGGTGTGCATGCTGGGTGCATCTGGGTGATCTCTTGGAGTACTACAGCTCTCTTGGTGAACCCGTTACACTGCCCAACCACAAAAGACCCTCTCAGGGATCCCACTGATTCTGCATTATGGTGAGTTGTATCATTATATTTCAAATTTAATAATAATAGAAGTAAAATGCACAATAATTTTAATGCACTTGAATCAAACCCAAAACACCCTGTCCCCAGTCTGTGGAAAAATTGTCTTAAAAAAAAACGGTCCCTGGTGCCAAAAAGGTTGGGGACCGCCGCTCTAGATGATTTTCTTTGTTGGAATCTCACAGCCATCTCCTTCAGTTGCATGTCACACCTAGCTAAATCTGAGTTATTTAATAAGGTAAATTCTTTTTCATAACTTCAGAATGAAAACTAGATGCATGTAAGAAGGTATTTCCTATGCAATGTATAATCTACTCGAACAATCTCACGGTATTTAAATATTGAGGTAATGAATTCTGACTAAATACTTTCTTGTTTATACATATATACGCATTTGCATATGTGGGGGCCATTGCCTCACCCATAGATGAACTTCTTCTCACTATCTACCCTCTCTCTACCCCTCTTCTTATCACTATGTACCCT
>VKOC01000009.1:13136634-13152557 GCA_009364415.1 Spea multiplicata | reverse complement strand
CTACAAGTTACTACATATGAGGCCCTGGAGGATCTGATGATTTTGGAGCAGTTCCTGAGGACACGAAGTCCGGAGGCCCGAGAGTGGATTCTGGACAGAAAACCTAAGACCACGGCAGAGGCGGCAGATCTGGCTAACGATTATGCCAACAACCGTACTCCAACAACCAAGAGGGTACAAGCCTCACCAGGACCATCTACTTGGAAAAGAGCAGCCTACCAGCCACCAACTCCTAAGCCAGCAGGGAGATTATCACCAACACCTTTCCTAGCCAACAGAGCAGGGGCCACATCGGGCCAGGGGGATACCCGCCGGTGTTATCGGTGTAACCATATTGGGCACTTGAGTGCCACCTGCCCTTCTAAGAGACCATCTCCACAGACAAATGGAAATGGAGGTACAGCTGGGGGAGCTGCACCTGTTTTATTTGTGGCTAGACCAAAGGAGGCACAAGGAGACAATTTGCAGTGTGTAACAGTTGAGGAACACCCAGCTGTCTTGTTTGTTTCCAGGTTTCGGGGGAATGAAGAAGAGAACCTACAAAGAGTGACTGTAGGTGACTGTGTGACTATGGGACTCAGGGATACGGGGGCTGCTTGCACTCTGGTGCGGCCTGAGATGGTAAAATCGGAGGATCTTATCCCTGGGAAGACCATGTCCATCCATGGAATTGGCGGGGTGCACCCTGCAGTGCCAGTGGCACGTGTGTACCTTGATTGGGGTGTGGGCAAGGGTTTGCGGGAGGTGGGGATATCCGAGGATATTCCTGTTAATGTTTTGCTGGGCAAGGATCTGGGTCGACTTGTTTGCCAGTATGCACCAGTTGAGGAAACATGCAAACCTGGAGGGCTGGTAGAGAGCCCTGTCCAACCTAAGGTACTGTCTGAAACTTTGGGAGTAGTGGGTAGCTGGGAGGGAGCCCAGAAGGTAGAGGTATGCCTGTCTGAACCAGCACCCAGGATCCTGTCTCCTGAAGAGATGGAGGGGGATGTGCACCAAGGGACCAGACCTAGAGAGCCAGGTCTAGGGGAAACGTGTGGTTTGACCTTTGGAGGGGCAGAGTTTCAGGAACAGGGAGTCTGTAGTGGCTCTTCTGGTTCAATGCCCCCTGATACTGAAAAGCATAGTGTGACTATGGCTGATCAGGTAGCCAAGGGATTCAGGGATGCTGGGGATACTTCTGTAAAAGTGCCTTTAGAAGTTGTATGCCCTGAAGGTAGTATCCCTGGAAAACTAAAGGGGACTGGGGATGTGTGCCCAACCGTGTCTACAGCACCTGAGTACTTAGATCTGGGTGCAGGAGAAAGTATGCATGATGTTGGGATGTCTGAGGATATTCATATTACTGACTTTTCTCAAAGGGTAAACAAGGGATATATGGACTGTGATGTTCCTGTGTGTCAGCCAAACCCCTGCTTTCATGCTCCAGATGAAATGCTTAATGTAACTCCTAAAGTGCTGGAGGTTAAGAAGCAGGAAGGGGATAGTTTCTCAACTGTGCTTAAGACCCCTGAAGCTGTAAAGTCTGGAGATAAGGAGGAGGGGGAGGAAAATTCTCACCTTGATATCCCTTTTGTGTTTTCACTGAGTGGGCAGTGTGAGGGGCAGAATATTTCCCCTGTAGCTGTAGTGACATACCAGCAAGATGCTGGGGCAACAGCTACAGAGGATAATATAGAATGGGTTGATGAAAAGACAGCTACATTGACCAGTCAGCAAGAAACCCCTCGCCCTGTGAGTGTAGGTGAAGCCAGGAGCCTGGGATCCACACTGAATGCCCAGGACAATGGACATCCGTTTGCTGTCTTGCTTGGGAATGGGCAGCGTTTAGCGATCCTAAGCAGGGCAGAGAAACAAATGGATGAGGCCTTAAAACATCTAAGTAAGTTATCACCAAAGGAAGAGGATTATTCAAAGGTTGGCAAAGAATGCTTGTATGGTTGTGACGTCACTGTTGAAATCTATCATAACCCTTCTCTTCAGGCGGATAGATTAGATGGGAAGTTTAGCAAGTTGCTCAGATGGAGTCCCGTGCTACAGCAGTATAGTTTTACTGGCTGGTGTGACAAGTCAGCTTCTATGGGAATGCTGACAGTTTGTCTTGTCAGGGGGAGACTAGGATTTAGGCAGACATAGCAGATCAGCGTGTGCTGACCTCCTCTGTCCACCATCTTAAAGGGGGAGGTGTCATGATTAACTCATATAATGTAGTGGATGCATGGAAGGGTAACCCAGCAGAGGTGGTTAGTTTCTTTGTTTGAGCATTCCATGAGTTAAACTGAGGTGGATTTAATGTGTTTCTTTGTGCATGCCCTCTGTATCTGTTCTGGCTAGAGGTGTCATCTTCCCAAAGGACCCCTGTGGTGATTCATGGCCTAACAGATAAAGACCCTGAGTTATAGGAATTCCATTCCTATCTTAAGTGGAGGGGTTTCCATCACCTTTACCCCACCATAACTTATTGGCACATCAAAGATGGGAACCAATTCTTGGGGATGGTGTCATATAATGTGGTCAGAGGGGCGTTTGCTTGCAAAAGTCTGATTTAGGGACAATGCAGCGACCAAAAGGTAGAACTCCATGATATACTCTGATCGGAACAACATCATAAGAACCATCTGGACTTAAGGAGTTCCCACAGGCCGGCTTATTGAAGAAACTTGTGAGTGAGGGTCCTGTGTTTAAGTCCTATTGTTTTTAAGAACTGTTTGCCTGTTTTTATTTTTATTTTGTATGTCTTGTTTTTTGTAATTCTGGCACTGTGTAATCTTTGTATTTTTGTTATTAAAATATTCATAACCTAAATCTGTCTTTGGGCTCTAGTATCGATATCCACAAACCCTAAGAGAGGATAACACGTTACCATATTGTTATTACGTTCTACAGGATATATATATATATGTTGTTTGCCCGGGGTGGGTTGATAGATATATAGAGATAAAGGTTCCTAATATTATATCTTCTTTCATAGATGTACATGTTAAATACAATAGTGCGTTCTTTGTGTAACATGCACAAATCGCAGCTTAAGTGACTCCAATGGTGCATGTTTTTTTTTTTGTTTTTTTTTTACTACGATTTCTAATGAACAAATGAATCCCAGGATTCACAGTTATCTGTGTAAAAAGAAAATATATAAAGAAATACATTATTTTCAACATGTTCCACTTTATATAAATGCTCACACAGAGACGTGTATATATATATATATATAAAAAACTGCATAATGCACACAATCAACATCCATACATTTATGGAAATTAACAATTGACTTACAGCTGGGAATTTCATGGCGGCACTGACATAATCTTTAAGGGGAATCGTTGATTTTACAAATGCAGTATGGCATGACCAACAATTCATACAGTATTTGCTTAAGGAGCGTGGTTAAAGATGTGGCTAGAAGCAGGGTTTCATTGTGCCTTTTCATGTTACGTTGTTGTGACAGAGCAGACTAGCTTTGGCTTGGCCTAGCTCGCCTATTGTGAAGAATTAAGAACCAGAGCCAGTTTAGCTCAATCTTCTCTTCTCCTTTGGTATGTTGGCTGCAGGAAGGTCTAGCTTGACTCGTTCTATGTATCTCATTTCCCGTCTCTCTCTATGTATGTATAAAGACATGGTTGGATGAGGTTGGTGTGGATGAACTTGGCTGGCCCACACAGAGCCCTGACCTCAACCCCATCAAATACCTTTGGTATAAAATGGAACAGAGATAGTGAGCCAGGCCTTCTTGTCCAACCACAGTGCCTGACCTCAATGCTCTACTGGATGAATGGGCAAAAATTCCCACAGAAACTCTCCAAAATCTTGTGAGAAAGCTTCCCAGAAGAATGGAGGCTGTTACAGCTGTAAAAGGGGGCCAACTACACAATGTCTATATATTTAGAATGCAAATTCATCAAGGTCCCCATTGGTGTAATGATCAGGTTTCCCAATACTTTTGTCCATATGGTGTATATTGAATTAATTCACTACAAAGAATAGTAATTAAACACTATTTTGAATTTTTTTTTAGAATTTTGCAGCTTTGGCTTTTGTTTTTCTTATTTAAAATATTGTATTTATATAGGCATTTTACCTTCTCTATGAAAAATAAACTGACATTTCTGGAAAACTTCGCCTTGCCTCTGCTCCCCTGAGACTTTAGGTAGTTAGGGAACCAGGCGGAAAATATCAGGACAAGGAAGTTAGGTGCTAAGTACGGTAAATTATACTGCTGCTCATTTACTTTCCCAGTGGCTGTTCCCTCCGTGCACAGATATTTGGTGCAGTAAATGTGTGCGCTCCCTGCATTCTCCTCTTGTATCCAGGTCCAGGATTGAACCATGCTGCGACCTGTCAGGACAATTTTCATGTTATCCCGTTTAACTGGTTAGAATGCAATATGATGAGAAGGTAGAGATCCAAGAATGTTTAAAGAAGAACTCCTACCAAAATGTTTTATGAGTAGTATCGTTTTAACCCCTTAATGACAAAGCCTGTACATGTACGGGCTAAAAATGCATTGTTTTCAATGGGTTCAGGGACTGCCCATTGTCCTTAAGGGGTTAAAAATTAGTTCTGAAAAATATTGTTTTCAGTTCCAGTTTTCTAGACAATACAGGCAGCTGCGTAGTTAGATAAACACCCAGCCAGACTCACTGACTAAAGGACTATACAAGAGGAAATTAAACAGGACTTCATTACTATTGCCCAGGGGCATCACTAGAGGGAGCTACTGGACTCTATTAGGGGATATGGGCCAGTAGGAGAGATCATTTATCTCCCGTTAACTGACTCCAAACTATTGCATTGCTCCAGGATATAACTCCATATCTCGGCGCCCACGTCTTGCGCAGCAACCACTCCCAAAGCAGACTCCACTGCTATCAAATCTGCTATAGGCTCTAGCCCCGGATTCTTTGGAGACCTAGCAATGCCTCTGCTATTGCCAAAAGGAAACATCTCCGCATAGTGTCCCATGCATACACACCAACATCTCCTTCCTGGGGGGGGGAGTGGGTGTGGTCTAAAGGGGGTGGAGTCACAAACTATGTGACCCTGCAGCATTGAGCTCTAGGGCACCAAGTACAGGTACTGGGTAGATTGGAGCTCATTTACAAGTGATGAGGCTGTGTGTGTCTTAAAAACACACAAATACAATGCTGTCTGCACACAATGTAACGCACTGTGCATAGGCAGTATTTTTATGCCAGGAATGTTTCCATGAACGTTTCTACTAACATTCAACCTAGATCCCACTTCCGTCAACTGCTCCGAAATATCCCATTTCCAGCTCGATGACAAACATTGTTTCAATCTTAATTAATCCCAGCAGTACGGTCATAGTTTCATCTTGAATGTCATTTCCCACATTCATTGTAGCAGACTGATTCAGCAAATTATTTGTATGTTTATGTTACATAATATATCATTAAAAGATAAAAATTGATTGTATTTTTTACATTAGATATCTGTATAAACGAGAGCAAGCATTATGGAACTCTTCTATTTAATTACAAGAAATGTTTTTATACTTAAAACCTTCAAGATTGTTTACTAAACTATTACATATTGAAATATCCTGTTTTCTATAAACGTATAAATAGGCACAAGACGGCAACCAGATGTTAAAGAAAAACATGTAATCCATAACTCCAGGCTTTCAAAAAGACATAGCAGTTATTACTCACTAATAAGTAGTTTGTCATCCTTGGCCTTTCCAGTGTTAATTTGGCATTATCGATGGTGGATGCACACTGTAAAAGCTTTGGTAAAGAACGCAATGTCCTGTGCTTTAGCTTTTACAAACACGCCATAGAGGTCGATCAGATCTGAATTCTCAGTTTCTTACATTGTGAATAGAGTAGTTTATACACGTATATATTTGTAACCAAAAACTAAAAAAATGCAAATGAATGGCATTAAAAAGTATTTCCGGCTATTCTTTGCTGGAATATTAGTGACGCATAAAATGCAGCCAATTTTTTTTTTTTTTTTTTTGCAGGAGCAGGTTAATTCTGACTGTCCTTTATTTTTTGGGATGTTATTCACAGTGCAATGAATTTGAAAAATCAGCTTTCTTTCCCATTTCTTATAGGCTAGTTAAGCATGTGTATAATGTAAACCGATGATGAAGCAAACATGTTAAATTGCGTATATATTTATAATGATAAATTAAATACATATTATTGCATATTAGATGCATGTTAGTAATCTGTATGTATGACAGAATGACCTGTCATACAAGGCCCCAAGGTAGTCAGAGATGGCTCCAGCCTGGCTGCCAAACAGGCAGGAACTCCATTGTGTAAACTAATCCCATTAACAGAATGGCTACCAGGGGGATATTCAGTAGCTAAAGGGGATTAAAAGTTGGGTTGTCTATGTGTACTTATTTTATCAATGTTAATTTATGTTAATGAAGTTCTGTGGCTATATCAGTCTATGTTTTACATCAATAAAGTGTTCATTCCTGCTGAACTCAGTTCAAGGTAGTTGTGTGTCTACTTATTGGGTACACATAGCAGGGTTCCAAGGTGCGCATGCTGGATGGTGCTGGAAGTGATTCTGGGGACAACAGGAGGATACATGTGGGTGATCTCTGGGAGTTACTACAGCTCTCTTGGTGAACCTGTTACAGTATGTTTTCTAGTTTTGTTTTTGTGATCTAATCCTCAAGATTGTAAACTTGCGAGCAGGGCTCTCTCCAGCTGATGTATCGGTTTGTTGTAGTCTGTCAATTCTAGTCTTTTCATACCCCTTAAATATAGAATATTGTATTGTAGAGGAAGAAGAAAAAAAAAAAAGCCCCCCCGCCTGCTCTGGGGTCCAATGGATTTTGTGAGCGATTGGCTGCTTCAAGCCAATGCTTATGGGGAATTCGGCAGCGTTCCCACAACCAGCACTGAAGGTGACTGGAGAAAGGTATATATAAGATTGGTCAAATAATGATAATTATGAGATGTGTGGTCTGGCAGCCAATATAAGACTGATTAGCACTTAAGACTGAACTTATGTGATATAATCTGTGTGAGAAATATATTAGACATACACCACTTGTTTTTATAGCTAAACATAAGCCATTTTTCTGAATCTGTTGCTCATACTGAATAAGGCCTATTAACACCATTCTATCAGTTGAGAAAACAAACATTACATTTGCTAGCACATTGTTGCTTTTAGAACCATCTAATCTACCTACTTTTCTATCTGTGTTAAAAATCACAACCTTATTTGGTCCATGGCCTTTTCTTGTGTCCATGTTAACCTTGTACCAATGCCATCCACTTCCCTTGAAGACCGCAGTTTTTGAAAAATATTTAAATTCCGTGCTCGTGATTCGTTGCAAAGCGACCACGTGCACGGAATTGAGGGGGAGTGGCTGCTACGGATCGCTGGGGACACCCAGCGGTCAGTAGCAGCCGCCCCTCGCGATCCCAGCGTTCAAAGCGACGCTGGATCGCGCATCATCGATGACGTACTTGGTACGTCCCAGTCAGCCGGTGACCTTTGACCCGGAAGTACCAGGTACGTCCCAGTCTTGAAGGGGTTAATGCATTTTTTAAATGGCCAGTGACATTCCCATCAGACACACAGTTGTGTAAATGTACTTGACATAGTTCAAACAGATAATGCATTGATACAAATTCTAATGACACAACAATTAAGATCTACGGGAAAAAATAATTTAAAAACTGAAGCCATAACATTAATCTAAGGTTGTCACTGTAAACACTTCCGCACACACAGACAGATGGAGCACACATGATCAGGCATGTCACCCATGTATGCGTGTTTAAAACATTTGCAATTTATTTGTGTTAAAAAAAAATAGAAGTATTTTATACACATGAAATCGAATGTGATAAAAACACAAGCCCACTAACAGTTTGGATCTGCCTGCAGGTTTAGAATTAATTATTGAAAAATTCAATAACATGTAGGGAAAAGTGCATACAGTTACCGAACAACCACTCTACAAAAATAAGATATATAAAAAAAACAAAAAAAACCCCAATTCCTGGAACTGGTGTTCAAAACCTTAAAGATGGTCAAACTCAGTCAGTGCAGTAGCTTGAAAAGGACTCGAGGGATGTCACACTCCATTGCCCCATTTATCTATCATCTCGATATTAAAATTATTTTAATTAACACAGCATTGAGAAGACTTGGAAACATTTTCTGTAATAACGTTTAAAGTACCATAAGGATTTATAGATGATCTAGACTGCTCAAGTATAAATTATTTTGACAGTACAGACACCTTACTGGCTGGTGAAGTCTTCTTCATATACTCATGCTAGACTGAAATGTTTCAGTAATTATGAGCATCAATTTAGTATGCGAGGACTCAATATCTATACTATTTACTTTCACCTTAAGAAAAAAAAAACCCTGAGTTACAACACATGTATTTATATTATATGTATGGATAACAGGAATTTTATTGTCACTTGTCTTACTGTTAACAGATGGAACAGTCTAAACATGTAATTATTTTCATAGACGCCTGGGCTGCGTGCAATGTTGACCGCAACTTGTACTTCCAATTTTAGTGATTTACAGATGCAATAAAAGGGACAGTATAATCCAAAAATACAAAATACTTGTGTGTGAGAAACTATATATCTTTGTTTTCACCTGTGAAAATGTTGTTGCTTTTCTCAGCATTGCCATTGCACCCCTGTATGCCAAATTTCACTTTAAATTATTTCACAATATAATCAGGGCAGGAGAAAATTGTCCAATCATAGAGATCAATATAAAATAGCAGAAAATGTTATGAGCCAGATCTAAATATCTAGGAGCCTTGACTATGTGGCTCCTGGGGTTTGTCAAGCCCTAGGATAACTATGAGGTGATTTGGCTTATAGAAGACACTAGATCAGGGGTGTCCAACCTGCGGCCCTCCAGCTGCTGCAGGACTACATCTCCCATACTCCTCAGCCAGCCCCTTAGCTGAAGGAGCATTATGGGAGATGTAGTCCTGCAGCAGCTGGAGGGCCGCAGTTTGGACACCCCTGCACTAAATGGATAGAAACAGATCAGATGTATTTTAATATCACACTAATTTTCTAGTTTTTATAGACCTTACACAAAATGAAGCCTCTAGATGCTTATGATAATTTTAGTGATCTAAAACAGTGGCAGGAAGAAGTATATGAACCCCTTAGAATTGCCTAGTTAGGGTTGGACAGAAAGCAACAGTGATGATTTGTCTCTGTCTCCATTTAGAGAGACTTTGTCTTACCATGGACTGATGAACATCAAGGCTTTTAGAGGTAGTTTTGTAGCCCACTATTTTCAGCTTTATGCAAGCCAACAAATTCTAATCTTAGTCTTCAGAGACTTCTCTTCTTTGAGGCATGGTTCACATCAGGCAATGATTCTTGTGAATAGCAAGCTCCAAAATTATGTTTACCGCCAGCCTAGGGATTTGCATACTTACATAGTGTGTTCAATAAACAAACAGAATTGTGTTATTAGCTAAAGCTAAATTCAATTGTTGAAGATCAGATCACATTTAGTGGCAAATACATGCAGAAATCCAGGTAATTCCAAAAATTTTCCTACAAATGTATATCCATAGATCAAGTTGCAGAATTTCATTAGTTGTCAGAGGTAATTTCTTCAGGTGAAGAGTATAATATTCATTAATTTTAAAAGGAATACTGTCCAAAACATGGAAACTCCATATAGGTTTGTTAAACAAAGAACAAAAACACGAAACAAAAACCAAAATAAAACGCACCTTTACAAAACGTCTTAGTTCTCTAATCCCAACAGAATACATAGTATTTTAGGATGATCTATTTATGTTTTAAGTGATACTGCCCCTTTAAATACATAACATTGTTAAAGATTTAGAAAACATTTGGCTATTAAGAGGAGACACACATCTCGAACCTATGACCAGATTAAACAAGTTACATTTGTTATTAACAATATAAAAATCACATCTAGAAAAAGATTTACCATCCTACAGTCGAATATAAACAGGAATTCCATTAACGTTATCACAATCGTTGTACAGTGTTTGATCGTTTCCATGTTGAAAGCAAAGAAACTAGACCTTAGGGAACATGTTTATTGTGTTTGGGATAATACATTGGGTGCTCTCTGAGCTACAAAGGGATAAAGGAAATCCTTTCAGTACAAACTGACAAAGGTAAAACAGTTTTCACAACAGCATGTACCACATAATTGGAAATATTTCTGGGTTTAATACAAATGACATCATCTTCTAATAATCTACTGCTAACTTTAATAACATCATACAGATAATGAATTAGGCTAAAATGCACTATAATATTTGGTTTGGAACAGTATCCTCAGTACATCATCACAAAATACATTTTGATATCCCAAAGAAGCAAGACTTGCAAGTAGGCATTTTAACATTACTAATCTACAGCTACAAAGTTCTACTCTTGATAGCATTTACCTTTTTGGGGGCAATATACCAGTCTTCATAGATAAAAGCAGAGAGTAGAATCAGTATAACATATACACAAAAGTCCGTATTGTAAAGGCTACAAAGATTTGTTGTACAATGTACAGATGCCTTATGTTCCTTAACATTGTACAGTTTATGTAGCATATCTCTTGGTCCACTGTCTGGCTATCCTGTCATGTTCTGCTCTGTTGGTCAAATACTGAGTGGCTATGCTCCCGACCAGTGGATCAGCTGAAAGCAAAAATAAAACAATTAGGTTTTCCCCATAACGTATATAATATTTTAAATACAACACACCTGCCCACCATATCTCTGCATTAAATCGAACACCTAATGTAATATTTAACTACACCATCCATTTTGGCATCTATACAAGCACTTGTGTGTTAATTCTGGCGAAAGGACAAAAAAAAAAACTAACACAAAACATACGCTGTGCTTAAAATGGTACCATCCAACAGACTAGCCTTTTTAGCACAATACCGTATTTGGTCTATTATGAGACGAGGCCGTTCAAGGCCTTCTAGACTAAGATCCAGATTCCCCCCCACCCCCTGCTGCAGGGGACCTAGATCCTCCTCTCTGGCATGTTGGCAAATAAAAGGAAATAAAAACAAAAAATGTATTTTTCTCAATCATAGTTCTGATTAAATATGAAAACAGTTTAAATGTTAATATTTACTAATAACTTTTTCTTATAGGGTAGTCTTATATTCAGGCATATCTTTTTTTCTAAATACTCGTCTTATAATCAAGCAAATACGGTATAATACATTGGTGCTTTACATTTAGGGATGCTTATACCATTATAGTTTCTCAGATTTATATTCTCAGGCACTGGACGTGCACCCAGAGCATTTCAAGCATAATGTTCTCCATTCTGCGTGACTCCTCAGGGAAGACTGCCTGGGAATCCAACCATTATATCGGTAGGGGGTTGTAACAAGCTTCCTGCACCCTACATGTATTGTTTTAACAGATGGGGCCAATCCTCCAGCGCTACTGGCTGTTTACAATGCAGATCCTCTGTGCAACCATTATCTCAAATAGTCTTATAGCAAGGCAGTACTCTAAAACATGCAAACTCCAATATACACAAAAGAAAATCCGATGTCAATTTTTAAATTAATACTCAAGCAAAATATAAAATTATTAAGTACACTATAAACATTAGGATGGAAGCTTGGAGGAAAGAAGAGAGAGGAGATGTTAAAGTACACGAGGGACATTATTGTTAAAGGAGGACAAATGTTCACAAGTGGTCTTAAATTAAAACTAAAGGGTCAGAGGTGGTTTAGATGTAAATCAGTTTTACTTTACTGATAGGGTGGTAGACAAATGAAACAGTTTCCCAATAGAGGTTAATATAGCGAGTAATTTAAACATGCATGAAGTTATCCTGAATCTTAGACCAGACCAAGGGCTGATTAAGCTCTAAGTGTTTACATCAGGAAAAATAGGCTGATAAGATGAGCCGAAAAGTTCTTATCTGCGTCAAATTCCATGCTTCTACGTTCATCTGTAATAAAATGATTCCTCTTCTATCCAAAGAAACTGCTTACCATGAAACCATAAAGTACGTGCAAATAAGTTACAGAAATTACACAGCTCAAAACCTTACTTATACCCTTGGCAGCGTGGGTTATTTTAATAGACATTACTTGAAATTAAACATTCACCATCTGTTCCACACAAATTATAAATGCGAAAACATAATTTACAACACAGACAAATATATGCAAATCAAATCTGCAAGTGTGCTCAATGAAGCAAATACATTTTAGAACACATAATAACAAACTATTCTTCCTTGATATGAAATTTAAACAAGACAAAACAGATATTTACATTTTCTAATCAATACAATACAAATATTGTATTATTTCATTAATGTGTTATTCACTGTTTATGCAAAAGAGTGCATCCAGCTGCTAAACAAAAAGAAAAGAAAATGATATACAAATATGTCAGTATTATAGACAAGTAGTGTCATTTTTACAGGCAAGCTACACAAATATAGGGGACCTCAATTCACTCAGTGTAAATGTTTTGGAGATATGGTGTTTACAGTATCTCAAAAAAGCGGGTATACCCCTCACATTTTTGTAAATACTCTGCTACAATGTAAAGTAGTGAGTGTACAGCCTGTATAACAGTGTAAATTTGCTGTCCCCTCAAAATAACTCAACACACAGCCATTAATGTCTAAAACCTTGGCAACAAAAGGGAGTACACCCCTAAGTGGAAAAGTCTAAATTGGGCCCAATTAGCCATTTCTTCTTCTTGGCGTCATGTGACTCGTTAGTGTTACAAGGTCTCGGGTATGAATGGGGGGGCAGGTGTGCGAAATTTGGGGTTATCGCTCTCACACTCTCTCATACTGGTCACTGGAAGTTCAACATGGCACCTCATGGCAAAGAACTCTGTGAGGATCTGAAAAAAATAATTGTTGCTCTACATAAAGATGGCCGAGGCTATAAGAAGATTGCCAGGACCCTGAAACTAAGCTGCACCACAATTGGCAAGACCATACAGCTGTTTCACAGGGCAGGTTCCACTCAGAACAGGCCATGCCGTGGTCGACCAAAGAAGTTGAGTGCACATGCTCAGCGTCATATCCAGAGGTTGCAGGTTGAAGGGGTCGTGGGGTCAGCCTGTCAGTGCTCAGACCATACGCTGCATCAAATTGGTCTGCATGGCTGTCATCCCAGAAGGAAGCCTCTTCTAAAGATGATGCACAAGAAAGCTCGCAAACAGTTTGCTGAAGACAAGCAGACTAAGGACATGGATTACTGGAAGCATGTCCTGTGGTCCGATGAGACCAAGATAAACTTATTTGGTTCAGATGGAGTCAAGCGTTTGTGGTGGCGAGTGAGGAGTACAAAGACAAGTGTGTCTTGCCTACAGTCAAGCATGGTGGTGGGAGTGTCATGGTCTGGTCCTGCTTGAGAGCTGCCGGCACTGGGGAGCTACAGTTCATTGAGGGAACCATGAATGCCAACATATACCATGACATACTAAAGCAGAGCATGATCCCCCTCTCCCTTTGGAGAGTGGACCGCAGGGCATTATTCCAACATGATGATAACCCCGAACACACCTCCAAGACGACCATTGCCTTGCTAAAGAAGGTGAGGGTAAAGGTGATGGACTGGCCAAGCATGTCTCCAGACTTAAACCCTATTACGGAAGGTGGGGGACCGCAAGGTCTCTAACATCCACCAGCTCCGTGATGTCGTCATAGAGGAGTGGAAGAGGACTCCAGTGGCAACCTGTGTAGGTCTGGTGAACTCCATGCCCAAGAGAGTTAAGGCAGTGCTGGAAAATAATGGTGGCCACACAAAATACTGAGACTTTGGGCCCAATTTGGACATTTCCACTTAGGGGTGTACTCACTTTTGGTGCCAAGGTTAAGACATTCATGGCTGTATGTTGAGTTATTTTGAGGGGACAGCAAACTTACACTGTTATAATGGCTGCACCACTCACTACTTTACATTGTAGCAGAGTGTCATATCTTTTCATGTGACAACACTGAAGAAATAATAAAATGTTTGCAAAAATGTGAGGGGTGTACTCACTTTTGTGATATACTGAATTTAAATCCCCCAACTTCATCATATACAAGCTGTGATCCATGTCTCAAAGTGGTACAACTAGCATTATCTAATTAAATCTCATGATTTCTTTTTTGACATGATCCTTAGGGAATGACACGAGGGATCATTAAGATCACAAAGAAGTATATTTATTTTATTAGCCGAGCTCCCTATATCAGCTGCCAGCAGGTTTACAGATGAATCGAATTCCAATGTGTCCAATTAAACATGTAAGGCTTCTGCAAGCTTAGGTAAGGGAACGCTGCACATTGGCTTAACAGGTGATGGACAGCCTGAACACACAAAGGAAATATTTTATAGCAATTACAACATAAAGCACATGTAATGCCAACATGTACAGTGTTCGTAGGTGGCAGTCAGAGCCCAGTAGGAGAGTTATGCATGGTGTACCTAGCTAGCACATAGCTTATAGTAGTTTGATTTTCTTCTTTAAATTTACTTTTACAGAAACACATTTTGCTGAGTATTTGATGTTACTCAACCGTTATCCCTTTAGTACACAACAAATTCAGGATTTGCTTGAGATTACACTGTATTTCTTGGAGAAACACTGCTTAGACTGCAGGGAAATGCCACTCACTGGCACAGCATCTGCCTCTTGATCTCAAGCATTGGTCATGTCCGTTTCCCTTGAGCATAACTCCCTTGTAGCTAGACTGAAAGCAATGCAGCGAGAATGAAGGGACGGGCATATAGTAAAGCCTCTCTCACAGAAACCAAGTAGAAATGTTTAATTAAATTATAAAAAGGCTAGCTACAAAATATGATAAAAGCTACCTATGGGTAGGAAGGGAATAAGTAAAGTGTGAAACTGAATAAACTCTGTAGAATGGGAAATTAAAGGCATGGTCAATATTTGTAAGCACAGGATGCAAATAAACCATAGAAAACTCCCTTTAGAACTACTAAAACTTCACATATGGATGGCAGTTTCATGCTGTGAAGTTTCTTTAGGTTAGCTTTTAATTGATATGTAACACTGTTGCGGTCACATTCTGAAATTACTAAAATGGTATTTAATATTTATTGCTACTAGTTGTACTTACCAGGGTTGCAGTCTGTCAAGAGGGAACAAATGGATAGCAAAACTTTTGATATAGTCAGTGCCGGGCTCCAGTTGTCTTTCAAAATATCCAAGCAGATTACTCCTTGGCTGTTGATATTACAGTGATAGATTCTGGTGCGAAAAGTGACCTGAAAATTAAACACGCACATTAAATTTTACAACATTCCCTTACTCGATTAAGAAAGCTTACTACGAAGTACACAGCAAGCCTCTAATACTCCTGTGAAACTGACATGAAACAATATGCAGCACTGTCACATCTTTTTGCAGTGTATGCTTTTGCTGGTACTATTCTATACATGTCAGAGATAAGGGGCAACGAATTTCATTATCGATTATTATCGATTTTATCAATTAGTTGTTGCAGCCCTACTTTCAAGTAAACCAAGATCCAGTAAGACACATTGATGTCAATTCAGAGTTTGGATAAGGATTGATAATAACCATTATTATTATTGCTTGTATAATAAACATCAAGTTTGAAGACATTAGGAGTGATTTACAAACAACAAAGTTAAGAGTTTACAATACAAGTATACAATAGGGGAATAAAAGTACCTGGAAACAAATAATTTGTGGAAAAATAGCATCAAGTCACAGTTCATTCCCATCTTGCTGCCAAATAGTTTAGGCAATAAGTAAAATGCATTTAAACATGCAAGAAAATACATCAACTACAATACTCTATTATAAAACAGTTCTTCGGTAAACCAAGCATGTATCGATCTGTAGTTAACATTTCCGCAAATTAAATGCTAGGTGCAATTAGCTCAAGTAAAATCTTCTCGCTGTATTTATA
>VKOC01000009.1:13064503-13131086 GCA_009364415.1 Spea multiplicata | reverse complement strand
TTGGTGTGTGTGTGTGGATTGGTATATGTGTGTGGATTGGTATATGTATGTGTGGATTGGTGTATATGTGTGGATTGGTGTATATGTGTGGATTGGTGTATATGTGTGTGGATGAGTATGTGTGAGGATTGGTAAGTGTGTGAGATTGATGGGTGTTATGCTGTACCATTTCCAATGTCTTTTTCATGATCTAATTATGCTCTAAAAGTACATCATAACTCCCATCACTCTATACTGTTCCATACAGTGGCAGAGCTGGGAGGCAGAGGCCTTGCACCCCCACCGCAGGACTCCTGAAAGGTAAGTGAACTTCAAAGAGGGAGAGGGTAGATAGTTAGGAGGGGGTAGTTGCGGCGGGCTTAAGGGGCTCTGCGTTAATGTGGCCATATAGGACCAGTCAGTCCGGTCCAGACTGGGCCTATTTTAAGGTGGGGGTTACATAGTGAAAAGGGGGAACATAGTGAGAAGGGGCAGATAAGATGAAGAGAGGGGGTAGTGTGAATGCGTATGAGAATGAATAAATGTGTGAATGAATTGTGTGAATGTGTATGACAATTAATGAATTCATGTGAGGATGAATTGCTTGAATGATTTGTGAGACTGCATTAATGAATGTGTTAATGATTTGTGTGAATGATTAAATGCAAAGATGGTACATGAAGGGTGGGCTTTAACAATAAATAAATAAATAAATAAATAAATATGGGCTGCTCAGGCTTAAATGCCCGGGCCTATTTTTTTTCCCAGTCCGGGCCTGATTACAGAGCACTTACAAAATACTCTTCAGAAGATTAGTATTTCTTAATAGCAGCACTAACAACTTTTTTATCATGAAAATCAATTTCTTAGCTATACAAAATACAGCAATTTCATCGCTGCATTTTTTCAAGCAATGAGAAAGGTGTAAGCCTTTAAGACCTTTAAGTATGACTGACACTTGTTCCATCTTTCAGCATACATTCAAGAGGACAAAAGTACGTTTGCAAAATTGAAAAGATTTTTTTTGTTAGTTTTATTTTGTTAATCAGCGCTTTGGAAATATCAGAAATTGTGTGGAGGGAAAATGTGCTTCAAATTATAAAATCATATTTACAGTTTATTATTTTAATTCTTTGCAGTGCATCCGGGATGATATTGGCCTGTACAGGACTTTTTCAGTATTTTATTGAGCTCAGTACAAGAACGTAAATGCAAGGCAGCTGAAAACAACTGTTCATGAACTTTTTAAATAGAGGTGAGCAGGCCTGGACCCGGCATCTGTCACACTGGGCAAATGAGCAAGAGATCAGTGCGCACCCATCAAATACTTTTCAAAAGCACCTATCCAGGGGTGTATCTATAGGGGGCGAGCAGTGAGGCTGCCCCAGGTGCAGAAAGCAAGGGGGTGCAGCCACAGGGCATGTGAGGGATATGCGAGCTGTGCGGTCACACAGGGTGGCATGGCAGCAGGGGCGCCAGGTGGCCCTCCCATCACCAAGGCCAGGTCCACATCGAGGTGGGTGCATAGGGTGCACAGCACCCAGTTGGCAGGGAGCGAGTGGTGCGCCGAGCAGTCACTCATGAAAAAGTTTTCAGCAATTGATCGGCGCCCTTCTGTCTCCTCCGCTCCCTGCCACCACCCGCCTCGGTGCTGTCCTGACTGCGGTGGTAGGAGCGCGAGGCCTCTGTCTTGGTCGGGGTACCGACAATTTATGCTGTAAACTGTAGAATCTTGGGAAGAATGTCGTAATAAGATCAATAATTTCATTATATCCCAAAACATATGTAATCAAACAGAAAAGCATTAAAGAAGCCTCCTATTGCTATGCAGCAAAGTTTCTAACCTATCAGTGCCTCTCTTTTTCAGTCACATGACAACAAGCTAGAATTCTAGCTAGAGCCCTCCCAGAGAAATTTGAATAGAACAGAATCTTAAATGTTTATTAAGTTATTTTAGGTACGATCTAAGCATTCAGTAATGTTACAAATTACATTTACAGTTTCCTAAGTGTTTTATTCAGCAATTCAGTATTTTTACTGTGCATTTATCGTATATCCCATTTACATTTTACTTTGTAGTGGTATTGATGGTTTGACATGAGAAGTTTCACTTTTATCTCAATGTGGTTGGCACTGATATTAATTTTGCTTTTCGACATGTATGCTACCAGAGCATGAAAGACCATTACTTATACAATGATTGGTCTGACTATCTTTCTTCTCATCCTTATTAACAGGCTGGCAAGGAACTTGTGTTTAACAGTCCAAGCACATTTGACGTGGAGGAGGGGGTGGATGAAAAACCCATGATTGCCTCACAGGATGGAAGAGTTATCCATCCAAACCATTGCATGCAAGCCTGCTAAATTGCTGAAGATGCTTGATGCATATTCTGTGACTATTAAAGAACCAGGATAATAACAATGACCATTATTCTGCAAATGGTGAAAATGCCAACAGTGGTTGGCAAACCATTGATAATGTAATTCACAATAAGATTTACAATTAATGCAGTGCTTGTATTTCCCATGATTGTTAGAATCTGTGATATGCAAACTGTAAAAAAACATAATTTTTTCATACTGGAAAATGCAAATCAGTTTGAGTGCATACTGAACCTCGGTATCTTAATTTACTATGTGTCATACAGTATTTAAAGGCATTCAGTTATGCTCTGGGATCTGCATATTAATTTGTAACAATACATAAGCTTTCAGGACCTTATTAGCCTATTTTTACCTAACTTTACATAATTTTCTGTATTGCCCCAACAAGAAGACATCAGCTACAAATAAAGTATTCAATTTTCTCTTGGTATAATACAGCAATATCCATATTTCCTTTTTTTTTCTCTTTGAGATTTTTTAAAAATTACAACAGAGCCAGGCTGAAAATAGTTAAGCACATGTGCACTGTAAAGTTTCATAGATATCCCCATCAACTGACCAAAGGTTATCACTTGCCAGACAATGAGTGAATTATAACCACTATCATTGTCTTCCTCCCACAAAACTTGTCATCCCATCATTTTCCCTCTCCTTCCTGGGTAATGTTTGCGGGTCTTGCACATTTTGAATATTAACATGAATGGAGCCTTAAAAAATTTTTTTTTATCTCCTCTGGATTTGGTTCCAATGTCTACCATTCACTACACTATCTTTCAAGATGCCTTTTATGACTTAAGAGAATGTAACAGATACATTTTAGTCAATGTAAAATGTCACATTCTTCAGGGGTTCTACACTGCTCTTTTGTTATTTTCTGGAAATATACCAAATACTTTTTTTCTTTTGAATTTTTTTTAACAACAAGGCTATTAATCCTTGAAAAATTCTAAATAGAGTGAAGATAGTATTTATAAGATGGTGATGTGGTAGAGGGTGGGAATGGGTAGATGGGTGAGTTTTAACAAAAAAGGAAAGGTCTTCTGAGGATAGGGATGACGATGTTTGAAGACCATATTTGAAAATGTAGCAGTTGCCATGAATGTGTCAAGGGTAATGGGAAGAGGAAGATATAAAGGTTAGGTTGGATAAGGATGTAAATGTATAGTGGTAGGGTGTTAGAGGCACAGGTGATGGAGAAAATAGAAAAACTACAGCTAAGTAAATGTTCATTATGTGCCTATTCATGGAGTGGGGAACACACAAGAGGTCAAGTGCAGTGAAGAAAATGTGCTATCTAGATGTAATATGGGTACATAAATGGTAAAGAGACATTTGTCACAGTTAATGAATAGAAAATAATATTTGACTACTTTTTTGAGCCACCATACCAAAGTAAATACTTATGATGGGTCAACTTAAACCTCATTGAGTAATATTACTATTAACAGAAGACAGAGGGGGTTAAAGTAAAATATTAAATTGTAAACAAAAATAGTGCATAAATATTTTTAACCCTTTCAAGACCGGGACGTACCTGGTACTTCCGGGTCATGGGTCACCGGCAGACCGGGACGTACCAGGTACGTCACTGCCTTTACGCGATCCAGCGTCGCTTTGAACGCTGGGATCGCGAGGGGCGGCTGCTACTGACCGCTGGGTGTTCCCTATTTTTTCAGGATAAAATAAACTATTTATAAATGTCTAGTGTAAGGCAAACTATGCAGTTCCCCATTATTTTCTCCACAAACGAAGTATTTTTCTGAAAAGCCCAGACCCTCTTTACTGCATACCAGCGCCATGTAGGTATCAGCATATAACATATTGCAGGAAAGACACACATGAGGTGGAATTTATATGCCATAATTATATCAAATAAATACAATTGATGCATAAAATACATGCCTGGTGTCAAAGTACTATAACAATATATCAGTTCTCGACATTTTGTGCTACAATGGGAACAGGCAGCTACACTGATACTGATCCACCAAAAACATTGGCTAGACATAAGGTAAAGTGCTACTCATCTACAGCCCCGCTATTCTACAGAAAAAAATAATTTATGGACACTGAAATATTGTGAAACATCAAGTTTAAAACACCAGGAATTTTGGCATTCATTAACCACCAAAGTGCTTTAAATTACCTTAATGTTTGGTTGCCTCCAAGTTTAGTTTGATAATGGACTTTAGATTCAAATAAAATCACACATATCATAATACAGACAGGACACATCAAACGATACTGTGTACAGTCTGTCTAGCCACATTTAAATCTCCATCTTATAAATGCAACGTTACATTTTGCCATTAACTTTCTTTAATGTAACAGAGGTGAGATTCAAGTCATCTTTGACAGAATAAACTCTCTTTAAATAGCATACTTAATTTACACCAGACTCTATTTTACACAATTTTAGCCTCCCCTGCTGCTTTAACAGTCATAGCATTCATAAAAAATGATCATAAAAATGAACAAAGGGAAATGACATGGGTTTCAGAGAAACGGTTCATGTTTACCAGTGTATGTAGCAAGCAAATGACCTGGAGGATGCCATTGAAGAATGCAATGTGTGTGTTAATAAACATCTGGTAACCAGCTTTTTTCTGATTCATTAGCTGGCTGTCTCTGTGACCAGAGGGGGTAATAGGAAAGGCTGAAGGACATTTGCTCACTGAAAATGAAGTCTTGATTGATGCCGACCCCCTCCTTGAACTAACATTTCCCTTTAATACACTTAGATTTTGTAGCATTTATTGTACTATGAAAAGGTAAGTGAAGAGTGAGACTAAATGAACTTGTTTAGCATAAAGAATGAAGTATTTCAAAAGCATTTACATTGTATAATGCATCCATATGTTGTAAGCAATGCACCGCATATAGCCCTAAAACACGTCTTCCTGGTAGCTTAGTGCCAGGAAAATAAAATGAAGAAATCTGTACTTCTGGAAATTTCTGTTGGCACCTATAAATTTTAAATATATGGATATACAGTACTGTGCAAAACTTTTAGGCAGGTGTCAAAAAAACACTACAAAATAAGAATGCTTTCAAAACTTGGTATTTGGTGTGACCACTCTTTGCCTTCGAAATACCATTAATTCTACATGGTATACTTAAACTTGCAGTTTTTTGATGCTGTCAATAGGTAGGTTGTTCCAAAAATCTGGGAGAACTAACCACAATTCTGTGGATTTAGGTAGTCTCTGTTGCTTCCCTTCAGGTAATTCCAGGAAGACTTAATGATGTTGAGATCAGGACTCTGTGGGGGCCATACAATCACTTCCAGGACTCCTGGTTCTTACTTGCACTGAAGGTAACTCTTAATTACTGTGGCTATATGTTAAGTGTCATTTTAATGCTACAGAATAAATGACAGGGACAAATAGATGCCACCCTAATGGTATTGCATGGTGGATAAATATTTACCTGTTCTTCTCAGCGTTCAGTAGACCTATAATTTTGACCAAATGCCCAACTCCATTTGTAGAAATGCAGCCCTGAACTTGCAAGGAATCTCCACCATGCTTTACTGTTGCATGGAAACACTTATTCTTGTACCGCTCTCCAGCCCTTCAGCGTACAACCAAATATGTTTCCACATCAGAGGTATGACGTTTTGGCTTCAAGTCTTCTATGAAGACCACTTCTGACCTCACTTCTCCAGACAGTAGATAGGTGTACCAGGGTCCCACTGTTTTTGCCAATGCTGAGCTGATGACACTGCTGGACGTCTTCTTTATGTGACGCCAAGTAAGAATAATCTGTCCTTCATCTGCTGTTGGCCGTCTGCATCTACTGTCCTTGACATTGTGCATTTCTTTGCACTTGTTCAAAAGAGCTTGAACAGAACATCTGAAAACCCATGTTTGCCTTGAAGTTTCTGCCTGGTAGAGACCTTGCTGATGCAATATAAAATGATCAGCCATAACATTATGATCACCTGCCTAATATTGTGTAGGTCCCCCTTTTGACGCCAAAACAGCCCTAACCTGTCGAGGCATGGACTCCACTAGACCTCTGAAGGTGCGCTGTGGTATCTGGCACCAAGATGTTAGCACCAGATCCTGTAAGTTGAGAGGTAGGGCTTCCATGGATTGTTGTTTGTCCAGCACATCCCCTAGATGCTCAATTGGATTAAGATCTAAGGAATTTGGAGGCCAACTTGACACCTTGAACTTGTTGTGTTCCTCAAACCATTCTTGAACCATTTTTGCTTTGTGGCAGGGCACATTATTCTGCTGAAAGAGGCAATGCCATGAATGGGTGTACATGGTCTGCAACAATGCTTAGGTAGGTGGTACGTGTCAAAGTAATATCCACATGAATGCCAGGACCCAAGGTTTCACTGCAGAGCATTGCAAAAAACATCACACTGCCTCATCTGGCTTGCCTTCTTCCCATAGTGCATCCTGGTGCCTTGTGTTCTCTAGGTAAGTGACGCACATGCACCTGGACATCCACTTTATGTAAAAGAAAATGTCACATTCTTCTATTGCTCTGTGGTCCAGTTCTTATGCTCACATGCCCATTGTAGGTGCTTTTGGCACTGGTCTGCAGCTATGCAGCCCCATATGCAACAAACTGTGATGCACTGACACCTTTCTATCAGAACCAGCATTGACTTTTTCAGCAATTTGAGCTACAGTAGCTCATCTGTTGGATTTAACCACATGGGCCAGCCTTCGCCCTCCACGTACGTCCATGATCCTGTCGCTTGTTCGCTGCTTTCCCTACCTTGGACCACTTTTCTTAGGTACTGACTACTGCAGACCGGGAATACCCAGCGAAAGCTGCAGCTTTGTAGATGCTCTGACCCAGTCGTTTAGCCATCACAATTTGGCCCTTGGCAATGTCACTCAGATCCTTATGCTTGATCATTTTTCTTGCTTCTAACACATCCAACTTTGAGAATGAAATGTTCACTTGCTGCCTAATATATCCCACCTACTGACAGATGCCATGATAACAAGATTATCATTGTTATCCACTACACATTTCAGTGATCATAATGTAATGGCTGATCGTTGTAACTACCTTGTACTTTGTACAAGTGTACCTAGAAATATTGATAGTGATTGAAGAGAAAGCATGGCCACGCCAAATATTAACTTAATTAACATTTTATTCTGTTCAATAAAATCTATAAGTGATAATAAAAAATAATCATATGTACCGTAGATCAAATATACTTAATAACAGCCAGATCTACATACGTGTCTGATATTAATATAGTAAATTTATTTACTATTATTCAAATATTGCACAAATAATTCTAAACTAGTTGTTGAGATTAAACTAATGCACATTGTATAATGGTGGGAATGAAATAGATCCTGTGGTTTAAACTTATATGTTTTACTCCAATGTTGTTTTATAGATGGTGTTTTGAAATCCAGTGTGGAGCTAATTTGGCAGGATCTACAACAATGGCTGAGCCAACTTTAATTTGATGGCATTTATTGAGGGGTGCAATAGACAATGAGTGTTCCATATGTTACTTTCATGCAGTAATTACAACATGTCATGCATATTACCTTCAGTTTCCCTGGGCACATGAGTGAGAGCATACAGCAAAATTTAAAACATCTATATGACATCCCAGGCATATTTTTCCACCTTCTGGACAAGGTGCCTCTAACAGATACTCACAATGAGATATGTTAATCTGCTATAAAATAATACGTGTCTACAAAATGTTGTTAATGTTAAAGCGCATCTATCCAATTTAAAAAAAAAAAAAAGCTTTGCCCCATTCTTCTGGAAAATCTATTATATGTTTTTTTTTTCTATTTTCTAAATTCTGTGATTGTGCCTACCTTTTTCTTTTTACAGACAACTACCACAGTACTACATTTTATTTCTGAGTTTAATATAAAGAGGTATGCAGGTACATTGGAATAAGAGAGAATTGTAATGGTTTCACAGTATTAAAAAGGTAAAAATCATTACAATTATCAAACAAAAATTACATACAAAACATGAGGTCCGTGTCTATAGTTCATGGACTCCTCTGATTTAAAGATTCTGAGCTTTTTTGTATGTTACTTGCAGTTCCACATATAGCCACTGAATGTCTAGGGGAAAAAAGCACTTTTAGCAGTATTTACACCCAGAATAGATTGTTGCTGTTTTCCTGTATCGTTCTACGCAATCCTTTTCTTTGTTCCATTAATGTTTTTTTTTTATGCCCACCTCAACCCTCATGCTGAACAATGCCAACCCTCCCATGGAAAGCAACAAAACAGATGCACTCTTTACTAGGAAGGTCTATCTTGCTTTTTTGTGAATCAAAACAAATATCTTCCTTTTCCTGACCTTTTAACACAGGATAGAAATTCTTTTGCTGTCTTGGCAATGAAGAGACCGTCTGCTCGAATTGACATATAGGCAGGAACATGGCGTGACCCCTGACATTACCCAGAAGATGACTGAAAGAGATCAATCACACACAGATTACTTCTAAAGACAAAGGAAACTATCAACCGAAAGCAATGTTTTTCATTTGAACTTTGAAATCAAAGCAGGATCTTCTTTTTTATGATTTAAGGTTTAATTGTTTTTAGATTGTAAACTCTTTGGGTAGGGCCTCCTTACATCTGGAAGTCCAAAATATGATGTTGGGCCACATTTATTTTTAAAAAACAATGTATTTAGGGGTTTTATCTCACAGCCAAGAGTTTGTCTTAAAATGTAATGTGATGCAATGCTTGTCCTACTTACCCATTCTAGAGTGCTCAGAAATGAATATAATTAGATTTCTGTAAAATCGTTTATCCGGGGTTTATCGACATAATATGCAGGCTTTAAGCACATAAAGTTAGTTTATTTCCATTCATTTTTAGATTTGTGCCACCATTCTTTATTTTTGACGCCAGCATTAATAATATTATTTTTTTGGATTGTAGCAGTGTGTTTTAGCACTGTTAAATGTTCATCTGCTACACAAAAACACCAAGCAATCATCTCACTTGGTAAACAGCTTTCTGAATAATACAGGTTTTATTAAAAAAAATAAGTTTTTAGCAAGAACTGAAGTAGCATGATAAGGCCAATGTCATACAATTTGATTGGATAAACCTCACATACACATTACATGTCTATTTAAACCAGTTTTTACTACAATATTAAGCAAAGCCTTTTTTAAAAAAAAAAAATTTAATATGAAATAGCATTACTAAACATGACGCTTTATCTAATGATACGTTTTTCTCCTTTATGTTAGTCTCTTCCAAGCCATGCCAGCGGTTAGAATGGCATTAAGTCGGAGGCAAGATATGACTGCCTAATACATTACATGGTGCCCTTAAACACAAAAACATAGAATTTGCAGGCAGATAGGACTAATTTGGTAAATTTAGTTTGCAAATATTCCTGCTGTTACAACTCAAACCTTAACCAGTCCTTTGTCTCTTCTTAGATCCCTTGCATGTTTAAGGTTGTTTGTTGTATTGGCCTCTAATTTTACCTACTTTAATGTAGCACTTTTGTAACTACCGGTAATTACAGCAAACATACAACCATAAATGCCCCATGATTTTAATTGCACAGACTCTTCAAAAAAACTTTAAAGGGACAGTTAATTGTCTTTGATAAACTCTCCAAAGACAAATGTATTTTACATAGTACTATGTAAGTGTTTTAATATACATTCTTTCACAATAAAAAAGTACATTTGTCTTCTTCCTCCATGGTCCAACAATTTGTGAAACAACCAATCCACTGAAATCAAATGGAAGGGATTTGTCCACATGTGCACAGGGGTACGAATAGATACCCACCCACATCATACTCCATGTCACTGGATCGAACATTGTATCAGTGACATGGAGTCGGACATATCCCCCCGCTAAGAGGAGGGGAATGGAGCAAAAGTATATGGGGGATTCTGCAGAATCCCCTATACATTTACCAAAGTAACATCCGGCAAATTGTAAGGGGTCAATTGCCCCTATTATATGCATTTAATTGCATACGATGGCTGGACTGTCCCTTTAATTAAATAAAAATCTACCTCATTGCCAGGAACACAAAAAACAGACAATGACTGTTGCCATAGAAATTGCAATTAAAAAAACCTTCAGAGGATGGATAAAATGACAAATCTGCTTTGGCAGGTTTTGTCAAAGCGAAACAGCATTGTTATAATGTGTACTTAAACCATTTTATAATACTAGTCATAAGTCTACTAATTTTTCTTATTGCTAATGAAGCTGGCATTCTGTGCTTTATATACGTTATATACATCATTGTTAATATATCACATCATTTTGTTGATAGGCTGACTGAGGTCATATACAATGATACAACGTTGGCTCAGCTCTTGCCTTTGACTGGGGCACAGCTGTTAGGAGAGCCTGTGTTGGTATCTCTAGGATATCAGAGTGTGAAATAGAATAAAGACTGAATTCCTCTAGAGAGTCTTACATATGTCAAGTATATTGTCCCAATAAACCAACTCATTTATCAACACATTGAGTGCCAATTAAATTAAACAGAATGGCGGAGGTATATGGTGGGTTGATGGTACCAAAAGGTATTACAGCTGTGCTTTTCAGCTTCATTTCACCCTGCACAGAAAATAAGACATATTCAAATCCACAAATTGAGTTTGATTTAATGACCATACACTAGAGAAACGTTCTACAAGCTAGCTAAATAAAAAGCAATACACAAAGTAATCTATCATGTTATATATGATTGCAGTGGAGGCTGTGCAACTCGGTCTTGATAATGTATAAACCAAAGTAATTTAATCAAAATAATAAGCCAACTTTTAGTATATAACTTAAATGACTGCTATTGGCCAGGGTAATACAGCTAAACGAGGTCTTTTTTTTAACAAAAAAATGCCTTTTTCGTGCATTTGTACGAGTCTCCTAAAACAACGGCAATTCCAGAGGAAACGGATGAAAACCAATTGCAAAAGTGCATAAATGTCATTAGGCATTAGGATTCGTCCATTCATTGCCACCCACCGGCGTTACAGGCTGTTTTGGCGCTCCTTGATGAGGTAAAGTGGAAATGACTAATAGGTAGAAGTAGCCAGAAAAATAAGTGGTGGTCTCATTGATGGTTATGGCTGAGATTGATGGTTCAACAACCTGCGGGAGTTTTTCCATACTTTTTCACTCGGACTCAGCATTTACAAGGGGAATGGACAAGGATTAGATATATAAGTGTACTGAGGCTGAGATTATTGCTCATATACAATACTACAAGTTCATTAATAAAGTATTAATAGTCTATTTTAGAAATAAAAAATGTACTATTGTGGGGTGGATTGGAGAAGCTGTAAGGTACTGCTGCAGTCTATGTATATAACTTAGTTATAATCCTATTTCAAAGTCTGTAAACAGGCGAAAGGCTCGAAGCTATCAGAGATCAGACAAGATTAAATACTGGTAATAACAATAACCTGGAAAAGTGAACCCAGAGATCACAAAAACTGTCTCAATTAAGGTCAATGAGGTACTGAGTGTTACAGTCCTCAACACGGAAGGGTAGAAAAGGGGAAATACATACAGAAACTGGGGCCGAATTATGATAAAATATTATGGAAGTAAGGGCAAAGGAGAAAGGTAAATGGTTATGGAATGATCTATATATGTATTTACTAAGATTGTTTTTTTTTCCTTTAAAAAAGGTATAAAATTGTAGATTCAGATCGTTCTCAGGCCATCCCACAGGGCAGCTATTACTGTAGATAGACACAGATGTCTGGTCTTGGAAGACTTTCGTTTGAACATCTGGCTGATCTGCTACTTTAAGTAGGCCACTTTACTAATAACACAATGTTTGCCTTTGGGATTATCATGTGGGCCACATTTTCATCATTATTCACAGGCAGCTATCATCTGTTATTATTTGTTAATAATATTTCAATTTCCTTCTTCATTAAATTGAAATTAAATTTTTCAATTACAATTGATATTTCTCTATGTGTGTAATATATATATATATATCAGAGATAATCGAATGATGTTGATGCTTCTTCCATTCAGTTATTGCATTAGATATATAAAGTGACCTAGTTTGCTAGTTGAGTCATAGGGAGCATCATTGTTCATACTGTACCCGCCTTATGCATCATATGATTTCTTACAATTACCACAAGCTGAGTGGCTAAAACTGAATTAGGTCATCCTAGCCATCGAAATAAATTGCATATAAAGACTATAAAAGCATCAAGTCATAATAAATGCTGCCTAAATTCCTAATTTTAGTAGTGGCCCTAAAACTTCAACCATCCCCAGCAAGCTCAGAAGATATATTTCTTTGGCACAGAAAATAAGCTAAAAGGGATCATACCTATATGTTGCACACTGTAAAACTGTAGCTATACCAACCATAGAGGGAACATTATAGCTGTGCATGTGTTCATGATTTTTATTTTATGTATTTTGGGTCACCAAAAGTGCCTAGTTTACAAAATAGCTTTGTTTAAAACTATCCATATATTGTATATTTAGAATGGGCAATATATGGTTCTAATTTTGAACTTCGCACAGAAATATTTGTATGTATATCCATACCATTCTAGCATTGTTAGCTAGGAAATTGAATACAAGATAAAAGTGGTAAAGAAACAAATATGGCTTTTTATTATTTATTTTTTTACAAACCAAAAAAACATTGTGACAGCGAAAGAAAAAGTATCCCCAAATTGTAAATTATTGGAAATATCTAACTCCTGAAACAGAGACCTGCCTGAGGTATATTTTACGAAAGTTAAGAAACTGCAGGTTGCTGCAAGTAATACACAAAGGAACTAATTTTGATCTCTAAGGTAACCAAGCAACACCATCGTTCTTAGAGTTGTAGACTAGGAATTTTGTATTTTTTTTTAACTGTCTCCTGTAGAGAAAATGGTCCTCCTAGTTTCCATAAACACCAAATATGCCAATAAACTGAAGTTTCAGTGCCTGTTACATTAGATTTTCTGAATATTTAACTCATATGTATATTCTTTGTTGAATGTGCCACCCCACTGAATATAATATTCAGAGGTAACAATGAAAAAAATGTAGTGCATCAGTTCCAAAACTATTAGATTCACATTATTTAAATATAATTGTAAAGGATCCTGAATTCTAGGGAAACAAAATACATTTATAGCCTCATTCTTCTCTGCCCCTTGTGTCTTGTCATTTTAAGGAGCCATGCTTTTTTTTCCTTTCCCTCTTTTTTATCTTTCTTATTCGTTTCATTTTTCTGTTTATCTATGTTGGAATTCTAATTATTCCTTTCTCTCTATTATGAATTGCCCATTAAGAGAGAAATGTGTACTTTTTAAATTATATTTAAGTTATTTTATATTCCTTGACAGTGCTCCCAACCATCATCCTGATCAAAGCCATCTGAACAAACAGCTTCAACACATCATCACAACCAGATCAACTCATCCCCATCCAAGCAGTCCTCTCTTATTGTCTCACTCCCCTCAACCATGGACTAGATTGTAAGCTCGCAAGACATTGGTCAGTGGGCTTGTGCATTCAGATTCATATGAATTTTGGTAAATTCAGCAATTTGTCGAAGCTTCTCCCTTCTCTTTTTCTCTTCTCTATTCTGTCTTCAGTCTTCAGTCCTTAATCTGGTATCACATCCATTTGATAGCTCCATTTGTCTTGGCAGTGAGTTCCATGTCTTTATTGTCCTTACTGTAAAGAATCCCTTCTTTTGTATATGAAATCATCGCACTTCCAGTCTCAGAGGATGACCTCTTGTTCTTTGTACATTTCTGTTAATGAACAGGTCACTGGAGAGCTCTTTAAATTGGCCCTGCACATATTTATACAATGTATCCCCTCTAAGATGCCATTTCTCTAGTGTATAGTGATACAAATTTTTAGTCTCTCTTCATAACTAAGATCCTCTTAACACTTTTTCTGGTTCCATAATGTCCTTTTTAAGGACTGATGGCTAGAATTGCGCCACATATTCAAAGTGTCTTCTTACCATTGACTTGTGAAGAGGCAAAATTATATTCTTCTCCTGCGAGTCAATACCCGTTTTAAACATGCCAATATCTTATTGGCCTTTGCAGCTGCTGACTGGCATTGCTCACTGTTGTCTATAATTATTACTAAATCCGTCACCTGCCCTGGGAGTAATACTATTTAAAGTATATGTAGAATTGTCAGTATTTTTCCTATAATGCATAACTTTACATTTATCTGTCTTTACTGTAATATCTTAGGTTGCTATTCTTTGGAGAAAAAACAACGTACCACACTGAGTGAGAACTGTATTCTCATTAGCTGGAATACATGTTTGAAATAAACTGCCTTGTGTCTGCAGCATGCAAACTGTGTCTCTCCCCAGGCTTGAACTCTGTGCCTGTGGAGGAGAAGCTGCCAGGGTGAAGGGGAGGAGACAAGCTAGAGAGAGAGAGGAATAGAGCAGATCAAACCACTCTGACAGCAGGGGGTGTATATAATTAAATAAAAGCTTTTTTTTGCTGCACCCCCCCCCTCTGCCTACTGAATGTCCAACAAATCTACTCTAAAAAGCCTACTTTTTCTCCCTGCTGCTTCTCCAGTGGACCTCTTTAAATTTCCAGGCGGCCTCTTGCCCACCTCCAGACGCCAATGGTCCAGGCCTGTATGTTTCTATTTCATTCCTCAAAAAAACCACACTGTAAGGCACGTATAAATGTAAATGTATATTTACTTTAAATTCACCAATTAGTAAAACAAAAAGAAATTATTTTTGCAAGATTTGATACATTCTTTGCAAAATAAGCTGTATTCTCCAATTACAACATCTGTGTGAAAATCCCCAAGACTCTGTTAGGTGTAGTCTGTCAGATTATTAAACCCACATACTTGGCAAAGGCACATTATATATTGAGAGGATGGTCTCTTTGTGATGTAATACTTAGTAATGCCGTGTGCATATGTATAATATCAGTAAAAAAAACTGCTCAATGACATTTATGGAATTTCACATTTTCTTGCCAAATAACATGGGAGGTTTGGGCAAGGTATCTGCTATTCTGATCCTAAGAAAAATAGTAAAGATAGGTCAATCACAATCTATGATATTATCCAAGATACTTCATGCAGTACTTATTTCTATGAAGGGGGTAATATGGTTTATAGTTTACATCTGGGAAGTATTATTCTTTTAGCTTTCTAACATAGAAATCCCATGGGTTGATATGCTCAGCAGAAATTATTGCATGATTGACTCATGAAGTAATATCACTGATCAAATATGCCGCTCCACATGGAGAGGCTTATCACATATCTTACTATGACTTCACCATTAGAGCACGGTCTTCTGTCTGCTCTTTATATAAGCACTTTGTGACAGCTTTTCAGCAATATGTAAAAATTATGTGTGTCCTGGAAAACATGGCTAATGTGCTCCCCCTAATTATAACAAGTTCTTTAATACCCAGTTAGCTGTAATCCAGACTGTACCAGCATCTGCCACAGATCTTAACTAGAAAAGTGTTATAAATATTGGCGAATTAAAGTAGCCACAACGCAAAAAACACAGGAACACAGAAGGAGTCAGAGGGTTGGCTCTTCGGGGAACATTTTTATTAATAAACTGATGGAAAGCAGTAAAGTATTTCATAGCATAAACAAGTGATTGCAATACTGAAAGACTAGGATATTCAGGACACACATTGGCTGACTAATGTTTAAACTTTATTTCAACTGCTATTACTAAATATTTACCATGGGAATGTTCTTAGTGTGACATTAAATTGCCTGCATAGGGAAATATGGTAAAGTAAAGCAATTAATTATAGTTATAAATAAATAGGAAAAAATAATCGAACCATTTTCCCAACGTCTGAAAATGTTAACTATTGAGCATATTTGTATAATTGTTAACAAAAAGCTATATCTTATTTTGCCCTTGAAATGGTTTTGGCTGTTTTTTTCCCCATCAGTTAACCTTTTGAGAATTGTCCTGCATCTATATTAGAAGGAATCCTTTAAAATCCTTATCAAATTTTAAACATAAAGCACAATGGTCTTCCTTAATTGTTGCTGTATATAATACATCCAGGGGAAAAAGAATAATAAGCTTGAATAATACATATTTTAGTATTTTAAAATTAGTTCCGAGATTACTGAAACTGTTTCTAGTACAATGTGAAATGTTTTCAAAACAGTTACTGTTCCAAAAGAAAATAAAGAAAACGAATTCATATACATTTTACCGTGCTAAAACCATTTGAGACACAGAATATTGTGTACGCAAAACACGGTACCACAAATGTAACTTCCCATACTCCTCACTTTAATCTACCCTATTAGCATTTAGCCAGCTTTAAACCCTTAACCCTTAATTCACCCTTCTGCCCTTGGTAAGTGACAGATGATAAACATGTGTACCTATGTTAGTTTGGGACCTTTGATGCCACAAAGAATTCTATGAAGCAACCATGTAAACAAAGGTCAGCTGTAAAAATAGTTTCAGTGTGTGCCAGATTTCCCATGAGTGATACCTGCTTTTGATTACCAAGCCTGTGGATACACACCAACTCAACAATGTCTTCCAAAAAACCTCTGGCAATTATACTATCAGCATATTTTCATGCGTTTGGATTCTCTCTGCATGCATATATATATTTACGCAATATAAGAGCATTCTTAAAAAATACATTATTTTTTTTATATCCGCATAGACTAATATGTGGCTTCATAGAAAGCTAATGTATTGCAAATATGCCATATTCTATAAAGACAGTTAACCCACAATGCCTAGAGGTCTGCAGCTGTGAGAAGAACTGAAATCCTTAAGGGAAAACATATTGACATTTGCCATCTTTCCTTCTTTCTCTCCTCTGGTGGAAGAAATTGGGTCTTTTTTGCTGTTAGCATTTTAGAATAGCAATTAATTAGAGAGACATATTATGAAGCACATATGTCAGGGAGTTAGAGTTTCCTGGTGCAAAACACATCGCTGGCAAAGAAACATAGATTTTACTCCCATCAAGAAAATTATACATGCATTTTAAATTGGGGAATTATAAAAATGTAAGATGTCACTAATTAACAAATGTTGTGCCAAGTCATTTTGCTAGCACAGTAAGCCTTTAGTAGCCTTGTGATTTCCCAAGTACTGCATCCTCTTTTGAACAGAATGTATTTATAAAGTTACATTTTTTTTCTTAATTCATACTTATCTTAAATTAAATTATTTTGAAGAAAAAATCTATGACATTTTATTTACCAAAACTGCCTAATCTATTTGTTGATTTAATAATATAGATTTTTTTATTTCTGCCAAGGAATACCGGTAAATGAAATACAGTGTACGTTAATTTAATCATCTTTACTAGCTAAATAAGTACAAGCGCCTTAAAAGAGAAGGGTGAGGCATATTATTTTTATTGGAGGAATTAATCTGTAATTAAACCACATATTGGCATAGCAGAGTGTCTCCATGCCTTGCCCGAATCAGCCTGCCGGGGCATAAGGCAAGGCATGGAGACTCTCACTTATCTGCGTGCTTGATGGGCAGCAGCTGCAAAAGTCCTTAAGAAAGATTTATTTTTGTATCACACAGTTTAGGTTATCCCTTAAGTAGCATGCAGACATCTATTTAAGAATGCTGTGCAGTGGTCAGCAGGAGATCTATCTATCTGACAGCACAGGTAAATTATTAAGGACAGAGATTCTGCACTTTTGGTGCTCCCCTGTTTTTTATAGCTATTCACATCTTTTCTGTATAATAAATGAAGGCACACATTTGGAAGAACCTTCACTGGTGACTCCGGAGTTCCACCATTTAATGGACAAAACGATAACAGAACCTGAATGGATTGCCCAATATGTCCACATACCCCCTTTGTATACCCAGGTAATTTCACCACAAATCTGCAAAAATAATAAAAATTAATAAACGCAAAATGGAAAATAATTGTTTATGATGTAACAGTATGCGAGCAATATAATTTTGAAAAAGACACTTATTTGTAACAAAAAAAGGCGTTCATAATGGCTGGCAGTCTTACTCCAACCATGCTAACAGATGAACTGGCAACACTGGGACGTGGGATCTGATCTGATTGATGTTCTGTATTGAAAGCGAAGTTAATAATATAACATTTTTTAATATCCCATCCAGCCCCATACCCCCATGATTTGGTTCCCATACCCCAAAGGGTATGGATATCCATGGTTCAGAACCCCTGCACTGAGCTGAGCTGAGCTTGTTGTTGTAGGGCATTATCAGGAGTGTGGCCATGACAAATATTGTTTAAAAGAGAGAATCCCACTACCCCTGTTTTTAAATGGGGATACCATTTTATTACATTGACCCACTGAAATATACTCAAAATGAACCCAGCATCAAACACACTGACCCCTCTTAACCACACTGATCATTCTAGCTCTACACAAACTCATTTTGACCACTCTTTGCCACACTAAACTAAACGTAAACTTTTCTTATATAGTTATTTTCTTTGACAAACCCAATTATTTTTAAAGAGTTAAAGCTTGTAATTGAGAAAGTACGATGACATTTTCGGATCAAAATCACTTCTTAAACAGGCCATTTTGAAGAGTGTTGAACAACTATGCTGTAAATCTAAGATAGTTGAATTACAGGTCTGTTGGATTTTTTTTTTTAGCAAACACTCCCATCAAAATGGGTTATTATATGAGTTCTTACTATTTAGCAGGCCAAAGTAGATACCTCTAATTAAAGCATGGTTCAATCTCTCAGGAATGTCAGCCACCCGCTAAACACAAAGTAACGGTACTGGAGTATTACAGTAACCATAGCGATAAAAACAGTTCACAAATGTGTATCATTTGCTGTTTTTACATGAAAACCATATTGTGTACATACGTATATACTACTGGTTAAAATGTCCTTGTTTTTGAAAGAAAAAGCAGATTATGTTTATTAAACATAACATCAAGTGAATCTGAAATACAGTTTACACATTGTTGATGTTGTAAATGATCATTGTGGCTTGAAACGGCGAATTCTTAATTGAATATCTTCAGTTAACAGAGACCCTTAGCTAATCCAAGGTTAAATTTAAAAGGCTAATTGGTCATTAGAAATCCCTTTGCAATTATATTAGCACTGCTTTTCCTTGAAAACAGGAAGTGACCCCAAACTTTTGAACAGATATATATATATATATATATATATATATATATATTAATACATATTTCATTTTTAAATACAACATTTCAGAAATGAGATGCCAAAGCTGAAGTGTTCTGTCATCTATGTAGAACATACGTCTGAAATCAAGTTTGTTTATGTATAATGTTAGTGGTTAGCTGTTTGGCATTTTTGCTATCAAAGGTCATGGGAAGTCTCTAATTTCAGAGGAGGAAGAGGATATTTGGAATCTCATGCTACTGAATTAATATCATGTTTACAAATCCAGTCATTTTAAATATATATATTAAAACGTAAAAAGTAATTTAAGTGAGGACAAAGATTTTGCCGACAGAAAGGAGTTAAAACAGGAATACTGTAATTTAGTTATAGAAAAAGCTATAGTTATAGAAAAAGCTGCTTAATGCTTCAAAAAATAAAACAAACCACAATGAACTGATGGACAGGAAAATTGTATTCCCTGTGTTTCGTGTATCTATTCATTTAGGGTATTATTACTTAAAAAAAATAAAGTTTCACTTGGCAGAGCACGTCTGATTATTAGGTCATGAATAAGAGATTTATCTTTTGAGACTGGATTTTTTTCTAGTGAATTTGAGCCCCAGTAGCTCATCTGTTGAATATGACCACGTGGGCCAGCCTTTGCCCCCCACATGCATCAATGAGCCTTGGCCGCCCATGACCCTGTTGCCGGTTCGCCGTTTTCCTTCTTGGCACGGCTTTTTACAGGTACTGACCACTGCAGACCAAGAACACCCCACAAGAAGTGCAGTTTTGGGGATGCTCTGACTCAGTCATCCAGTCATCACAATTTGGCCCTTGTCAAAATCGCTAAGGTTCTTACACTTGCTTGTTTTTCTTGTCTCTAGCACAACAACTTTGAGGCCGAAAAGCTGCCTAATATATTCCACCCACTGACAGCTGCCATGATAGCACGATTATCAGTGTTATTCACTTCACTTGTCAGTGGTCATAATGTCATGGATGATCGGCGTAAGTATGTAACTGTGTGTGTGTAAGAGGATCTTGGGGTCTCAATCGTGAGCATAAGGGACAGGACTCTGCGAGGTGGGATGGGGAGAGTGTGTGTGTGTGTATGTATGTATGTGTACTATACTGTTATGTTAGAGTCAGTATGTATGTAAAGTATGCCAGTGTGTGTGTGTGTGAGTATGGATGACGCGCGTGAGATACCATTGCATGAGAAAAAAAAAAAGAGAAACACAATTGTGGAAGTTTGTAATTCTTTCAGTGACTGCCAGTTGAGAAACAAAGGAAACATTATTGCACAGTAACTTTAAATTCGTAGAACCTCAGCTTTCCCAGCAGGTATGATGACCAAAAAACAGCCATACAATTATTTGAATAGCATTGTTTTGTTTAAAATCTGCACCTCCTTCAAAACATTTTATGAAGCGTTTCAATTATTTTTAATTAATTGTTACACTTAATTTATATTTTTTATTTTTCCAAAAATAATTACAATGGATTTTGGCATCTGTCCCTCTAAACTCTAGAAGCAAATATATAAACAATGAAGACAGAACTAGGGAGAATATTCTACAAATGTGCTATATATTTTAAGGGATACTCCAACCATTATATGCACATGATAGTTGCATGGTCCCTCTACATTTTCAAAAAGAGTCCCTCTTGCAAATGCATTGGGGGGGGGGGGGGGTTTCTCAGCAGAATCCTCCCATATGCATTTGCTCTTTTTCCCACTCCCTAGCGATTTCTTGTGCAGGTAATGTGTTCGACTGAACGTATCTCCATGCATATAATATATTTACATCCAGTTAGCTCCAGCGCTGGCTTGGGGAACGCTGTGGATGATGTGTAGAAAGAGCTCCCACTGCTTCCAATCAGAGCCGTTTTCTACCACTGATTGGCTCCTTCAAGCCAAGATAATAATCCATCTAATTTTTTGCATGGTAATGTTTTTTTTTATGTAAAACTATTTGTTTTGGGGGAAAAGCAATATATGGTTTAGGTGGATATTCTAAATGAGAACATTTCTGTTGGAAAAAGACAGAGAAAATTTTAAAAAACCATCATGTATAAAAAAATAGATTTTTGTGATAGTTTACACATTTGGTGTACATTAAAGGGAAGTGTCATATTCACTTTTAGAGGAACTAAGTTTAAACTGTTTAGCTTGTCCTATGTTTTTTGAAGTTTTTGAGCTGAGGTTTGAAACTTTCAATTTTATACTCTCAGCCGCTTTAATGAAAATGTAATATGCTAATAATACTTATTTAAAAGTTTGTTGGAACAAATGTGTTTTAGTTTATCAGACACTGGGATATTATGATAGGATTAACCAATTTGCAAATCAGTATTTTTAACCTCTTTCCTTATTTTGTGTGTTTCTTCCTTGGTTACTTCAAATAACAGGAAGGGCCCACAAATATCCATTCATAATACTAAGACAAACAAAACACATCCGATGGCTTGTACAAAAATGATCATTTCAAAACATTACTATTCTGCAGTTTGGTTTGCAGGAACAGCTGTTCCAAAAGTTATATGATTCCACTATAGTGTGCTTTGTGAAAGAATTTTAGTTATTCGCTATAATACAAAATAGTAATAATTCCTCTTGATAGCTGTATCTAGAAAAGCGAACATTCCATTGGTGATAAAAAATGTATCAGGGATGAATATTCAATAAACACAGATTGTAGAGGATTTTGTGCTGTACTGGCCCCACTATGACATAAAAAAGTATTTTTTACGAAGCAGGAGTTTCCACAAGAGCGAGTTTCTCCTGTAAGAGTGACTTGGTTGGTCTTTTGTAATATTAGATAATAAGGCACACAGTACCAAGGAGCGAGAGGACGGGATGATAATTCTTACATATCAAAAATCTCTTTGTAAACAACATTTGGGGTATCAAACTAGGGTTTCTGTGGCCTCTTGGGTGAGGAAAGGACATATTTGAGAAATGTTTTTAGGTGCAAGAGGCAGAATCTGGCGAGAGATTGCATGTGACGGATGAAGGAGCGGTCTTAATAAAAAATAATAAGCAGTTAGTAATACAGGACATGAGAGAAAGAGATCTGGGGAAGACAGGTAGATTTGGGTATCATCTGCATTTAGGAGATACCGGAAGCCAAATTAGTTGTATAGAAAGAAGGGCAGAGGGCTAAGGACTGATCCTTGAGGGACACTAATAGAAAGTGGAAGATGTGATGCTGTATTGGCAGAGAAAGTGACAGAGAAAGAACAATGAAAGAAATGATGAGATCCAAGACAAAGCGGTGTCTCATAAGCCTATGAAGAAGAAAGTGGTGATCAACAGTGTCAAAAGATACAGGCGTATTAGCAAGGAGAAGTAAACTTTGGCTTTGGCAGAGAGCAAGTCATTGGATACTTTTGTTAGGGCCATTTCAGTAGAGTGAAGGGGTCTGAAACCAGACTAAAGAAGGTCAAGAAGTGAGTTAAAAGGAGAGGAAGTTAGTTAAGCGATTTTTCAGGTGAGGTGGTGGTGAGTGGGGTAGGAAGTAAGGTCCCATCTGATGTGTTTGATCTTCTCTTTGAAGTGGGTGGCAAGGTCTTGGACATTGAGAGAGGTTGTGGTGAGGGTATTGGGGAGCAGAGATGAGAATTCAAGTTGGAGAAAAGTCATTGTGATTACTAGAAAGGGAGGAGATGAGGGTGGAGAGGTAGAGTTGTGTAACAAGAGATAGATTGCAAAATTGAAGAAGCAAAGCATTTATAGTGAATAAAGTCCTCACTAGATTTGGACTTTCTGAAGATGTGGAAAAAGGGTTAAAAGGTGGTGGTCAGAAAGAGGAAAGGGGGAGATAGATAAATCAGAGAATGAGATAACCAGAAGAGGTTAGGGAGAGGCGCTTGTAGCTTGTGGAGTTATGAGATGAGTCAAGATGAATGTTAAAATCACACAGAATGAGACATAGGATGTCAGAAGAGAGAAAGGAGGGGAGCCAAGCACAAAAATAGTCAAGGAGGTGCAAAATAGGTGATATATCTGTCACGTCCTCGGGTCCCTTCGCCGCCGGACGGGGGTCTGTCCGCAGTTCACACGATCCACCGCCGGTACGGGAGAATGAGGAGCTGTTTGGGGAACAGGAGTTCCCAGAGAGTTACACTTAACTCTCCTCCGGTCGTCTGTCACTCCTCTAGGGGCGCAGTTGTGCGGCAAGGCAGGACCCGGGGAGTTGATGGACAGCTGGAGGCGAGGCCATGATGTTGGTTGGAGACGGGGCTTGAGAGTGGCGCCAGATTTAAAAGCTAGTCTGTGCTACTCTCATGCACCCTGTTGTGGTCTTTTCATGTGTTCCAGTGAGATTGCTGCTATTTGCCGGTGTATTGACCCTTGCATTTCCTGACTACTCTTTGCCATACGATTCTGTACCTCTGTGTACCGACCCGGCTTGTCTGACTACCTCCTCGTGTTGTGAACCTCGGCTTGTCTGACTACCTGCTTTGTTACCGATCTGGCTGCCCTGACCATTCTTCTGGAATTAACCCCTTCTGTTCTGATCTGTTGGTATTCCTCATATTTGCCGTTTCACCTTGAAAAGTTACTCAGTGCATACCTACATTCTGCCTTCACGGGGGCCTCCTCACTGTTGGGATCATCCAACTCCTGGATTATCACTGTTGGGGGCTTCTCTCTCTCTTCAGTGATTATCTGGCAGAAAAACGTCTGCGGTGAGTGCCAGTGTAGCAGACGCAATGTTAAGAGCAAGTGGAGAAAAGAGACAGATTGTATGAGCCTAAAAGGAACAGGATGACAGCGAAGGAATAGCGGATATCTGCTCAAAGGTTCAGTTAGGGAGAAATGCGGCAACCCCTTTTCTATCACCAGGCCTAGGAGTGGAGCTTAAGTCTAGGCCCCAAAGAAGAGTGCAGCATAAAAGGTAATATCAGCGCAGGGGATCCAGGTTTCAGTAAGAGCAAAGAGGCTAAAGACATGAGAGAGAAAAAGGACATATATGGTAGTCAGTTTGTTACAGACAGAGCGGGGATTTCACAGTGCACCGTTGAAGATGGGAGGGAGTTTGACCTAGATATAGGTATGAGATTAGAGCAGGGATCCCCAAACTCGGCCCTCCAGCTGCTGCAGGACTACATCTCCCATAATGCTCCTTCAGCTAAGGGGCTAGCTGAGGAGTATGGGAGAAGTAGTCCTGCAGCAGCTGGAGGGCTGAGTTTGGAGATCCCTGGATTAGAGATTCGACCTGGAAATACAAATCTAAAGTGGGTGCAGTTAACCAGTCCAAGCATACAGATTTAATGCATTGTACAGTTTAGAATCAGCTGTACAGCCATACAAAATGGGTAAAAATATAACCATTCATTTTTTTTATCCCCCCTCCCATTTTCCTTTTTGTATCCCTGTATTAAGAATCACAATTTTACTTTATAACATTGTTGCATATATTTTATAACACTGTCTCACTGCCAATGTACTAACTCACGGTGCTCTGCATATACACAAATGCCTGTGCATGGTAGGAATTAGAGGGCTATAACAACCAGAATGATGCAAGATTATTACTAACAATCCTTTTAGAGACAGTTGAAGGTCACCGTATCTCAGAGTATTCTGCTTTAGCGTAAATGCTTGATAAACAGTATTGGTTATCAGGTTAATAATAGACAAATGAGCCTGGTCAAATTATATATCAAGATAAAAGCCAAGTAGCACAAGCTATAGCCCTTTATAATCTCACAGATTTTTTATAAGGACTTCATGTAATAGTCTATGGTCATTATCTCTTAATAGGCTTTTCTCCACAGCATTGAGCAATAGGTTGTGTTTTAGGGTGGTCACTTAAATATGGTGGGCACCAATTGTGTCATGTTGTATATGTTAATGTATGTATTTATGGCTCGTATTTTGCTTTTTTAATTTGTCCTAGCAATGAAAGGCTTTTTCAGGACTGTCTCTGTTAACTGAAAACATACTTGATATTGGTCAAAATTAAGATGTCACAATATCATTTTAGCGATGCTTACCCATATTACAGCCAGAGAACTTTTTCCCAAGCAGTATATTTTTTGCAGGTTCTATCTGGATTTAGCAAATGCTAAATGCATATTAAATACCAAACTGTCCAATCATCAGATTCACCATCTTTTTTTCTTTCTTTAATGGAGCATCATTACCTCTGGTTCTAGAATACTGACCAAGTTTACCTTGTGGGAAAAAACTCAAATACAAAATAGTAAACAAGGAAATAAAACAATACACTTAAACCAACCAAAATGGTTAGTTAAATAGAAAAGGGATATATATATAATTAACTTTGTTTATGTTTAGTTAACATGTTAAACCTCATTAACCAACTTGCTCTTTGTACTAGTATGTTATATAGGAGACCTACAAGACATTACCCCTGCCTGGTTATGTTTAACAAGAATCCTCAGCCTAACACAACCTGACTAATTGGAGTTCCCTTGCAGGGGTTGGCACCTACACGTTTTATGGCAAACATCTGACTTAATTTGGAATGTTTTCAAGGAATGTGCAGAAATGTTGTACGATTAGTTTGAAGTCTGAGCCTGAGTGCTCTGTTAGTGGAGTACAGCTGTGCACTTGGCTCTGAGAGTTTTGTATTATTAAGCCATCCTTAATAAAGAGGTCTATTTAAACATAAAAGTTAGAGTCTAGTATTGTATGGAATAGTAGATGGCTAAATGGGGGGAGGGTATTAACACAGCTCTGAGCAATTCCCAGCCATTATGTTGGGTTTTCCAAATGTGCCCCAATTTACCTCTTTGGGGTTTGACTCCCATGTGAACCAAACAAGGTTGTAGAGTCTCCAATGCCCATGTGTTTTCCTTATGCACTCTATATACAGATATATTAACTCACTTTAAAGACTGAAATGTCCAGGAGCGGCTGGTGAGATGACGGTCCCAATGAGCAGTACATATACAGTAAGTGTGCATATACACAAAATATGTATGCCATGTTCTGCTCCCATGTGCTGTTGCAGGTTTGTGTACTGTGGCCCTGCTGTGTTCACAGTAGCCTACACAGGGCAGCTTCTGCTTTGTGGCTGGTGGCATGGCACCAGAAGTCTATCCATTAGCACACAGGTGATCTCAGGCACATGTGTGTGGCTAATTCTCCACACGAATAAGCAATGTTCTCAACCTATTTACAGCTCTCAAGGAACTATGGCAACACAGCCCTACTGTATAAGGATAACGAATTCCAACTAGATACTGATTAATTAACCTGAGTTTAAATATTTTCTGTGCCAGAGCATCGTAGTGGGTTACTCACTTCTATCTGGCATTAAAACTGTTAAAAACTGGGGGGGGGGGTTCTCTCAGTACACACTCCACAATATACTTCATCTTGTAGGTCATGTCCAAAGACATGAATGAAAACACTCTCCAGCCAAAGAAAACATATCAAAATAAAGAGGGCCAATTACAAGTATGAAATATAATGCACTATTGTTTCAAACAGGAACATGCATCCATACAATTTGGCAAGTATTCAGTATTTAACATTTCTAGTGACATTTCATCATCAAATAAGTGCAGTTTAACACAATTTAAAGCATATCAATTATTATTTCATTTTTATATAGCGCCATCAAATTATAGCGCTGTACAATTTTCCCTAAGCCTTTATTTTTCACTAAATGTGAAATGGAATTTGCAAATGAATGCTTCTTGTTATGCTTCCTACTGTACTTGAAGTGCCTGTTGTAAAGGTGGGGTAAAGAGATGAAGGATAAGTTCATGACATAAAATTGATTGTAACGTCTTTCCAAAATAATTACACTGATTGACAATCACAAAGCACAACCTATAGGTAGTTTCAAAGACTGCATTAAGTTATGGTGTGAGTTGTGACACGACCTCATTTTAGAGAAATGACCTTGAATACATAATAAATAAATCTCTAAAATAATACAAAAGCAAATTTGAATTGAATTCTAGGATACTGATTTAAATCAATAATTCTAATACGTAATGCTACACAAGCACAGTGTATATTTGCATATTTAAAACACACAAACTGTATATGAATACATACTTACATTTTCATTATTGTATACTGTATATTGTACAGTTACATTGGTTCTGTTTGATTTTTATACATTTCTACCAAAATATTTCTCGTAAAGTGTTGATATTATTTCGCCGCACAGAGATTGGATCATACTCGATGAATGATGTAATAATGTCTGCACAGAGTTTAGAGATTAGTGTGCATTTGAAAGTACTGGGATACCAGATTATAGAAGACCTGAAATATGAAAGAGCTCGAGCCAACACAGCCTCAACGCAAAATCAAAACTCACAAGGAATTCCCTATCTATTAAGCAACTCTGTGAGTTGTCCAGAGCCCAGTTCACATTTAATTGATTCAAGACAAGGGCTCAGCAACATGTATACATTCATTGAAAAGTGCACAGTGGCATATTCTACACAAGACCTAGGGTGGTAGCCATTTACTGAGGGCAGATAGATCTCCCTGTTAGGCAATCAAGCTCCCTATGGCTTTGTTACTCCATGGGCTCTTTCGGGATTAAGAGATCAGAGACGTCCCTTGTAACTGGCCCAGCTACACTACTGAGGTCCAAGTCAGTACAGCCTCCATAGCCATGCCCTATGTGCTTTTAAGAGACCATGATGTCATGCCTCAGCATACAGAGCATTTAGGCCATGGAGGTAAGTTACAGCTTACTAACTAATTACCACCAATACATTTTTAGTATTTTTGTGTATATTTTGAAGAAAAGATCAAAAGGTCAAACAATAAATAAAGCCTGCTATGCTACCATATCTACCAAGAGTGCCAATATTAGCGGAGGACCCTGTATATAAATATATATATGTATTTATATATATTATATATATCTTTATACACATAAACATAGACACTGTAGTTTGTATTGCTAGCTTGCATTTATAAATATTGTATTTGTTTATATATTTAGATTTAAAATATTACTATTTCTTCTTGCAATGTATGCATGGATATGAGCTGTAACACATGTGTAATATGAGTACACCCCGTATGACATAACCCACGGGTTTAAATGCCACGATCAGCCGGCCCTTTACATTTGCATGGGGCTGGCAGCTTTCTGTAAGGAGACGTTTATGCGACCAGGCGGCCCCGTTTCTCACACGTATGATTTTTTTTTTAACTGCAATAAACATCCTTTTTAACTAAGAGTCTGGAACCGTTTCTGCCCCTGTAATGTAACGGCTACAGGACGGAGCAGCCTGGCTTCCTTGCGCCTTGGGCCATGTGGAGTTCACGATGAATTACCGCACGGGCAGCACGCAGCCTTTCATGAAAGGGGGAGAGCAGCGGAGACCGAGCTCCGGTTTTGGGAATTACAAGGAGTTGGGCGGAACCAATCCCACGAAGGGATCGCATAAAGGGGCGGGGCTTGGCTGCATGCTTGGAGGAAATTGGTAGCATGCAGTGAGGATAGAATGATTCCCTGACTTTACAAACTTTACTCAACTATTTAGTCTTAACTTTTTTTCTGTAACCAGATCGCTCTCCCCAGCAGCAAGGAGGGACTTTGTATCTGCAGGGATTAGGATGCCGGAGAAAGTTTGGAAATCCTTCATACTGGATCCCATCTGGATGGCGCTACTTGCGTGGACTGTGATCACAAGACCCACTGAATCCTACAATATAGAGGTGTCGGATCGCCTGCTTTTTAAAGGACCCCCTGGCTCACTCTTTGGATACTCAGCTGTGCTGCACAGCTACAACGAGGATAAGTGGTAAGGATACAGAGATTTCACATCTGTTCTGCTAAGTGATATGCAGACTGTAGCTGCTGTGGACTGCAACCCCAGACACTCTCAGCCTACAAGATCGATTTGTCTGTACGCATGCTGTTTGCACATATATAAAAAATATAGTCTAAAACTAGGAAAAATGTACTTTATCGAGAGGGTGGTGGATAAGTGGACCAGCCTCCTAGCAGAAGTGGTAACAGTTAAAAAAGTAAGGGGATTTATACGTGCATGGGGTAGGCATATGTCTATCCTGGATCTAAGACTTATTAAGGGAACTCAGCTGCTGTGGACCACCTCATGCTTGATGGGCTGTAGTTATGGCAGTTGAAGACATATGTAATGAATGGGAATAAAATGTCAGATTTTAATCGTTTTGTAAATGATGGTATTTTAGGAATTACAGATGTGTCTGAGCTCTGCTGTAGCAGCTGTAATTTGTATAATTATACAGTATGAACGCAGCAGAGGGTTTCCGGGTAATGCACCGAGAATCATTCTTTCCATGTATTTTTGTTCCAGGATTGTAGTGGGTGCTCCGAGGTCCAACTGGAGTTCACATGTTGACATCACTAGCCCTGGTGCCGTATTTAAATGCAAAATTGGAAATAACCCGGATGGCAAGTGTGACCTAGTAGATCTGAGTAAGTTTAAGAAAAGGGTGGGATCTGAAAGTAAAAATGTTTCTGGGTACAAACGTATGAACACAGTCCCTGATGAGCATCAAGAGTGCAAAACATTAGATTTTTGCATGTGAAACTGGTCCATCTACTGCATTTCTAGTACTAAACTAATTAACACTCGGGAAATAATAGATGAATAATCTAAAGATTGTTTTCAGGATATGTTTAGACAAATGTGTACAGCAGTCAGGAGACAGACAAGTCTGGGAGCAAGCTTTATGGAACCCAGAAAGAAGTACACCCATAGACATATGGTACAAAAAGTTAGGAGCGAGATCAAAAAACTACCTGGCTCCTGGGATTTGTCAAGCCCCGGTTTAAAAGTCATATGAAACAAGGTTGGACGCTGATAGGTCGTTACCATAGAAACTGAAAAACTTCTTTAAAGTTTCTGTGCTGTTTTTTGTTAAGAACATTAAGATTAAGGAAGCCATTGACAGATCTGGCTTATTTGTTTAGCCGAGTAGATCATGCCCTGGACCTTCTAAGCATTTTCATGGGTATTATTAGCAGGGGTCAGCGGGCCTGGAGGGCAGGGGGCAATTACCCCAGGGCCAGTACAAATTCTTCAAACAGGGCTGGTCTGACTTGGACTGGTCTGCTCTCAGAGTCAGGAGCGCAGCGGTGTCACATAAGATCTCTGTAACAGCACAGGCGCTTGGACTATTCGTGTGTGGCTATAAGGAAAATCTTTGGGCAAGAAAAGACTGAGATGTGGTGACAGGGTGGGGTTGGGGGTGTGTAAGTGTTACAGTAAGTGTGTGTAAGTTAATGTGGTAGTGCCTATGATAGGTACCGGAGGGGTAAGGGGCCAATGAGTCACTCAGCTGTACTGGCCCCCAGGGCCATTAGGTTCCGGGTCTCCCGTGACTATTATGAATTTGGCACACAGACTCACTTTCAGTACTGCCCAAACACACACTCTCTAAAATGACCTGTATATAAAGTCCATAGAGGGAGCACAAACATAATCTAGTCATGTCTGGTGTGCATAATGTCCTGGTAGCCCAAATAAGATCTGCTCAGGGGGCGGTTGCACCTCAGTTCTTTTTGGATCCCTCCTCCAGATCTCTAGCTTTATTTTAAACCCTCTTATAGTCCGAGCCCCGATCAGTGATATATTGCACAGTGTAAAGGTGATTAAATACTTTTGTTGTTGTTGTTTTTAGTTCTATTCACGGAGTTAATGGCACCGTGATTTGGTTTGTTAGTTTTATTTTTGGAACCCTAAAGTGAGTCTGTTGTATAATCCGCAAACCTCTTGAGTTTTTGGTGTTAAAGTTTCACTTCCTTTATATGCAGAATGTAGGTGAAAAATCAAGACTGACCCATCAGAGACCGACAAATAAACCTTTCGAAAAAAATATTTTTCGTCTACAAATAGAAACATTGATTGCAGAACGGTTGGCCCATCTCATCCACCCTTCCGCGTAATTGATTTCTGTTTAATGAATCTGATTACTATTGAAAAAAGTTGTTTTATTTAAACATTTTCTCATACTTTCTGCAGTTAATATGATTTGCGAGCTCGTTACTTAGCTGCAAAAAGGCTTCTGATGTAAAATAGTTTTCATTTACTCCAGCGCCTATAAAATGACTTCATCGCAATTGTGACTTCTGAGAACAGTTATTTTGTTGTTAAAAAAAAAAAAAAAGCTGTTAACCCTCTCAGTGCCCCGAGGACAAAGGAGGAAATGGTTACAATATGTAATGCTATAACCAGACATCTTGTTAAATAGACCTCTTGTCTATTTAGCACTTTTGTTTTACGATTCTCGCCTCATTTGGCATGCTAAGGGTAATCGGTTTTAGCGAGAAAAGTAAAAAAATCAAATATTACTTTTTTATAAATGGGCTATATAGATTGTATTAATTGTTTAACAGCTGTAACCAGCAAGAAACTAAGATTAATGTTCATCGTGACATTGATGTCAGGGGATAAAGCACATTTTATTAAGTAAATGACACCTAACATGTTTAATGGACATTTGAAGTCGTGTTGCTGTACTCCAGCATGTCGGGTAATGCATGTATACAGCGTTCACATCCTGCTGAAACGTGCAGCAGTTTCCTATTCAGGACATATGCAGGATGTGCTCTTAAAGGGACAGTCATGCCTTTCTTGACGTATCAGGAGGTTTGCACATCTATCCATGCAGGCTGACAGGGGTTTCCGTTCATGTGTGTGCCGCCAGTGTGTTTCCTCCTCGTGACTCGATCCGTAGGTGCCAGCTCTTGAAAGAAAATTTCCATGGATGCTTTGCAGCGTCTACACTGACCACACCCACTGCCCCAAAGTCCCACCCACTTTGCCCATTATTTGCCTAATATTTAATTATTCGATTACAGAGTAATATAAATGAATCTCTTTTTTTGCACCTCTTTTACTGACTTCTCTGCCTCTTTTTTCTGTTTTTTTTTTCAGGTCCCTCTCTAATTTTTAATTTATTCTTCGCTCTTGCTGTCCTCTTTTTTTCCTTTCTTTTCTCCTCTACATTCTATTCTGCTTCAATCTTAACAATTAACTACCCTCACCAGCTCCCCAGAAGAGTGGGGTTTACATTTTCCAGTGGACTTGGGGGGGTCCCTGTATGGACATGTCCCAGGCAAAGTGAATGCTCCCAAATCCTGAGACTGTCCTGGGAAAATCAGCTTGCTTCTGTACTCCAATCATTTTAACAATACGTTTAAAATGCCAAGGTATGAAACATGATAGTACTATATAAATCCATTAATCATAATAATAATAACAATAAATGTGCTAATTATTATCGACCATTGGTGCTGGACCCTGTACCCTATGCCCTTCATAGATTGCTTTTATCTATACTTTAATCACTGGGGTGGAGGGACAGGAGTTTGAATTGAAAGAATTAACAGGATTCTGAGAACACATATTACAGGTCTAATAGGTTCTTTCACTTCTTAGGCTTGATTTTTTCATCCTAAAAGTTAAAACGATAAAACCTAAAAAGCATTTTTCAATAACTATGTAATTTAAAGCAGAGCCTTCCTCTGTGTATTAAATAAGATCAGCAAAATAACCCATAATAATCATATACCTTCCCTATTCTGGTATTTTATCCTCCCCCAGAACAAATCAGCTGCTGCCACAAGGATAGCTATTTTACAAAAAGGAGAGAAATAACAGATACTATGAAATGAAGCGATGTCCACTGGTTTAACCCCTTCAGGGCCAGAGCTATTTTACACTACAGAACTACAGCTTTTTTTTTTTTTTTTTTTATTAAGAAAATGGCAAGTTCCAGGTTTACATTTATATAAATTTTACACAACTCTGATTGCAGTTTGCTGCTTTTTTTGAAAGCTCTGTCATTGGAGCCGCAGCATACATGCGCAGGAGACCCAGTCGGGGTCTCTACAGCCCCAGAAAGGGACGTCACTGTCGGAAGATACCCAAACTTTCATTTGGGCATTTAATCCCTTTGAATTTAACATAACGTTGAGCGCTGTCACATTCAATCTGACAGCTCAGGGCCGCACATTTTAGCCCCAAAAGGGTGACTAGGTCTAACAGCCTGATCTCCCATGTACAAGCAGGGATTCACCCCTGCCAGTGTAAAATGATTTACAATGTACATCATTGGTCCTTAACCCCTTCATGACAAAGCCCACATTGTTTTTAATGGGTTTAAGGACAACCCATTGTCCTTAAGGGGGATACACAAAGGCTGGATTCTAATGAAGACATGTTTGTTTTTATTTGTAACCAATATTATATATTTAGTGTATTAAATGTAATGTAGTGTATTTTAAAATGTAATAAAATGAGAAAAGTGAAAGGTTTGCTTTAAAGGCACAATTTAATGTCCATGACTTCCCCTCAATAGATCAATGAATAGTAAAATACTCTGTGAGTATAAAAAAGTATAAAAAATACAATAAAGCACTTATCTGGTACAAAAGGGGCAGTCTCCTCTATAGTCTGACTATTCTTGCCACTGATTGGCTACTTGCAGCATCCAATCTGTGGCAGGAAAATGCTTGCATTAAAATCAATAGGAGGACCTTCCGCACATGCGCACTGGTGTCTGAAAAGACCCCATCCGTCGCGTGTCTTCTGAGCCAGCACTGGAGCCGACTGGAGAAAGTGGCAACTGCATTCGCAAAACAGACTGCACAAATTTTAAGGGACCACGCAGTCTTAATTATTAAAGCGCAAATGATGGCTACATTGTTCCTTTAAGGCAACTATGTCTACGTGTAATATGCAAGGCCTGTCCTTTCTCAACAGGCACAGTCTGTACTAAAAGTACTATTGTTACAGTGTTTATATATTATTTATACAACACAGTACCCTTGTCAGCATCATGTACTGTGTGTGTGATTAGAACTGTTCTCCAAATGGAACTATGTACACCATAAATCAATTAAGACACATAGTTTCCAGCAAATAGCTGCCGAGAGGTAAAAGAGTGATCAAAAACCTCTTAAATAAAATCTGCTTTCATTTGTAACCTCTGTTGTGCATCTTTATCCAGATACTTATTTCATGCTACCGGACTATCTTACTGCTACTGGAGGCCTAGGCAGTTCTTTGTTGGAGGCTGCTTTATAACAGTTTGAAAATCTTTTACAGAAGACGCAAAGTTATTTTTGCGTGTGTGGAGACCTATCACAATCTCCAGCTAAATGAGCAGGAGCCGGAGCCAAATAGGCTGCCTTGGATCCTTAACGGGACAGTACCCTAGGTACCATCCTACCCTGCAAAGATTTTCCAGCCTGTCTACCAGTCTAGGATGCTAATGGGATGGACTGGTTTCAGCTATAGGGAGAACACATTGGGAACAAGGGAATGCTTGTTCCCAAAGCCCATGTTCTGTTCATGCAGATGCCCAAAAGTGATCTTTCCTATAGTTTGGCTGAAAGAGGGTCAGTAAAACAAATGCAAACATGGGGGATTGTCATTACTTATTGATTTATATGGTGCGACCATATTCTGCTGTGCTGCGATCAAAGTTAAATGGCATTTTAGAATCACAAATATGAAATGTAAATTAATAGGACCTAAAGAAATATTCTTTGCTTATAAACATTTCATTTCAAAATATGTATTGAAATTAGGAACAGGAAAGGGCCTTTGTCACTCTGTATGCATTGTGTTCTCAATGTATATAGAATCAGGATGTCGGCAAATATTTGATGCGATAATGAACATTGGTGTTTCATGCAGTTCTGTTTTTGATATTGTTCTGCATGATGAACAATGTGATAAACAAGTCATACATCTTTAATGATGTTTTTATTGTTTTTAATAAAAGTCAACACTAAGGATAGGAGCTTACCTTTGGGTGGTGTGGTGTCCCAGCATCTTGGAGTTTTATACTTGTTTTTGTTTTTCATTGCGGACATTTAAAAAGTTACTGGACTCTGTGAAGGACACTATATATATATATATTTTTTTTTTTTTAATCAATGCTGAAATTAGTCCCCTTAGGTTAATATGTGTTAGAATTAATCATTCATTTCACACTATTACCAAAATAGAAATAGTAATGAATAGACTGTCAAAATACATACACATACACTTCACCTTATACACACCTGCCTCCTGTCCATATTAGCATTTTGTTATCGTGGAATCTTCAATATTTAAACATATCTTCACCTAAACAGTTAATAATTAGATAAATCTCAACAACCTAGTAGGAATCTATAACACTAATTGATATGCAATTTTACATCCCAAGATAGCAAAAGTCTATAGTTAGTGAAACTGAGAAAATGGTAATCTGGTTTAAAGTCTATATTTCAGTACTTTTTCAGTCATGTTCTTAGATACAGCTACATTATGGAAAATGATTACTTATTCATGTGCTGCCTCTACTTGATGCTGGGTCAAAGATTGAAATACTTGGAGCCTTAAACTTTATAAGAAATAAATATCCATGTTTGCATAGGTACTGGCTTCACAGGTATTTGTGCTTACTTCACGTTTGCTGGTTATGACTGGACCCCCAAGGCCCACTCGTGCCTGGTGGCCCCCTACCAGGAAGAAGTACCTTGAGGCACACAATTCGTGCCTAGGCCCTTACAGGCTTTGGGACCCGGATGACCCGTTTTGGGGCATTGTAGCTTGGTGACCCCATTATGAGGTGTAAGGCCTAGTGGCCTCATTGCGAGCATGGGGTGGAACAGTGGGAGGATCATGTGTGGGACAGGGTGGTGGCCTTTAGGTTTATACTGGGACCCAAGATTTCCCATGGCGGAGAGATCTCTCCATCGCTTTTGCTTAATAAAAGTCTTGCTATGTTGTCACTGGGTACAACCAGAAACATCTCTATAAAGATAAACAGTGTATCTGTGTCTTCTACCAGAAGAAAAAACGTATACAGACTCTTTTCAATAGTTTTAGCAGACACAGCAGACACGTTTCCAGATTGTTAGCAAGTAATTACTAAACTGCAATATAAACGAAAGAAACCAAAAGGCGCAGATAACACAAAACAGTTAATTGCACAAGCAGAGGTTTTGCTTCATGATAGCAATTGAAATGACAATTTGTCTCATGAAATTCCTGATCTCTCCAGCAGTTTGTTTGCTTAACCAAGTGTCTTCTGCTTTTCATTGCTGCTGAAATGTGCTAAACTGTGTGTCCTTTTTTTCTTGCTTTGCAACATTGTAAATTAGATCACAAAGTAGATTGTTTTATGTCCCTTCTATGTTCTTTACCATTGTCAGTAGGGTTGATTACCTGCCTTATCTCGATTTAAAAAGATATTATATCTCAGATAAATGACAGGGTGATATAACTGGCTTTTGTAGTATAAGTGATAACACAAAAACACTACTCCACTACTCTAATTACTGCGACTGTCGCACATCCTGTGGTGGAATCAAACAATGTGAGAGAGAGGTGACAAACAGCAACATCCCTTGTTTAAAGCCATTTAACCGGAAATGGCAGTGCATATGCTCTTTTCAAAGTTTTTTTTATTTTCAATTACCCAACCACATGTTTTTTGTCATCTTCAACATGCATCTTCTGCATTTGTGGTTATACTTACGTACAAGGTTCTGTGCTGAGTTATGTGTTATATAGTCAATAGCAAGCAGCTTTCCAGATTTTAACTACAACACCTTTTATATGAAGTCGGACAGTGCACAGCTTTTCTTGTAGGATGCATGCCGCTGAGGATTCATAGGAGTTATTGTTCCACAACCGCTGGATAGCTATTGGCTGTATTTGGTCTAGAATCTCCATTAATTTCAATTAGGAAGCAGATGAGCGACTTTTATCGTTTAACATTGGTATATATATATATATATATATATATATATATATATATATATATATAATAAGGCATTACATTGTAAAATATAGGGCACTGGCCAGAGAAATAAATGTACAGCGATGTTCACAAATCATATGAAATAAATTGTAATTGTTGCATTATTGTCATTACTATTGGTAATTGGTCGCTGAGTTTAGATTAGGGGATTCATTATTTTGAATCCTGGTATTTGAAATAAGGATATTCAGTTTTGGGTGTAATTTGTGAACAAAAGTGACATTTAAAAAATAAAAGATTTTGTCCCTTTTAGTATAAAATTGCAATCTGGCAATGAAAGAAAATTACCCAACCTTGATCTGTCTTTCCATGGAAAACATGCTTCCTGATGTGGTTTCAGTTAAACAGTTATACCAGCTTTAGAGGAATGCCTCTTTTTCAGAAATAAATAGCTACAGAATATAATTGTGTATAGACAAAAGTCGGGGCGCATAGATATGTGGGAGAAAATAAAACAAATATAGTGTAATAAGTTCAAACGAAAAAACAAAAAATTACGATATTTGTTGCACTCACAAGTGTACTTGAAAGTGATCGCTCGTCAAATATCCAGACTCTTTTCTGTCTTGGAACTTAGATGGGCATAACATGTGGGTTATGCGTAAAAGCAGTGTCCTTCACAAAGGTAAATGGGTAATCAGCACATCCTTGTAAAGTCCAAATTCCAATAATATTAAAGTTTCTCAACGCGTTTCGCCGATTTCTATCTCGGCTTCCTCAGGAGAAATTCAAGAATCAATCTGTGACCTGATTAATGTATAACTGCCAGCTATTACCATATTCCTTGATTTGTTTTATTGTTAAATTATTGTATGGCTTCCATTGTAAAGGAAGGATAAACATTATTGTCATTTCAAGAATGGTTGGACTTTTATTCTGGATTTTTCCTAGCTTTTTCTGAATCTGAATAATCTGAATAATTATGTTTCTAATGTTTTAAAATTTTATGGAAGAATACATTTATTAAACTGGTACTTAAAAAATGACTATTAAACCAAGGTTTTTAACCAAACCTCAAACCACTAAACCACTTGTACCAACATCACCATGGAGATTAATATTATGGTTTTTCGAGAGGGCACTGGTGGTAAAAGGGAAACTCCCACTATACATTTATATCAACGTTATTATCCGATGGTTGTAAGGAATTTGTATGTAATATTTGCCATAAAAGTTGCTTAAATGGCAGTTCTTTGGGACATGGGAGGCTCTGGGACTGGGACAAAAGATAGCAGTGGATTGTGTCACATTCACAGCATGTGATGTAATGATGTAAATAGTGATGTCGCAAGCAACCTTACGCAAGCTATGTATATTTATGACAACACTCTGGATTTGTGTACTGCTCCAGGCAAGTACTTCTGTTTACAGCCACCATAACTACCAAACGCTGGAGGGTAAATGGTCCCATAGACACCCTTTCAGAAGGAGGAAAGCCTTTTGAAAAAAGTTGTTACATGAAACAAACATGTAATATGAAAAATATAAACAATGGATGACAAAAATATTATAATGCATTCACAAACATAAATAATATTGGGGTTATAGAAACATCCTCAAGAATGTATAGATCTTTCAGACACTCACTCATGGGGAAAAATATTGTACAAAGAAATAAAAATCCAATAGTTTAATTCATCCTAAAATATTTTAATAAAGAAATCTCTAGATCGTAAGCTTGTTTTAGCAGGACCCACCACCTCACCTGTTGTTTCTGTAGTCAACTTGTTCTGTTGTATATTATTTGTTATGTCCTGTCTACCCATTGTACAGAGATATGAAATAAAACAATAAAATAATAATAGATAATAGTTACAATAAAACTACAATTAAAGGGCCCCAAAAGATGAACCTGTACAAAAACACCATTACACAAAAGAGACATAACTGAAGTGTAAATTAGGGTAGCCATTTGGTCCATAATTTTAAAAAAAATAATCATGCAAAAATATAAACAATATACAAATAAAATTCTATATATATTTTTTTAACAGCCTTAATTTTCAAATTGAAACCTCCTGGGGTATGTGTGCCCATTTTGAATAGGCACATATATTATATTTAAGAAATAAATCATATGCCCACCTTTCTAGTACGAAATACAATATCAAGTAGTGTATCAAAAATTAAGCAGGGACGTTGATTGCAATGTCTAAAAACCACTTTGTAATAGGAATCATGTTTCTATACAAGAGTGTGAAAGAGTATGTCCCAGGAAAAAAAAAAAGCTCTTGGAGCCTTAAGTACAGTATTGTATACAGTAATGACGTTTGCATTGAAGAAATCATGGTTTGATTCCATTTTGTTCCAATTTTACATCCTTGATCCATAGACCTGAAGGCTGCCATTATACGCAGTCATATGTTATTTTGGGCGATTTACCCGACCCAAGCACCACACTGAGCTGAAGCTCTGTAAAATTAAAAATTTGGAGACAGATAAGAATCTACCTAGTCTTCCAGTTTTTACTACTGTGATCAGAGTGCGAAGGAAGCCCTGCTTAATTCTTTGCTCAATACAGTAGAAGTCACAGTGTCCGTCTGCAACTGAGCCATTCTATTATTTGAAGTTAGGCTGTATGAAAAGGAACCAAGTTGTTTGTCTGGTAGATAGGGCTAAGATAACATAGCTACAATGCATACTCATGACATACTCAGCTGGCTGGAAATATTGTCTAAATTATCTAAATCTGTAACTGTTTTAAAACAGAAAAACAATAAAATAATATACAATAAAATAACAATTTTGAAAACTTAATTTTAATGTAATAAAAAAAATAGTGGAACATCCCTCTAAAAGATATGGTCCTTTTAAATTCAGCTAAATGCTTGTGAAGCCTGGTAAAATATATGTAATCCTAATATTTTACAACACTGGAGTTTTGTCACTCAGAATTATGTATAGCTTCGAGATAAAAGATAACTCCACGCTTGAATTGGAACAACAGAGAGTGACTTGTGTGATAAATATTCTGGCGGATGGAGTGTCCTACAGAGTGAAGGGGCTGAGGAAATCAGCTAGCAGGATTAAAGGAGGCTCTATAAATATAGATGCTTAGAAGTGATACTATATTCAGCCTGCCTTGTTTAGTTAAGATTGTTTTCATCTCTGTGGCCTTTAACAGTCCGTGAATTTATTTTCTTAGTAAAGACATCAGACCACATCTCACTTTGATAGGCTTCAAAGGTTATCTCCTTATCTAACAGAAACTGAGTCTAGAGTCACGGAAAAAAACAACTGCTTTGCTAAGTTATCTTGATAAGATAAAATGGTTGTAGACATATTCCCTCCAGAGAACACGGGCTCCTTAGTTGAAATAGATAGAACAAATTTCAACATAGAAAAAAAGATATAAAGTTGCATAAGATATAATGGAAGATACCGGTATTACATTCCAATATATAAAAACATCTAAGCATTTACCCCTTAAGGACAATGGGCGGTCCCTAAACCCACTGAAAACAATGCATTTTGAGTCCGTACATGTACGGGATTTGTCATTAAGGGGTTAAAGTCTGTTGTGTGCCTTTACATTTGTCTTGCAGTGTGCTTCTATGTTTTCTGGCGAGTATGGAACAGAATGGCAATACCCGGAGTCTCTGGGCCACTCTCCTCTTTCTCCAGGAAGGGAAGTGGCAGTAAGCCGTGCCCATTCCCCACCTACTACCCCTACCACTCAAGACTGGGGCTAGCCCTGCTTAATGCAGTTTGCCTACAAACTAGACAGCTCCTCCCCTCACATAGCCACTCCCCCAGAAGGAGAGCTCTAGTTAGCCTACCTTTTCTCTCTCTCCCCCCCTCTTTCTCCCCCCTCTCTTTCTTTCTTCTCTCTCTCTCTCTCTCTATATATATATCTATATATATACCCATACATATGCGTATATATTGCAATGTAATATAAATTATGGTATAAAATTAAATAGTGTTATTCATTCCTTTGTCATCATCATAGAATCTCTAAATAACATTTGTTTTCATGTGCAGCCAAATGTAATTTGTGGTTGCGTTTCACATGAGCTGTTGTATGGCTTATTATTAAAAGGAAGCATTTGGCTTGAATTTGCGTTAAATATAGCTATAAAAGAATATTAAATTGCTGCACATTAAGACTTCCCACAGAACAGTCTCATATTGCAGTATGTTCTTCCTCTTAAAAAGTTTTGGATTAACAACATGTGGGCTTCTAGGAGACTAATGCATTTTTGTCCAGTTAAAATATGAAGTTAAAACATATATGTATACCTTTAATGTTTGATCACTTTAATGGGTTTCTTGCTCATGAAACCCTGCTTGGGCTGGATGCTTGCTAGTATGAACTGCTGCCGGTTACAATTTCTGGGTTCTCCATTTCTTTTGGGCAACTACCTCGTTGGGCCAAATGATAATGCATGTATGCTTTCAAAAGCGTGTCCTTGCCTTACAGTTGGTCCCAGATATCTTAGTGCTAGACAAGTCAGACAACTACCTCGAGTGCCAAGGCCGTGGGGGAGCCAACAGTCTTCCTAACGTCTATAAGTGAGTCTGGTACCTGATAGGGATGCAACACAATCCTTGACAATGTGTAGAGCAAATGAGATCTTTGCCTATATTGGAATTCTAAAAGTATAAAAAATACATGGCGTATACTGGTTTGGGGCAACAAAGGGGCTGTTAGCCAACGGTACTCTTTGCATTTCTATAAACAATGTCACTTTTTTGTCAAAATAAAAGCTAAGAAATACATGATTACATTTAGAGCTGAGATGTGCTATTTCTAGTCAATGGGACAGTTGTTTGAATGTGTTAAGTTTCTTCATTTCTCGTTAACATTTGGGGACAAACTCAAATAAACTAGAATGCCCCTCCTCGCATAAAAAGACAAGTAATCACATTCAACTGTTAAGACTTTTTCAAAATAGAAATTTGCACTATTGTGGCTTGAAGAAATCCTCTTTATGATATCCAAATCCCTGCGCTTCTCATGTTTAAGATCTTTGATTTTAATATCAAAAAGTTTAAACTTGTGACATATATTTTAACACATAGTTTGTTTTTTAATGGTCTATATTAGGTATCCATAATTCAGTATCGTGTGGAAAAACGTGTAAAGCAGAGCCAGACAACCAGTGGTTGGGAGTAAGCTTGTCCAGACAAACAAAGGATGGACAAATACTGGTAGGTACCAAAGCAGAGTGAGTGATGCAGAGGGATAGGTGGTGTTTGTACAATGAGATCAATGTCTGTGATAATGGCAAGCTACCCGTGATGATTCTAATATAATTACATAATGATGAAGTACCACAATTCTGACATTATTTGACTCCTTAAGCATTTCTCAGGGGTGTAAGTAGAAATCACAGGGCCCCTGTGAGAATATTGCCCCAGCACCTTCTGACATCACCAAGCAACAAGTCTCACTGTGCCAGCTGCTTGCCCCCAGACAGCTTGTGAGTGTCTCCTTTGTGCCCAAATAGTTTATCAGTGCCCTCCTAGCACCAAAATAGCTTGTCTGTGCCATCTTTGTTCCCAAACAGTTTGTGTTTTTTGTTCTTAAACAGCTTGTCAGTACAGCCAAACAGCTTGTTAGTCCCCCCAAACAGCTTGCTTGTACCCTTGCCCACACCACTTACCTGCAGGAGTGGATGTGATTTCACTTTCAGCACTCTACATCAGTCAAACACAGCGTGCACAGAGAGACTCCGATGATCTCTACACTCTCTGTCAGGGGAGAGCTGGCACCTTTTGGCCCATCGATCCCTTGCAGCTCCCCTACGTAACATACACACTGACACATATTTTACACATTCTCAAACATATATAAATGCATACTCATTCTACAAACATGGATAAACAAACACACATTTACACATTGATGCTAACACACACATTAACACAAATATGCTCATGCTAATACACACACACGCTAATATGCTTACACATAACGATCATTTACACATACACACTTATACTAACACACATTTAGACATACACTCATGCCAACAAACGCTCTTACACCTACTCTTTCACACACTTACACAAATACACTTATGTTAACACTCGCACTAATACAGAGTTACACATATACACTCATGGTAACACACATACACACCCGTGCTAATACACACATTTATACATATACACACATGCTAATACACACACACATGCACACTCGTGCTACCCCACACACACACACTCATACTACCACACACACAGACTTACACATAACACTCATCCTAACACACTTATACACACATGCACACACCCATGGAGTGGTGGGCCTAGTCATGATTTCAACCCCTGCAGCCATGGTTGTTACACTGCTGGTTCTTCTCTGTTTGTTTCTACTACTTAAAATAACCTATATACAGATTGTTTTGATGGTCAGTGGCCTCCCAAACCTAGTTTTATTTAAAATATTTTTCATTCTGTCAACATATTCCTACATTTTCTTGAATATTTCAGAATGTTTTGATACCTTTTTTTAAAAACTAGCATTGGGAGGCCTACAAAGGTTAGTTATTAAGTACAGTATTTAAGCACACATACTCCGTGTCACATACCCTCTTGTTAAATTATATTTAATTGGAGGATTAGATTGTTCATATCACCAATAACTGTTTCTCTTATTTCTCTTATAGGCTTGCGGTCACAGGTGGAAAAATATATATTATATGACAAACGATCACAAGCTACCATATGGAGTATGTTATTCGATACCTGCAAATTTGCGGACAGACTTGAGTAAAAGAATATGCCCTTGTTATAAAAGTAAGAAATAAAGTATATTAAAGCGTTGGTGAAGTCCTTAGCCCAAGTACAGAAACTGGATATTGTATAAGTGTATATATATATAAATATTTTGTGTAGCTCAATCCTGATTTTTTTGTTGTTTGTGATTTTTTTAAAATGAAATTAAGGTTTGCTTCTTCTATACTTAACCTATTAACAGTACTTCCATGAGGATCATCCAGGACCAAATATCTGTGTTTTATTGCTTTTATATGGCCAAATAATACAGTTGTTATACAGCTGGCGTGTCTGGTGTATTAAGGTCATTACTTAGATGTTTTATGTCAGATATTGCGTAATAACAGTAATTACTAATTTCTATAGATTTTGTTCGGAAGTTTGGAGAATATTATGGTTCATGCCAAGCTGGGATTTCAAGCTATTACCTTGAGGTAAGTAAGCATTGCTATTTATACATACACATATAAACAAATGCATTAAAGATTAATAAACCTTGAACATCAGCGGTTTGTTTCTCAATTATGACATCGCTGGCTATAGTTTTCATATTGCAGCATATCTTGTTAATTAAACTCAACGCATGATGCTTTAATATTTGTATCAACTGTAGGGTGCCTTTTAAACCACCCAAAAGACAACATTCATATTACTATTACATTTTAACAACAAAGAATGCTATAATATTTTAGGTAGTAAAGGTCTGTTCCTACATTGCAACCATTAAGGTCAATGATTAATTTCATTATTGCCAAGTAAATATAAATGTACTTTTATCAGAGAAAACGAAGGTCATTCAATCTCTGTATTTTCCTCATAGGACGTAATCGTTATGGTGGCTCCAGGATCACATTATTGGACTGGTTCCGTTTTTGTTTACAATACTACAACAAATAAAATCATGTCATATGAGGACCGGACTCACACAGTGAAGTTTGGAAGTTATTTAGGTAAGAATAAGTTTTGCTTATTTTTTACTTCTGTCCAACGTTTTTCTACTTTTAGTTAGTAAAATTTCTATAAACTAACTAAGGCTAGAAGCAATGAAAACTCAAAGTACTGTCCCAATATAAACAGCATAGAATCTACTTCCCCGGGACGGCCAATCCTAACAGCCCCCAACTATGTAGTATTTTGGGACTTGATTCTGTAATTAGCACTTGTAAGACTGTCAGAAATAGGCAGGGTGGACTTTCTGTGTTGACGCGAGGAGATGCCAGAAACTTGAACTGTCATAGGCATGGATGATTGGAGTTGTGCGTTTTCTGCTCTAGCAATATAGTGTTCTAGTTTCAGACAACGGATCTGCTTTGATGGAAATTACCCTATATGTAGGCGTTTTTAAACTTGCACGTATAGCACCATCTTCCTGTTCCATACAAGTATGTTTTATGTTAATTCATAAATTATAGTTTCTTAATCTTGTATTCTGCTTAATTTACGATAGTTCTATATAATCTGCTGATGGTCTGTGAATAAAATTAAGTAACAATAATAGCAGTAAGAGATATTCTTCAACATTCTTGCAACCTGGACTGTGCCACTCTTGAAGTCTGAAGGCAGTGTGGTCACATAACGCGATGTTACGTGACCCTGTGGAATAAGCGCAGCTGCTGGCGCGATATATGAGCAGCTATAAGGAAAGTCTTCAGGCAAGTTAAGGGTATGAGGCATGTGGTGTGGGAAGAGAGTGAGATGTGACGAATAGAGTTCATTATGATGGAGTAAGTATGTTTAGTGTAAGTGTGTGCTACAGTACATGTATGTGTGTGTGTGCATGTGTTATAGCGAGTGTGTGTAAGCATACACTAGTGTTAGTAAGTTGCTGGGGGACAAGGGGTGGGGGGGGCATGTGAACACTCAGCTGTGCCTGCCTCCCCTCCTGATGTGCTGTAAGAGAGTCTTTATCCCTGTCCCCTTGCATCTCTTCATATAGCAGTAAATAAAATAGGCTACTATGAAGTTTTATTCAGTAACATAATGTGAGAAGGAACATGAAAGAGCTACCAACCTGTTGTTTCTCACAAGGCCACCAAGTTACTTGGATAATTTTACAGAGTAACAGACGATTATGTCAATCCAATTTACTTCCATTGGTATTAACTTAAACTATGTTTTAATATTAATACAGGGCATACAAGTGTATAGACAATCTTGTGTACCACTGTGGCCAGGAATGTGGTTAACATCCATTCAGATACAACTGAAACTTGAATGGCCACTGCATTTAAAATAAATTCATCTATTTTCGAAATAATTTTAGTATTGAGACTGTTTGCTGTTTTTTAAATAATGTCCCCGGTGACATGAGTTGTTAAAGGGGTGAAAGATTTAAGTATAAGAATAAAAACAGGAAATTGGCATCTGATGGTTATGGATATGAGGTCAGGTCTTGGTATTTTTCAGTTTTCTGTGCATTAGGTAAGTTTATATTACTTTTTAAACTACTTTGTCTAACTACATAATTATATTTAATTTTTGAATTGTCCATAATTTTCAGGAATCTTGCAATAAAGTATTTCCTTCCATATCTTCCTGAATTTTATTCAGGGGGGGTCCCTTTACACCACATTTATATCCTTAGATGTTATTTAACTTGACCACTTCACCAGTAATATATCTTGCCTTCTATCTGATTATCACACTCCTGGGATTTGCATCCCAGATCTTCAAAAAATGGACTTCTGCCATATCTCAATCTCCGATTTCTTCATTCTAACTTTTAAATTTATTAACAACTGTTATGTATGATACATTTTCCGGTATAGATCTAAAATAACAAATTAATTGTACATGTTGCCATGGTATTAGGGAACATATTGCCTTCTGTTTTTTTCTAAATTGAATAAAAACGACAAACATTTGGTTATGCGGAACACCTAAGACAAAATTAGCCAAAAGGCAGGTGTTTTAATAAATTGCAACTCTTATATTTCTTGGCTAGACTGTGTCTCACTTAATAATGGAAGAGATTTATGTCCATAGCACCCACTATGAATATAAATGATGGAAGAATTTTTTTTTCTCCTTTGGCTGAAGCCTGTCTGCACTACTTCATTAGTAACTTATGATGAACCCTAGGTAATTGACGTATGTTGTATACACCACTAGTTTCTTGAATATTAAAATAAGATGAATAATATTTCCATTGAAAACTCTAGTTAAATACAAAACAGTTTAGGTTTGGGGTAAGCAGCTTTGCTTCAGATTTTTCACTTACTACTACATAGGTGCCAATGACCTAGACACATCTTGTCAAGGATACTAAAATCTCTATGTAAACCCTATTTTAGTAGTTTTTTTAGTAGTTTACCTGGGTGTAACAATCCTAAATATTTATTTGTTGTACCAGTACATGGAGCAGCTTCTTCCTTGTGCTTCTAGAACCTCCAACTTCTGCATTCTCTTTGCTTATAGTCTGCATATTATCATTTTTTGTTTTACATATCATGGTTGAAAGGAGAGTTTGATTTCTTTGGATCACCTTGTAGCTTCTGTGTACTGCTTGCTCAAGATCAAGTCCATGTAGACATAGCTTTCTACTGGTCCAATGTAGTCCAGAATTCATTGGTATTATCATATAATTAATGTTCTTAGCCCCTTGTAAAGTTGTATTTTAGGACTTATTTTCACACGAGGCATGAGGTGTATATGGATCGGTTTTCTGTTGACTTTCTAGTCTTCATATTTCACACTTGTCTTAATCATACAAACTATTTAGCATTGTGTTTTAAGAGGTATTTATTGCCTGTGGTATTCTTTAATTATTACATGGTCTAAACCCATGTATCAATATCAATATGTTTATGTTTAATTCCCAGGATACTCAGTCGGAGTCGGGCACTTTCAAGCACCAGATAGTTATGAAGTTATTGGAGGAGCCCCACAACAGGAACAGATTGGAAAGGTGAGAAAGGGATTGTACACCTTTCTTGACTCCAAAGAGGATTGGACTTTCAAGCTATTTAAGACGAACTGTTTCAAGAGATTTAATGGCTCTGCAGTTTTCAGCTAGTTCGGTATAGGTATAGGTGCCTCATTATGAGAATGTGTATTATAAGTAAACCCCACCTTTCTGTAACATCTAAAAAAAATAAGTTCTAAATCTTTCAAAACATGCAAAATAATAATGTAGGTTTAGGAAAAGTATTTTGTACATAAAAAAGCCATGTTATTGTATTTTATTAACTGAATATATCTGAAATACAATTCAGATTATTTGGCTTTAAGTGGTCGAATCTAATTGAAAGGTTGCAATGAACATGGTTTTTACTGTCTTTACCATAATAATAATAATATTCAACTTGGCTGCATGGTTAATCGTAGTCTGTGTTTATAGGGTTGCTGATACGCCAATGCAAGGTCCCAAACTTTATGTATAAATTAGTATAAAGAATAATTTGTTGTTTTTTAAACTGATCCAAAAAGACTGAAAATTATAGCACCTTAGATGATTGTATCACATGAGTGCATTGATGCTGAAGTGTGATCTCACCACCATAGGGAACCCAGTTAAGTAAATCCATGGATATATCTTATGTGAACATTTCTTTAAATGGCTCAGCAGTTTATGATATTTTGAACAGCATGCATTTAAACTCTTTAGGCTAGTGGATGTGTTTCTAAGTCACATAGTCCCTGTAGATTTATAAACATACAAAGAGAAATGATAAAGCACTCTGAACTATTCATGCTCTAACGATTATCTACTTTGGGAAATAAAAATATAAATATAAATAGATAGATGGAGTTTATCACTAAGTTGGAGTTGGACATAAAATCAGTGAGTGAGTGATTGCCAGACAGACCCTGAAGTATCCAATCATTTATTCAAGAGACACTGAGAGTTGAATATAAATGTGCAAACATTATAACATTGTAAACTGTATATTTTTGTGTGTTTTTTTTTTAATTGGCCAGTTGTATAATCGCTTGCTTTTTTTCTGGCTTTTCTAGGCTTACATCTTTACATTTGAAGGAACACAGTTAGATATTTTATTTGAAGTTACAGGTAAAAAGGTACGTGTTTTAGTCCATGTGCCAACTAATGTAACTGTAGCGGTGTGAGGAATGGGAATATGTTAATCATATATCTTTGTTTCACTAGATTGGCTCCTACTTTGGGGCTGCTGTTTGTGCTGCTGATTTAAATGGAGATGGACTTTCAGACTTGCTGGTTGGAGCACCAATGCAAAGTACAGTACGAGAAGAAGGACGAGTGTTTGTCTATATGAATACTGGTGGTGTAAGTATTTGGTTTTACATATTTATCCTGTACATTTATATTTTGTTTTTATTCTTTTTTCTACTATATGTGGACTGAATGCAAAAAATAAATAATATAAGATCATGTCCAAATAATTTAAACAAAATGAAAACAAATATATTAATAGTTAAGTACGTAGTCCCCAACTTAATTTGTAAGAAGTATCAATTATTTGGTTCATTAACTCTATTGCATGCGTAGGTTGAGCAGTGGGGATCTTAATTTGCATCTGAAACTCTTGCTACGGTAGGCGATTAATGCAATCTCCAGTCTGGCCAATTCTGCTTCTTTTCTACCATGCTGTTACTGTGCCCATTACCTCTACCCAACAGAATCCCTCATGGCCTGGCTATGCTCCCTGCCATCTATCATAATGACAACAAGGTAGAGACCTTTAAGGCACCATTTGTGACACTTAACCAGGGCAGTGCCACTTCCGGACCACTGTATTTACTGCTAAGTGCCTGGATATGACTTACGCTGGCTCCCCACCTTTTAAGGTGCTACATTGGGCAGGGGTACACTATGGAGGCTGTGCTGACCTGTTATAGTACTCCACAGTATTAATTGGTAGGTTGGAGAGATCAGGGATCTCTCTTGTAAGCGGCCCATTTGGCCTATGTGGTGTGATCAGGCTCACTGTAATGCAGCAAAGGAACTGCCTCCCCCCTGGACCTGCCACCCTAGGCCTAGTCGGAATACTCCGCTGGGTGTGCCTATGGATGTGGCTCACTGCAGGGGTTTACTGAGCTATGTGTAACCTATAAAGGTCTCTAGAAGAAAAATAATGTACTCTGTTGTTACACATTATTAATACATTTACGGCTGTAGAGCACTATAATACACTCATACCCAGCAAACATCATAAGGGCCCTGAGAAGGACACTTGGGAGGTATGGATACCCGGAAGTTCTCTTGTCCTCCAATAGGTATGTAACTTGCACATATGTTCAATGCTTATGCTTTAAATCAATAATATTCAGCAAAAAAAAAACAAAAACATGCTTGTGGATAGTGTATGCAGGAGCCAAATAAGAGATTTGTATAGCTTTAAGCTACTTTGTAATCTGCTGAAAAAGGGAAGTTAAAGTAGTGATTCCAGTTGCTAAAAAGCACAATTATGTAGTTCCTTTAAACAGGGAAGAAACTGTTTAGAGCAGATAAACATCTTGTCTTACATGCTTAAAGCAAAATCATGAGAGAATGATAGGGATCTGTATAGATATGCCTGGTTTGTGAGTTGTCTGAAAAGTTAATATGATCATTAAGTAAAATGTTACTTAGTTTTAAAATGTTATTTTCTTATTATAGGTTATGATTACCAAAATATATGTTATCATAGTACTGATAAACATGGGTTTTGTGGTTGTTTTTGCAACCTCTGTCCTTATCTAGAATTACATTACTGGAGACGGTAATATTTTGTTCTTGTGCTGAGAAAGCCCTTTCTATTATCATGTGAGGTTGACCAATTTCCTCAAGCTATTGTAAATAATGACAAGGTTTATAACAGATATGGTCAATTCCTCAATCATCAAGGGTTAATCAAGGATCCAATGACTGCGTGATGTTGTAGGAGTAAAAGCACTTTAGAGTAACTCCATATCTGGGGGTATGGGCCATATAATTTGGTATGGGCCATATCCCCAGATATGGAGTTACTCTAAAGTACTTTTACTCCTACAACATCACGCAGTCAGTAGATCCTTGATATTTTGGCAATATAGAGTCTAATAGTAATTTTTGTTTTGCAATTATGTATGAATATTTTGTCCCACGTGCTAAGACAATATAATGAGGGCTTAATAGTTTGTATTATAATAAAAAGGGTACAATAAGTGGCCTAATATAATAAGTACAGTAGGTATGGATACATTAGGAAAGGAGGTACATTCTGTAATGGGAACCAGGGATCTAGCGTGATGTACCTGGCCACCGTTGCCACGTCCGCACACTCTAGGCAGGCTACAGATGAGTAGCTGCTCCGGTCCTCACAGTAAAGTGATACTCTGGGGAATAATATCCAAACGAACCACAATAGTAACAACACGACCCAGTGGGGCCACAGACCTCCATTGCAGTTCCCATGTAGTCAGTTTTCAATGCTCTGCAGCTGAGCACCTCAACACAGGTTTCCCGAGGTGGACATCTTAAACATTGGGGGTATATATATATATAGTTTATTAATCTGTTTTTTGCTTATAAGCTGGTAAAATTAGATCTGTAAACCAGATGGAAAAACACGCAGCATGTTCAATGTACTCTTGGCAATCCTGTTCAACATATTTTCTTCTAAAGGGTTGGCTTTGATAGAGCTATAAAGAGAGACGTCCTGTTATGATATAAATACTGTCTGAAGTCCGTGCTGTTCTACACATTTTATTGGCCTACCTGGTAACTCTGGATTTTCCCCCAAATACTTCTAATCTAAATGCATATATGTATTATGTACTAAGCTATATGCTTGTATTCCTGTCTCCTATCCTATGGTTTATATGAAAAGCACATGGGAGCACAATCTGCTACAGACAATTGAAGGAAATAACCCCTTCACCTATGGTTTGCTTTTTTTGTTTAGAGAATTGTAGTGTTATGCCCTATGTGTATCATTCAATCAGCATACACTAATATCCTTCAGGATGTATCAGATCTGTTATTTTTCTCTTATTGTGATGAAGTTCCACTCCAGCACGCATGCAGGTTTGTATATTTTTACACAAATATATTATTATTTTGTTTAGTTTTGGCACTAGGAATTATTGTCTGTATATTTTGGCTATATTGGGCTCTTTCAATTATATCAATTATACAAATGTCAAAAATAATGTGTAAAGAAGATGTTTCTACCTTGTTTTAGGGAATAATGGAAGAACATAAATTTGAACTTTCTGGAAGTGACTTATATGCAGCAAGATTTGGGGAGACAATAACTAACCTTGGCGACATTGATAATGATGGTTTTGAAGGTAATTTTTTTTCCTCTCTAAGAAGAGTTGTGCAAAGACCATGTAGACTGCATATATTATTATTACTAGTAGTAGTAGTAGTATTAGTAGAAGTAGTAGTACAAACTAAATGACACTATAGACCTTAACAGGAAAAGACTGTACCAACTTAAGCTCACGCTCTGTGTTTTCTCATCAGTTTTCCTTTTTAGACTGGCTATATTAACAGGGATATCCATCTAACCTGCTTTATAATTATATACAGCTAGAGAGAGGGTATACAAACCTATCCTATGAAGCAGGAAATGTTAGCAAAAAAAACCTAAAAAAAGCACAAATTACTATTTTAAACAAGGAAATGATGATGCAATCAAAGTGGAATACTTATAGCAAAACCATGTAAACATTTCATTGAGCCTGTAGCGATCACATCCTAGTGCAATTGTTTCTGCATTAAGTACTTCAAACATAGCCTGGAAAAAAACACGTTTTAAGTTCATTCATGATACTGAGTTGATATTTACTTGCTTTAATGACTAACACATTCCTTGTTCGGTTGCCACGTATGAATCTGAATAGCAGTTCTTTGTTTTGGAAATAGATTCATCTGATCTAGTATGTTAATCCCTGTGTTCGCTTGCATCTGTTGTGGAATGTGTTTCAAGATCATCAATACACAGGTCTGCAAAGATGAACATTAAAGAGCACATATGTGACTAAACTATATACATGTATAACATGGTATAGTGGAGGCAAACTGTGGGACCTACGCTATGACTTCTTGCAGGGGCATAACAGAAAATCTGGAGGCCCCCTGCAAGATCTGTTGAGGTATCCTATGTTTGATCTAACAGCCTGAACCCCCCCCCCAGTCAGCAGAAGACAGCATCACCGGCTTCTTGAAGTCAATAGAGCCCTGCTTGCTGATAAACGCAGGGGAGATCGAAGGGAAGATAGTAAAAAGGAAAACAAAATTTTTTTTGAATTAAATGTAAACAAAAAATGGAAAAAAAAAAAAATCAATACAGTGAGCTCAGTGATGTCAGTGTTACATCACTGGCATACATAAGATGCACAGATACAAGATCACAAGATGTGATACCTATCGGGATCTCTAACCAGATTCCACAGTATAAAATAAAAAATAATAAAATAATAATAAAAAATAAAAAAAACCCTGACATCCCATTGCCCTAGCACTACATTTAAAAATATACCCCTCACTCTTTCACTACCCCAAAGTCAGAAGTATTAAAAATACTCCCCTGTAGGGTACTATGTAATGGATGGATGTGGCCCTCTAGTACATAAAAAACATGTGGGGTATGTCTCTAATCAGAGACTGTTGCTGAACATAAATTGGACCTTTGCTTATCAGTAGCAGCTGCTCTGTAGAAAAAAAATCTAAGCTTTTTTTAAAAAAAATTATTTTAGAATAGGTTTTTTACAAAGTAGCACTCACAATTATTATTTTTTGTGTGTTTCTATGGTTTTAAACAAAAGCCCTATTTTTATATATATAAAAAAAGAATGTATAGTTTGTGTGGGTACATCAGAAACAGAATAGGGAGATATTGATTAAACCAGCATACGGTAAAAATGGCAAAAAAAAAGAGTTTCTTTTGGGTACAACAAAGCTTCAATACTGGGAATAACTTATATTTACAACATCTTTACTTATATGTATATGTTTATCTCTGGAACTGAAGACTAACACAAGGCACTATTAAAACTATAAAAACAATATTTCTCTTGCATATTGATTACTGCAACCCTTCATGATTGATGTTTCTTCAATAAGACATAAGGGAGTGGCTTTAGGAGGTAGGGGGCTAGCTATGCATGAAGGTGAAGCCAGCCACGTGAGCTGAGGACTAAAGCAGGACTAACCCCAGGTAGCATTATATGGATTAGGGGAATTGTGTGGGGGATGGGCACAGCTACTGGAGAAACAACACTTTACCTGGAGACTCCAGGTAAACTCGGAGTGTTCCCAGGTATTCTGATCCTAAGCATTCACTTTCTGATCAGAGATTATCTCCTTATTGTCATTGGGGGTTTATGAAGAGACAGCTAAGAGCTCTGTGACTCCTATATGGTATATCAAGGTGCTGAATCATTTAGCATTATACAGGGGGTCCTTTGCAGCTCCACACTCTATAAGACTATATCTGTATCATTGTATTACTCCTATTCATTCTAAAATCACAAAGATTTAGGTATATCAACCACATACCTCCTTAATATCCAGCATACATGGTTCTATAGGTGACCGACTCTCATTGAGAATCTGGGTGCAGTCATGAAGCAATCATATGAGTGGGTAGTGGGTACATCAATGGTCAGACTGAGTAAAATAAAATAAGGGGCTAAATTCCCCAATTTCTCAGTAAGTTTCAGAATACCCTGGCAGCTTTTAATTACAATAACAATTAAAAAGATAAATATATGATCTTCCTGTTGAGATTTAATTGGCAATTTCTTTATGTTTAAATATTCAAAGCATAGAGATAGAGTTCACATTTTAAGATTTTAAAGTGGTGTTTTTTTATTGCATACTGTTTCACATATAGAGCTGCTGTGTTTTTTAATTCAATTTTAATGAGTTATATAATAAAAATAAATAACAGAAAAACAAAGATAGGCTCTCCCTGTACATGCGAATTGCACATTTAATAATCATTATTCTTATTAAATGTTTATCTATACATTAGATTACTGAATTACTGAAACCTTTCCAAGTATAATAGAAGTGCTTGGGCCACTAACAATTTTATTGATTGTAAGTCAATAACCAATGCAAGCACTGGAAGTTAAAAAATGATTAGTTGGTTAGATCTGAAGTAGAGAATTTGCTGACATTATGAACGATTCCATATCATTAATTGGGTGATATGCAGCACTGCCACTTAGTGGTGAATTTAATTATGGCATGATATGTATCTTGTATCTAGTGAAGGAATTATACACAAGTTATACTTGTGCAAGCTTTGCAGGATAGCTAACTCTAAGACCTTGGTTCCTATATATATAGTTAAATCATTATGTTGTTAATGACAGGAAAGAAATTCATAATATAAACCTATCTGTAAATTAAATTCCATGGTAAAAATTTTTGTAATTCAATACAGATGTGGCCATAGGAGCTCCACATGAAAATGACCTCCAAGGAGCCATCTATATCTACAATGGGAGAAAAGGAGGGATAACACCGTCATTTTCACAGGTAAAGACATGGAGAGTATCTCTTAATAGAACGTTTTACAGCCAAGATGATCATAGATTACCATGAATAGCTGATATTGACAGTATGTTGATCAAAGGGTTAAATTGACCCCACCAGACACAAATCCTTAAAGGTAACAGACACTCTAGGGAGCCATAAGAGTTGCCAGACAGTTCAGTAATGCACAGTGTTAATGTAATATTTACTTGCAAATGAGACCCTGGATTATGGCCCCCTACCTCTGGATTAAACTGTAGATGCCGTGTATGATGCCTGAAAGATTTAAAACCCTTCAACACAAAGAGAAAACCTCAGTGCATTGAAATAAAAATAATTTTCCTATCTTTTATTTCTATGTGTTAACCTAATAATATACAGCATTAATATCTGTGTAGTACTTCCATTAACAGAGGTGCTTTGCGTGTATAAACAGTTAATTAAACGGTTAATTAAATATAAGTATCAACAAATAACTCTTTACCGCACATGCAAGTATACTCATTGACCCTGCACAAAAAATGTTGACAGCGTTAGAAACATTGGAACCCTGATCTGCATGATTCATTTTGTTAATAGTAATAGGTTGGGTGAAAAGAAGGAAGGGCATGCAATTGACTCATCAGCTATTAAAGGGTTTTAATAAACACATTTAGATATACTGAAACCTTAGAAAATGAATACTGAGACAAAACATAAAGCACAATGAAATCAGTAATGTAATATATCAAAGCAGGTATAGATCAAACCAGAAACGGGATAGTACATTAATGTATTAGTAATTGCTGTGAAAGCTGATGAATGAAAATTAACTTGCTCTGATCATGAATCTATTGTTGTTAAAGAGAATACAGGGAAAAGATTTTGGCAGTGGATTAAGCATGTTTGGACAGTCAGTAACTGGAGGACTGGATGCAGATGGAAATGGATATCAAGGTGAATAATTCAAAATATTGTAATTGTGTTTTTTTTTCTGGGGAAATATTCTCATTCATTTGCAATGCACTGATAAAATACTATGAAAATTGGACCAGAAAGGGTTTTACTTATGCTGGGCCAGGTAACCTGTCACATAACCATGCACATACATGTGATAACACACATGGTGCCTTTAGCCAACTGGCCAACCAAGTATTTGGTCACAGGCTATAACCAGGCCATATGTACGCCTATAACTAGGTCATGTGATATAATACATAAAGGATTTCTGACATTTTATATTGTCACATGGTATGAATAAATTATGTTATGAATCAGTTAATACTTATGATTAGATATGGCTTCAATTTTTAGTAAGGTCTTAGTTTGGTATCGTAAAACATTAGGTTAGAATTCAGTGAAGAGCTGTCGTAATATGGAAATCTTCACTGCAATCACTTCATATATATATACTGCCAGAGCCGTGATGGCCAACCTTGGTCCCTTCAGTTTCTGTGGAGCAGAGTTCCTATCGGCTAATGTATGCAGATGCTTAATTCATCATCATGGAATCTAATGTCCTGTCCAAGTAAAATGTCAGACACTGGTCATAACGAGGTTTATGCATGAAAAGTTATTCTTCCACAACACTTGGAAGGTTAATATCACTAAATTTGTCTTCTTGCAGACATGGCAGTTGGGGCTTTTCTCTCAGATTCTGTAGTGCTGCTGAGGTAGGACTAAAGTATTTTATGTATCAAAGCTGTTGTATATAATTGTGAAAATAATTGTGTTAAACAAGGTTGTTTTGGTAAATCTTGTTTATCTGAAGACTTGGACATCACCATTGTGTGGTCATGTGATATTTTGGTTACATTACAAATTTTAATGCCTCACTGAGATGATCCTTTATGGCAAATGCTAATGTAGTCCAGTTTATACCCATTTCATTTGCCCGTATACCTTAGGGCACCGTCTGAGTGAATAAGGCTGAAAGCTACCGTTGCTCATTACAACATGCAATATAATAAGAAGATATTGTTTCTGTCTAGTAGATTGGGCCAAGATAACAGATCTAAACACATAGAAAAAAACACTTTATAGCTCTTGCATACATTGTATTTATGAAAACTTGTAGAAAAAGAAAATGACACCATATTTGTAAACTTTTTAAAGTGATAAGAATAGAAAAAATATTTTGGGAATTCCCCTCTAACTACAGTATATACATTACATAAAACATAGCAGTACTCCTATAGCATCACATACTGCTTAACTTAAACTAGCAAATGAGAGAGGAAAGAAACCCATCTTTGACCCCAGCTTCAAACATATACAACGATACATATACAATGATGTTTATGTAAAAAAAAAAAAGCTATTGTATTTGAGCCAAACAAATGTTCCACCTCATTGCCAGTTGGACTTGTGGAAAGTGAGGACAGTGATGTAAGTGTTGCCTAATATTGGTGTTAGTGGAAGTAGAGAAATAGCAGTGATTTTTTTTTATTATTATGTTATATCTTCAGAACAAGGCCGGTAGTTATTATCAATGCATCCTTAGAGCTGCCAAGCACTGTGAATCGAACAAAGTTTGAATGCGTGGAAAATGGACATCCTGCCGTGTGCATGAATGTCACCGTCTGCTTTAGTTATGAAGGACTTGAAGTTCCTGGGCACATTGGTAAGTTAGTGTGTTACCTTTTTTTTAAAAGATATCTGTCTCACTATTAATTGTATTAAATGAAGTAGATCCAAATGGGGATGTCTCATGAAATTTAACGAAACTTTAATGTTTCTCCAATGAGGAACATGTGAAACAAAACAAAGGTGAAATGTCCATAGCACGATGTTCTAAAGAAACCTAACAAACATATATATGGATTAATACATTTGTGTGGAGTGTGGATAAAAGCGCACACATCTGTAACACAACTCGTTTCCCTTTAAAATTCACAAAAGTAGTGGTCTATAACGTCCTCTGTGGTGCTTGACTGGTCCTTCCTGCTGAACAACAGTAAGAGCGATACTTCAGCTGATATGAAACGTACATGCACACTACGCATTTCGCTTCGTCCAGCTTCTTCAAGGTGAATGTAAAGGGGAAGTGTCTCCACGTATTGTGTTGTGCGAGGCACTTAGTGGTTTTTGTGTTTCCTCTAAATTGAAGGACACTTGGTGGGAAGTGTTTTAAGTGTGTTGCAGCACTAAAATATTTGCTTTACTAGGTTTAGATCTACGCTTACAGTGGAAACCTTGGGTATATTTTTTGTGCTTGCCATCACCATTTTACATTTTTATCCATAATGATATAGAATTGCATTTAGCTTTCAAGAAAATGTGCTTATTTTCAGATCTGGGCATCTGCAATGTGGGCAGTCCTTTCATATTTTACGGCCAGTGCTTTCAAGCACCACACTGAGCTATTGCTTTATGGCAATTCTTATCAAGTCTTGCTTATGCTAATTAAGCCTCATTCCCTATGGACCTGAATGAGTCAAATAATCCCCCTGTGTGATTAATACTGAGACATTTTGTTTGTTTACTACAAGGGGTATGATAAGAAATGTGACATTAGTGTTCCTAAACTATTGTCCATCAGATGAAGTCCTTATCTGCATTAGTTCTGGAATAAAGTATGTCTATCTCACTACCTAAGTAGAGGACATATTGATGTTTCAAAATGATATGTTCAAATGATAAGTTCATTTTTTTATCTTGGTGAATTATTTGTTTTCTTGCAGTTTTACATTACAATATCAGTTCAGATACCAAAAGAAAGTCCGGGACTCCTGCAAGGTTTTATTTCATTTCCAATGTGACAACAGATGTCATATCAGGAACAATGGAAATTCATAAAAGGCGTGAAAATTGCAAAACCCATCAAGCTTTTATGCGGGTAATTTTTAATTTGCTAATATGTTTGAATTTTTTCAGTAAAATATATTTTATATTTATGTTTTTATTTATAATCAATTATGTTAATAAACACACAGGTTTTGGGCAAATGTGTTTATAAACTATTACTACTCTTACTCTCAGGGACTCACTGAGAGAACTATGTGCATAATTATTATTATTATTTATTATTTTTTTAGAAAGATGTCAGGGATATCCTCACTCCGATACACATGGATTCCCACTATTATCTTGGAAAACATATTGTATATAAGAGAAATGTGGATGAATTTCCTCCTCTTCAGCCAATTCTCCAGCAAAAAGAAGGAGATGAAAATATATTAAGACGCATGGTAAGAAAAGATATATTTGCTCCAGACATAGATATGAGTGGCAAAGTATCTGCAAACGTTACATACATGTTCTTGAGATCTGCTCAGGTGGATCAGTCCGTGTCTGCAGAGACTGACTGAGACCATCCAGGGCCCCGGTCAACAAAAAGCCATGGGCCCCCTGTGGTGATGCCCCTCCCTTAGCTAGACCCTATTTTGACCACACCCCTTCCTAAGTCCCTCTCCATGGTTACACTCCCTTATATCTATTTTTTAGTATTTGTCGTAATGAAATTAAACAGTGTAAACATGTTTTAATTAGCTTCATGCTTTTTAACACTCTCACAATGTTTTCTGACCTTTCCCGTGTCTGCCTCCTCTCTTGTAGACCCTCTTTCTCCACCTTTTCTTTTTCTGTCTTGCTTTTTTTCTCCTTAGGGAACGAGTGGCCTTTTGGTCCAGAAGTGGGCATGACATCAAATCCCAGCGCACAGCATAAGAAGCCGGCGCTCCTCATGTTATACAGGGGGGTGGGTGTAAGCAGACCTCCTGCTGCTTTCTGAGCCCCGCTCCCTTGATTTTGGGCTGGTTAGATCTCTCTAAACGGCCCTGCTTTTGCAGCCCCTCCCCCACACCCTTGTGGTCCTTCTGTCCTTCCGACCTTCTTGGTCCTTCTGACCCCACCGGGCCCAGTGGCATCTTTAGCTTTCATATTTAGGGGGGCACATGGGGGGGACAGAGACCAAAAAAGTAGGGGGGCAATTATAAAAATTTATATATAATATATATATATATATGTGTGTTAGACATGTGTTTTTAACTACATAATATGTACGTATCTCCGTAAACACCATAATTAAAATATGATTTCAAAATAACAGCTGAAATACATGCATTTTATCATCATTTTATCATTATGCAGTTAGTCAGCATAGGTCCCCCAGATATGCTTTATAACCCCTGATATGTCACTCTGCCCCTGCAATGCTTTATAACCCCTGATATGCCACTCTGCCCCAGCATGAGTCAACTTTGTCCCTAAACAGCCCTCCCTGTGCCATCTTTGTCCCATAAACAATCTGCTTGTGCCATCTTTGCCTTTGCACAAATCAATTATACATCTATGATGTATTTTACAGTACTTTTACAGTAACTCACTTGCACGAATTCATACTTTCAGTCACACAATTCATTCACACAATCATTAATTCATTCACTCTTTCACACAAATTATTTACACATATTCATTAATGCATTATCACAAATTCATTCATTCTCTCACTCATTCACACAATTCATCCACACGTTAATTCATTCATTCTTGGCATTATTGGCATCACATACCACTAGTCTGTCTTTACCAAGCTGCTCATCTGTTTCTAAAATGCTTTTGTCTGGGGTTTATCTACCATGACTTTCATACCGTCATGACGTTCATACAGGTATAAGCCTTCTTCCAGCTCATTGCTGTATAATGTCACTTCTTTTTAACATTTGCAGATTTCATATGCTATCTTGGGAGCGCATTGTGTGTTTACTAATCCTTTGGAACTATTATAGTTAAAAATCTCTTAACAATATGCATACTAGAAAAAAACCTGTTGCTTTTGAAAAACATATTATAGTTCATAGGGTGGTGAGTAGTTCCAATTGTGGCAAGGAACAAGTCAAAGTATCCAATAGGTTTATTATCAACAACCTTTCTCACAATTTAACATAACATTGAAATGGGATAAACACAGACAGGATATCATTATCTTTCAAATCCAGAGGATTGCAGATAAAGCAATAACTAACAAAAATGTATTTTAAAGGAAGAACACAATTGATGGAAGAAAAAAAAGCGGAAATTAAAATAGAACATTTAAAAAAAAAGACAATTGAAATATAAATTTAGAACGGTATCTAATCTAGGAAGTGATACCAATAATACAATAAGAATGGAGAAGGGGGTAGAGTTCAAAATATTTGTTGATAATTCAAACATAACTTCCTCTGTGCCACATGGGCATTTTATGTCTGTCCTTTGCCGGGTTGGGAAGCTTAGGGCCATAATGGAAAACAATTACAGTTTTATGGTCCACATCTTCCCATTGCCAATAGCACCTTTGATACTATTAACCTAGATCATAGGGGCACTGATGTCTAATTTGTGTTGCCAGACTTTGGTAACTCTTTGCTTGTGAAACATACCTCCTAACAGAAAGAGAACTGGAATCTCTTACACGATGCCTGATTGCATCTGTTGTTTACTTGACTTTGACCAAAATTATAACTAGACAAAGCAAAAGCAGCCGAATAGTTAACAAACTGACATCAATGAAATATAGCATCCTCCTTTGAAACAGATATTGAAAAAACTGTATTGCAAAACAATAGAAAACTCAATATTCCTTCTGCAGTATGATCTGAAAAATTCAATAGTTGGATACTTGCAGATCATATTCTGAAAGCTCGAGCACAATAGAATATTGAACACTAAGCATATATTATGTTTTAATTATATTGATTTATAGGGCATAGCATAGTCCAAGTGAATATTTACAATGAGTAAATATTGATAACTAACCACTGGGTCTACTAGCTTTGATCAGGGACATGCGAGACCTGGGGCTTCAATATAAACCAAAATTTAACAACCCTTCCTATACATGCATATGGACCTTATACAACCCCAAAACACTATATAACAGCACCTTGTAAATAATTATCTCATTCATGCGTGGCAAACTTGCATCTTCTCCTTATGTGCGCTCCCCTAGGCTTAAGTACTTTATAAAAGTAGGCAAAGTATCCATTACAAGGCTTGTGGAAGGGATAATATTTTAGGTTTGAAGTTTGAAGGAAATAACAAGGTTCCTAGTGGAGTAGACTCTGAAATGTTAGCCAGGGAGAGGTGTAATAAGCACATAGCAATTCTTCATTTGCCATGATATAAATAAGGTCAAAAATATCTGAGATGCTTCCAAGTGGGTACTACTCCAAAAAACACTTTGTGATGTTTAGCTACATGAATTGATATATGCCGATGCCGATCACGTTTAACTTGCTCACTTCCCCTACTAATTATTTTGAGAGGGATTTAATAAGTAAGATGGTCCTCGAATAAGCTCATTATTAATAACTGTGTATAATAGTAAAGCGCAAAGTGCATTAACATTAGATTGTTCAAATATTCAAATTTAACACATTGGTAGCTAATACACCTAGAAATGATGCGACTGTTTCACAAAGCAGTCAATACGGGCTCTTGTATAATTTGTTTAGCATTTGGAGAGCAGATGGCTGCATAATACTAGAGACACGTTCAAAGGCCTGGATACCAGCACTTGCCAATTGTCTCTGCCATCAATCATTAGATGTTTTATTCTACTTGTTTACATTTAGAATGTGATTTTTATATAATTACCAATATTTCTTTAGTATAAAACTGCGCTCTTTAGCAAACTTTTAGAGATCCCGCTCAGTGACTGACTCATAGATAATGGCGTTTCTCATACATTGCACAATCACTGAAGAAAACAGGTAGGCGACTACCTGTTATGACAGGCATTTGCCAATGGCTGCACAACTGCTGTGTACCCAGGGATAAACATGAGCCCATACAGCAGTCTCTGTTGCCTGCCTTAAAGGTGGTCCTAGATTTGACCGCTAGAGAGCAGGAGGTAGATTGCCTTATATAAGATCGTTGTATTGTTGCTTATTTATCCTTATTTTATATATTAACATATGCTTTAACAGAACTATATTAATCTATAATATCAAACAAATCGGGTAGTTTCAGCTTAACATACTTGTGCTGTTGGGATTATTGCATCTGGCTGGTCTTAATCAAATTGTTTATTTTGATGGATAAATAAGTATAAAATGCATGTTTTTTTTAATAACCTGTGCCCTTTAATATCGCTAGCTACATTTTTTACTATTTCACTCCTGTTTTGGCAGGTACATTTTGCCAGGTACTGTGCCTTGAAAAACTGTTCTGCGGACTTACAGATATCTGGCAGTTTCTCCTTTCCCAAGTAAGTTTTCTATGAACTGTTGCATGTTTGCACGGCCAGTGGTGTTATTAGTTAATTAGCATGTGCTAACAATCTTGACATTTAGCTGTTTTGCAAGCTCATTAGTTGTGACTTATTATGATCACACATTTAGCTTTGAGACATATAACTCTCTAATCATTATAAGCCAGTGACCAGTCAGTTGATATTAAAGGGAAGGAAGATTAGTGTAATTAAGAGCATGTTTTCCCAATCCCAATATGGGTATTACCTCCGTCAGCTCTAGGAGGAAATATATCATCGCCAAGTCAGTAACACCAGAATAGCACTTTTCTAAAAATGTTAATTAGGAGATACAGCTGCATCTGAATTTGCATCCCTCTGAGCCATAAGAAGGCGTCTGCTCCGGGAAGCTGTCAGTCACAGCTTGGCCCACCACTTCTGTGACCACCCGTGGTGTGAAGCCTGGGTGTTTGGGGACGGCATAGCTACAGTCTCACAGCTCCCATGTCCTCAAGAGACATTGAGCTCAGTTACATTTGTAACAGAAAATTTAAAATTGAGCACAAATTATTTGACCTTTCATACATGTCACTAGGGGGTTAATTGCTTCCTCTAATTTGTGATTCTCCATCTTTCTGCCAGCGGAATTATTACAGTTTTTTCCCCTTTTTGGTTAGTGGAAAGGGCTGTTTTACAAACAAATCAGCAGGAAAAGGTCGTTTTTCCTCTCTTCTTCAATAAACATGAAGGTTATTTGTAAATATTATGAGGATATGGTTGAAATAGGAATTAAAAAGTGTTGGGCGAAGGTCCTCACATGTTAGTATACAAGGGCACGCCACCTTAACTCAGATCCTTAGTGAATAGAACCCCTTTGATGTGTCACCCACCAGGGAATTTGTATGATGACCATAGGGAAGCTTCTGTATTCCTATAGATTCAGCCAGTAGTCACATTGGGTCATTATTATTAAAAACGGCTGCCTTTACTAATGCATGTTTTTAAAAATCAAAATAGGTAAACTCTGCTATCTAACATAAGCACATGAGAATAAACAGGGGTACAAAAAAAACTGATTTTAGGTAGACCTCTCACTAGTTTGTCATTGCATTTTTGGTAGATGAAATAAGGATCCAGGGAGTTGGTCCTATCCTAGTGCTGAAACTAGAGCCCCAAAATTGCATAAAACCTAGTCTTTATATACATTCATGTATATGCTAATAAATGGTGGAGCCTGTAGACATTGATCTGTACACTATACTTCCTGGCATATATTATGGCATATCGGTGGCTTTTTAGTGTTGAAATCCAAACTCCACGTTGCTTTTATAGGGTTAGGTATGCCCATCACAATTTTGATATACTCACAAAGGAGCAAGGTCTAAAATCTCAGATACATTTATTATTTTGCATTCTTAGCTGTTTTTGTCTGTTGCATGAGAAAAAATAAGGAGATACATAAGAAAGATCACACGTAGTTGCCACCGAATCCTCAATATGTTTCTCTGTAATTTGCTGTTTTCTTGGAACCTAGCTGTTTATGCAGCGCTTCTACCTTCTGTTACTTGTCTCTGTGCCAGATTCTCTCCCAAGGTGTGCAATGAGTAATACTTTGGTTTCCAGCCAGATCATTCCACATATGTATCTTTCTTTTCAGGTTTTACGGACATTTTCAGTAAATTACAGATATGTCCTTGTAGAGTTTTTGTTAATTTCATAGTGATACCATTGATGTTATCCAGGACCCCATTAACTAAACACTGTAAGTGCAGAGTGGCCAGCAGATTTGATTACCATATAGAAAAAAATGCCTTCTAATAGATCCCACTAATATGTACTTGAAAATTATGAGATAAAAACAAGTGCAGCATTTTAACAATCCAGCTGTTTCTTTGGCAGTTTTTGTTTTGCTAAATAATATACTTATTTGGAGCAATTTATGTTTTTGTGTAAGAAGTTTGCGGCATTTGTGCCCAGATTCATGTAAAAAAAAATGGAAAAGACAAAACCAGTGATACATACATTATCACCTGCGTTCTAAAGTAGTAGTACACAAAGGTGCGGTTCCACACCTACAAAAACCTTTGTTAAAAGTAAATAAAGCAGTGTAGACAATGTTCTGTTATCTTATTGCTAAGAAATCATGATTTCTGCATTCTTCTGTTGATCCACATTATAGTCATAATTTAGATCTATATGCTGCTTCCTGTAAGCGTTACGTGTAGATTTTGTCAACGTTTCACAATTTAAGATGAGTAAATTTGTTAATGTCAGCCAATGTGCATTTTAGCTAAGCCTGTGAAAGAACACAGAAAGCTACCAATCCAATCTTTGTAAATACCCAGATTGGAACGTAATATTGTGTACCTTACCATGTGGTCTTGGCACTGGCAGCTTAATTTGTTCATAAAAGCTTAAGGCTATTATAAAGTTGATTATTAACTTGGGTACAGACTATAACAAACTCATCTCCTGGGCTCTATTTGCCAATAATTTTTAAGATATTGAAAATAAGACAACGTGGTAACTATAGATATGTTGTCAAACTTTTGCTAACTCATTTGACATGTGTCACATGTAAAAGAAATCCATACTAAAACACAGTGTTGGGATGCTAAATTAGTTAGGTGGATAGGGCAGTGGCTAAATGGTCTGTGCCAAAGGGTGATAGTTAACGCAGACTATTAAGAGGAACGTCACATTTCTCATAGAACACCTTGCCTTTAAGGTTTAATGTTGATATCTCAACAAGTTCAGACCTTCCAGTTCCCAAGAAATAATGGGAAATGTGAACGCCACATAATTAATTTGGGAAGTGAAATTCTAAAGGTATAGTATAATAACAGCTAACAGCAATCACACTCCTATCAAGCCAAGGCAGCCAGTACATGCTGGAACCTGGGGATGATAGTAGTGGGATTGCAGCCTCCCTATGCCATGTTACCACCACCCCCCCTTGCTGTTAGTAGTTATATATATATAGCAGTTATATATATAGCAGTAGTTATATATATATATATAGCAGTATATAT
>VKOC01000009.1:12983736-13042895 GCA_009364415.1 Spea multiplicata | reverse complement strand
CATATTGGGGGAGTCAGAGTGGCAAGCCTTGGGGCAGTTGTGCATAACTGGGGGTTAGGTTGGCAACTAAAAGGAAATTAAAACAAAAAAAATAATTTTTCTCATCATAGTTTTTATTAAATATGAAAATAGTTTACATGTGAATTAATATTTACTAGTAATACATTTTCCTATTAGATAGTCCTATATTTAGGCTTTTTCTTTATTTCCTAAATGAATATTCAAATTTTGGGCGGGGTCATCTTATAATCGAGCAAATACAGTAATATCTCACCGAGTAGTATGTCTCACTTCATCATCTACCTTGTTTCCTACGCCAATGATCATGTTATAGTTGACACTATATGGAAAGATAAAATAGAAATATCAATTAAGTATTGTCACTGTAAATACTTTTAACAACTCTTTTATGATACAATTATTAAAGCAGCTGTGAGAATTTAAACTTCTGACTTCCCCATGACCTCATCAGTTTTCTGCCCTATTTCATCATTGGCATTCATTTTGAGCCCTTTGGTGCTTACGTTGATTTCTTTTATCCCGACCCATCTTGCATTTGCCCTCTGCTACCATGAACAGTTCTATTTGACAATACTCCATGCACTGGCGTAACTACAGGGGTGATGCCCTTCATCCTGGGTGTGTAATTGTGTGCGTGAGCACACAAGTGTACTTGTGTGTGTGTTTGAGCATGGATGGGTACTTGTCTGTGTGTGTGTGTGTGTGTTTGAGCATGGATGGGTACTTTTCTGTGTATGTGTTTGCGCATGGATGTGTACGTGTGTGAGCATGGATGTGTACTTGTGTGTCAGTGTGTGTGAGCATGTTTGTGTAATTATGTGTGTGAGCATGGATGTGTGTGTTAGTGAGTATGACTAAGTGTGTGTAATTTGTATGTTTACATATGTTGCATGTTGGAAAGGGTGCAAGGGGCAAATAAGGCAGACCAGCTATAGAAGCCAGGAGACTCCAAAGCTCATTTAATAACTTTTTGTATATCCCTTCAAGTCCCATGGACTTGTCTGATTTTACTTTGGAGAGTTCCACTGGAACGTCTTCCTCTGTAAACACACATGGTTTACATGTCTCATTGATTCTCCTTTCTAACTGAGGTCCCTCCCTCTCATCTTCCTCTGTAAAAACTATGTATTTAGGCAGTGAGCCTAGATCTTTATCCCTTCATTTGTTTTAAACTAATTATTAATTTATTGCATTTACTCATTTCACAAATATAGCTAAAAAAAGGTGTAATCACCCTTTTTTGTTAACCAAGCAATTGTCTCCTCTGTGTGAGTTTTGGCACATCTAATAGTGCCATTCACTTTTTAAAGATTAGCTTTATGTTTGCTCTCCTCTTCCTCATTCTGAGTTTGCTAAATTCTACCCTATTCTCCTTCAATAACTTTCTTTCTAATATGAGTAACATGGGGATTACAATGCATTTTACATTGTTCTTAGCAAGGTATAAAATGCAGAGGAAACATGCTGAGTTCATTGAATTAGATGTTCTTACTTTAGAAATATCACATTAGACCACCTTAGCATAACACCTCAGTTTTCGATTTAATTACACAAACATTAATTTTTGTATTTATGAACACTAGCATAAAAACTGTGGAATGATTAAGTCAAACTGTTATCTTAATTATATAGCACCGATAGATTATACTGCCTGTACAATGAGGTCATATAAACAATGTCATATTTAAGCAAACAAAGACAGAAGTGTAGAGGGCCTACAAAAAGAAGAACATCGCAACTAGTGAAAAGTTGCATTTTAAGGATATGTATAAAACCTGTTGAACTATGGGACAAGTAAAGGATAGCAACTCAATAAAAACAAGAAGTAAAATGTAAACTTTTTACGGGATATTGGCTATAAAAATTTGAAAAATGAAGAAAAGAACTTATAGGTTAAAAACATTGGTGAAACGTATGTCGGATTAGGCAGGGACTCAGCACACTTAATAGTTGATCAGCAATAGCCAGCACTCACATTGGGAGCCATATATGAACGATTAGCAGCATCTCTAGTTGGGCTTCTCGTTAGCAGTTTTCCAATGCAGTACTTAATAATTTTGTAACTTGCAGACCAGAGTTTGGTGCTTTCCTGCTTGGGTGGTGTATGTATTGTGGGTGTTTTTGCCAAGTAGGCGTTTTAGGTTTACAGGTCCATCTTTAATGTTTGTCAAATAACTTGTATGGCTAGTGACAATTTCATTTTCAACATAGTTACCTAGGTAATAAGATGGAAAATGCCAAGTAGGCATTTTAGGTTGAGCTGTCTTTAAAAGGCTTAGCATAGTTTCGTAGTGTAGTAGACGGCAGTACCGGATTATTTTATCCATAGGGATAATGCTGCATTCACCGGTGTTTCTAAACTATAAATTCTTTTTCATTTTGATTCATTTCTACTATCCAATATCCAATAAAAGTTAAGTTTTACACATGTGCTACTACAATCCTATTATCTTTTGTGTGTTAGGGTTCACGCCCTGGAGTACCAAATCATAGGTCAATCTTAAGCTTACTAATAACAACATGAACACTACAAAAATGCTGTTAGATTACCAGGCACGGAAAGAAAAACACTTAAAAGAAGTCATAAAACAGCAGACAAAACAGGTCCATCTTTAAAGTTTGTAAAATAACCTGTATGCCTAGAGATACTGCATTTTCAACATAGTTACCTAGATAATTAGATGGAAACTTGAGGCCAGGCTTTTCAAATACATCAGTTTGTTGATTTTATAGAAGGAAATAAAGAAAATTCCCCATGTTAACTCATGAAGAAAAAATCCTCAAAGACTCCAGAAGCTACTGAAAATTCCCCTTCTTTTTTGCCATTAAGAAGAATTGCGGTAATAAACCTATGAAATTTTTTTTTGTATCTTAAAATTAGCAATGTATTTGCATTAAAATCCATCTTTTTGTGAATACCACGTTAAGTTACTATTTCTCTTGTTTCTCTGTACCAGCATGTCTTAACCTTAAAGTTAAAAAAAAACTTCATGATGTTCCATGGCGTCATGAAAAAAGTGGCTCAAAAACGACATGGGATGTCATGAATAAAGTAGCAGTGTGCTCACTCGTGTACACCGTATGCTACCGAGGCATTCCTCAGAAACCGCCGTTAGCCCTCCATTGTTGTGCAATCACGCAAGTCTTCTTTGATGAATGAAGTATCACATTCTAATGGATAGTGAGTGATGCGGATCGGTCAGAGACTAATCAGCAACCTTAGTAAATTAAATAAAATAATTTTTAAAAAGTAAAAAAACTTATTCAGCAGCAGAACTGGATTCCTGTGACTGATCGTCCCGGTAAGGGAGTCCCTCGGGGCCAAAGCAGTGAAGTTAAAAAAAAAATTTAAAAAAATCATTAAAAAAAAGCAGCTATTCATTTTTTTGTTGCCCCTACAAAAATCATTAAAAAAAAAAACATATTCCATGCTTTAAACTAATACTATTGTTGCTATCCAATTACTAACAGCCTTACTCTCTACTAGCTGCTGAAAGAAAACCACTTTATTGTACGTATAAAGCTGCATATTGTGGGATACAAATAACACAAAATCTCTACATGCAAAGGTCATGTTCTCATATTTACACTTTGGCAGTGGATGAATTAGTCAAAACTTAAGAAACAGATGAGAATGTATGATAAACACAGAAATGCACTGCTTCTTTCTTCATATATTTTTCAAGGAACACTGTCAAGAATGTGGTTATCTACTTTCAGTGCTATTCTCTTGTAAACGGCAATATTTATATCTTTTTTTTCTTTGTACAATTGTGTACATTATATTCAATTTTTGTTTGCAAAGTTTAAAATGGCAGGATCTCATGAAGAATTAGCATAAACAAATCTTCAGACAGCACTTGCATCTGGAATAAACAGAGAATTCCAGGTGCACGCAGAAAAAGTAAATGCTGATTCCTCACAAAGTATGGAAAAGATCCTGGACGTTCTGGAAGATCTTGATGTATCCCCTGAGTAGTACATTTTTAATTCGAATTACCATGAAAAAAAAATGATAAAAAAAGATAAACAAGAAGATTAAAAAAAAGATTAAAAAAACAAAAAAGATTTTACCTAATTTTGTTTCAGGTCTGCCATTGTTGTCAGTTATATGATATTTTGGGTGCCTTTTCCTGCTAAAACGCAACACTGAACAGATTCTGTATGGAAAAACTAAAGCGATAATTACTCCAGAGACCTTCTTTAGCCAGTATTTCTGGCTGGGCAAGCCATTCTATTATCACAAGGCAGTATGATGGTAGATAACAGAGCTAGAACATATACAAATGGTTTTTTAATGCCTTAAAATATTATGTAAAAACTAAGGCTGCTTTATTTTATTTTTTTAAATCTTTTTAATCTGATGCTACTAAAATGTAGGGTTCCATGTGGGATGACACTTATGCTGGTTTGTCACAAATCAGTGTTCTTAGTCTTATTGCCCAAGAGGACCATAAATAAGATCCCTGGAAGTTACTACTGAGAAAATGGAGGACATTATTGAACCCTAATCCGAACCACTTCTGTGCAACAGGAAACTAATAGAATGACTTCTGAGACTAATGCCACGCATGAAAACTTTCTCAACTGGAGAACATTACAGCACAGCAGAAACTGGTGCTAGCCCAAAAAAAAGAAAACATTTATTTGATCAGGCAAGATGAGAAAAGTGGAAGCTATGCCCAAAGAGTATGCTAGGAAACAGCTTTGTAAGTACAAAAACTGATTTATAGTGAAAAGGAAAGGAGGTAAGGAACTATCGGAGTTACATGGAACATCATTCCTAACAATTTTCAAATTAGAGGAAGAAATGTAACTTTGCAGAATAAAGTGGATGCTTCTCAAGAAAAACCATCTTGAATGGTGCGAATGGTTAAAAAACAGCTTGCAGACATGTCTAAGAAAGGGAAAGAGGAAACAGGGTGTTCAGTCATGCTTCTCTCTGAGAATGGCGATGTAAAATTAACCCTTACTAACCTGGAAAAATGCAAAGCTGCAGGTGAAACAACTATAAGTCTAGATGCTATTCCTACTAAAACAGTAAGTGTTCCAGGGGAAAAGCTGAAATGGAGGCTTCCAAAAGACAGGTAGAGACCACACAAGCCCAGAGAAAGTAAATATAGACATCAGAGCGTGGAATAGAGGGGGAACTAACATTAGTGGTACTCAGAGATGAAGCTTTATGGTAAAGAGATGTGATTCAGTGTGCGAGCAGCCTCGGTTTCCCTGTGGGGTCACGTGATCTCCCATACGTTCCTGGCTCTGCATGCCGGTTCACAATAGTCTAGAAAGGGCACTTCTGACCTGGATCAGTGTGGTCCAGGTCGGAAGTGCCCTTTCTAAACAATTTTGAACCGGTAAAAGGAGACAGGAAGAAGGGTACGCAGAAGGGATCGACCCCTGTAGTTATGCCAGTGGATACATAGAAACATAGAAGTTGATGGCAGATAAAAAACATTCGGCCCATCTACTCTGCCCATTTTTCCCAATGTGCTCTAGATGGGGACTGACCAGAGATCTGTAAAGTGGGAGAACCACCTCCTTCTCCTTGCTACGAATGCCTCTCGTTATTTTATTATTCATCCTTACAATGGCATTGCATGATATAATGCCAAATTCCATTATGAGACTAGTTTCTAATAAGAGTGGAGCAGTCATACACAAATACCATTTATGAAAACATTACACAGCTGAATTTAATATTTAGTCACATATGATGATTTATTATAGTAGTCTTTTTCTTCATTGAGAAATCTCTAATCTGTAGATAATTTTAAATATGATTTGAACAACCATTTAATACTTTCAATTCAATACAAAAGACGGTTCTTAGATATTTTTACAGTCTACTCCTACTTAACTCCTTATCATGTTATAGCGGTCTGTTGACAATTTTGTCTAGCAATTATTTAACAATCTCAAATGAAAAAAAATACATAATACATTAATTGAATATAAACTATTTAATTGAAAGCAGGCGTATGGAATGTGGTTAGAGGGGCATTTATCTTGTGTTTCATTATGCAATGTGCTTAGTATTAACACGGAAATTCAGTGAAGATTAAGTTTATCATGTTAACTCTGCTGAATAAAGCATTATTAATGTTTATAATTAAAAACACTTTACCACAATGTAACAAACCCCTCACAATGCTGGACCCTCTAGCCAAGAATACCACAGCAGTCATGTTCTGGTGACCAGTGATACGGCTACAACTTTGTTCTAATGGCTGCAGCTATATTACACACATGTGCAGGCTGTGATAGTATACCAGATCCTAAGACAAGCTATGCAAACGTCTTACAGATAGCAAACTCTAGTCTCTCTCTTTATATTGAGCTGATATGCACAAGTTCTAGGCCTGTTTATAGGTGTATTAAAACATTACACTCACACCTGGGAACTTCTCTGCTCCAGCTACCTGGAGCCTTCCCTTGCGGGACGCGGCCAGGACTGACTTTGACGGCCGGTCCCGCTGATGTTGGTGAGCAGTCCCGCTGATGTTGGTGAGCAGTCCTGCTGATGTTGGTGAGCAGTCCCGCTGATGTTGGTGAGCAGTCCTGCTGATGTTGGTGAGCAGTCCCGCTGATGTTGGTGAGCAGTCCCGCTGATGTTGGTGGGCGGTCCCGCTGATTGCCCCCAGGCCTCTCATCTTCAACAGCTAGTCTGAGCCATCATTGCCCCCAAACAACTTGTCTGTGCCTTCTTTGATCTTTTGCTCCCCCTTCCAACATACAAAAAAAGGAACACACACACTTACTCATACTCCGTAACACTCACTCCATCTCACCCCACTTACATATCCAAGTACACATCCCTGCTCACACACACACACAAGAACACATGCATGAAACTAGAATAGTAGACATGTGCACATGAACCAAAAAGATTCTTTTTTGCTTTGTTTTTAGTCAAATGTATAACCCCTCTACTGAAAGCAGGGAGAATACCCCACGATCTTGCATTTTCTGGGTAAAACTCCTACCCTAATGCTTACTTAGAATCTGCATGGTTGTGAAGTTGCGGATTTTAACTGTTCAGGGAGCCTTCGTGACGGGAGGGGAAAGGATATTTCAGGACAGGAAACTGACGATGATTGACAAGCAAGAAACATAAGCTGTAGGCAGTTTTTAAAAATATTTGGTTATGCTAAAAGTTGTGAAGGCAATAGTTAATCTTTAATTCCAATGGAGCCCCAGGAAAACATCTAGGGAAGACTCTCTATATAACAAATTATAAGCCCTTTACAATACTTTGAAAGACAATTGCAGCATACAGCATGTACGGTTTGGGGCCATATGGTAAATGTATTTCTCTGGAAGAGGTATAATGCCCCGCTGCAGACACAGTATGAAACATTTACTGGCCTTGGATATTAGGATTGGATTAATCTTCTGTATGCCAGATAATGCCATCAAGGGAGAGATAAGGAAACAAAAGCCCAGTCAGTGTGGAAGTGAACACAATCCCAAAATAGAAGAGATATTTGAAACAGAGCTTTATGGTTAAAATAATTTAGCTTCATTTGCAAAGCACTCTAAAATCTGCTGTGTTGATCTGTACTGTTTTTTCAGACTGAATAGAGAATAATTATTCAGCAATACTGTATATGTAATTGATCTGAGACATGGTACAAGAACTTTATTGGAGATGAGTGATTGTGTTTATTCCCTTTGAGTGTGTGGCAAGCTCTAGAAGGATCTGGCTTATATTAAAGGGACAGTCATCAAATGCAGTGCCGTATTCTGGCTCATGTCAACTAAGGCAGTAGTTCCAGGCATAACTGTGGGAAATATAGCCCATCGGCTGGTTGAGAGCTCAGCCCTTACAGCTGGCCTATACACACCTAGCAGACACAGGCTTAATAGCGATCTCGCTCTGTGTCGCACATGTTTAAAAAATGCAGTGCACAGGGTTATGAAGTTATACCCCAACTCTCAGCATAGAAGTCAACGGCGATGTTATGCCAAGTGATATACTTACTGCTAGTCAACTCCATTGTTGGCTCCAGTTTTCTCTGCAGGTTTTCCTACAAGTAAGTCAATTATTTAAATGGTTAAATGCATATTAAAGCATTACTTAATTTGGTGAGATAACAGCCTAGGACACCATAGTGTCCCTTGAAATAAAACAAGTAACAGGAGAGAGAGGAATTCTGAAACGTCAACATGCTTTTATTTAAAGAACATAAAAGTGATATTATTGATCTCCAGCTGGGAAACCTATATAATAATAGCAATGTCAATGAAGGAGGTGCCTGCCACCTGGACTTAAAATGAAAATCCATACGTCATTACCAGTTAAAACAAAACATGTTCATATTGAGTCAGAGTTTGCACAGTAAATATCTAACTATTCATTAACTTACTATCTACAGATTGCTATGACTCTTATAGGTCTGCAGACCAGCTACTGATTTTAACCCCTAGAAAACCAGAGGTCAAGTCATTGGTGCTTGCTCACTAGTGAATTAAATAGATGGGAAAAAGAGAATAAAGTGCTTGCATGTACAAAACAGGACCTATAGTCCCAAAATACAAAACAACATCACTTCAAAAAATCAATGCAAAGCCCTAACCCCTGCACATCATCTGGACCAGCATGGAAAGGGCACTCGTATATTTTCATTTTTGTATGATGTATGCTTGGAGTGGGACACTCCTTTATCAGGTGGGAGGAATACATTTATTTTTAAGGTCACTCTGATACTCGGTTTAGTATCCTTAGATTGTAAGCGTGTGAGCTGTCCCCTTGTACGGGTTTGTCTTAGTCTGTCAATTCTAGTTTTGACAAAAATAGAAGGTCAGTGCAAATCACAAACCCATACAAACCCATTTATACTTACATAGCCAGCAGACTCATACCTACTCTGATTTTTTATAAAGGTTATGCTTTACATTCATCATTGAAATAGAAGGACCCTTTTCTTTACTTACTAGCTAGTTTCTGTTTCTCAGAGTTACTCCTTTATTTTCAAGTAAAATTTAATTTCTATATTTGGATAAATAATGCATTTTGCCTCATTATGCCTAGCAGTGAATTTGCTTATCTCCCTCATTCTGAGTCTACTTATATAGCTCCTAAATGTTACCTTTATCTCCTTTATTATATGCTTATCAGCAGACTTCTAAATTGCTATACACTGCTATTATGTCCCGTTTACCCTTTGTGCGGTGTTGTGGAATATGATGCTTATATTTAAATCAATTAATAATAAATAATGATAACCTCTCTTAAATCTCTGGTGCTCTACCCAGACCCGGACTAGCCATCCAGCACACCAGGCAAAAACACAGTACATCAGCCACGCTTATGTCATCAGGTGGCTGCTGGCCTTAAAGAGCCAGTCCAGCACTGACTCCATCTAAAGATTCCCAGGCCCTCAAACTATTTTCAAAAGAGTGGCCAGATAGCAGTTTAGTACTAAGACAAAGAACAGTTTAATAAAGAGAAGAAAAAAGAGAAAAAAAAGAAGAAACGTGATGACGCAAATAGAGGAAGACGGCAGAGCGGGACCTTTAAAAACCGGGAATATACAGACAAGATACACATTGACTTTTCAAATTCTCCTGAGGAAGCCGACACTATAGCCGGCGAAACGCGTTGAGAGACTTTTAACTTATTATCGATCCCCGGATTTCCTAGATACGGACACATTGGTCATTCTATACCACCGTGAAGGACATCCTACCATTGCTTTCATGCATAACACCCTGGTTATGCATATCCGCTTGTGAGTTTTTTATCTTTATTTCTTAATAAATATAGCCACTTTTATTGCACTATTTTTGGTTTCTGTTTCCTATCACAGAAGTTTCAAGGCTATACAGACTCCATAATATCGATGAGCGATTGATCTGAGCACGTTTGTGAGTGCAACTATTTTCACTATTTATTTTTTCACTTTGAGAATTTATTACACTATATTGTTTTACATTTTTCCCACATGTCTATGCGCCCCGGTATTTGATATATTGTTCCTGTAAACACTTGTGGGGAGTGTTATTTTTGGGCAGCAGCAAGACCTGTAGGGTATTTATACTTTTTTATTATTCACCATTTTGTGAAGGTGTCTCCGCTTTCTCCCTATAAGAAAATGCTTCCAAGAAATGTAATTGCATTAAAAATAGCCTGACCCATCATAAAGAATTGCATATGGGTCCCAATTAAAGTAGACACCTGCTCAACATATCTTAACATCTTGTTGCATTTATGAGGCTGTTTGCCTTCCATCCATTTAGTAAATTAAAATAATGACCAATATTGGTGATTCTACCAATAAATTGTAACGCACTGTGGAATATCAAAGGGCTATATAAAACAATTAATAATAATAAATAATAATAATAATAATACTACATACACTTGCATTAATATAAAAAGATAACTACTTTTGGTGTTAATTTAAATAAAGCCATTATTTACACATTTTGTGGCCTTGTGTTTACATAGCATGTTACAAATGTTACCACTTATTGTATTCTTGTATAATAATAAAAAAAAGCTCCAAAACATGCATTCCTGTTGTGTCGTAAATTTTTTGTTTAACCCTCTCCCCTTACACGATAATTTGGCACTCGGGCGGGAAAGGGGGAGGATGCAAAACTCTTATTCCTCCACCTCTTTCAGGTGTTCCTTCTAAAAAACCTTAGTAACAATTAGACGGCGCTTGCGCGTTCATTTCCTTTCGTCACGGCTACGTCAAAAAAGTTTTAAGTTGCTGCAGTTTAACAAGTGTTTAAAACGAAAAAAAAAATTGCAGTGGAAAGGCGGGGGCGAATCGAAGAGGAAAGCAGAAAGACGCTCGGGCGGGAGCTGTGAAATTAAGAATTGAGCAAGGAAGGCAGTGGAGGGGAAGCTTCCGAGGGGTACTTACAAAACATTAGTAACTTGGAGAGGGGAGAGCGCGCAGAGTGACTGACATGTAAGTTCTAACGTTCTGGAGCTTTGTTAGTTTCGGTGACTGGAGCGGGGAAGCGGGGTGATGGGGCTTTAATAATGGTCGGTGCTTGTGTCTTTTATCTGCAGGTTGGATCTTTAGCTGCTTTATAGTCGCTGACTGACTCGCGCCAGCTCCAGGCATGGATGAAGTTGTCACCGAGGAAGATCAGAGCAGGGCCATGGCTACGGAGAAGAGAAAGGCCTGGGCGAAGAGCAGGGATTCCTGGCAGGCATCGGAGGCAGAGGATGTCTCGGCGGAAGCCAGCCAGATTTCTCAGGCTGAACGAGGGAAGCTCCAGCTGGAGGGATCAGGTCAGCCTTTCTCCGCTTACTTCTCCAAATGCCTTAGGGAGGCAACGCCTGCGATCCCGTAACAACTTTAATACAGCGGAGGCATTAGCCTGGAAAGCTGGAGCGCCGTCCTTACGGTTCTCTTTGTTACTGTGGGAGATGGTCTGTAGTTTTTAAATTGGACTCCCTTCGTTGTTCTTAAAGTTAATCAACGACCCCTTAGTCTTTTACTGGGTATACAGAAGTGTGTGTTACTTGGTAATCCCACGTGACAGGTAGCGATGGGTGAAGCTCCTGCAGAACGTCTTTGAGTGCTGCTGCTCTGTGCTGCTGAAGAGCCCCTGTAAGGCAGGGCTGCCCCTTTCCTTTCTGCAATAATAATAGCTGTAAAACTCTCCCTAGTCTTTCAGTGTGAATGTAATATATGTGTGTGTAACGTGACAGATAATGTGTCAAATACATGTATGTGTGTGTAGGCTATCTTTATTATTATTTTTTTAAATTTCAACTTATTTGTACCATCCTAAACAGATGGATCACCACCAAAAAATGGAAACATTAAATACCAGATACCTTCTTTGAGGATACCTGTGTTCTAGTTTTAAAAACCTATCCCAGCTCCTCCCTTTTTGCCTTTATTTTTTGCTGTAAGCTTTAAATGAATGTCCATTTATCTGTTCACAAACTATTGGGCTTTGCCGTGGTACAGCATAGCCGGTGTGTTTAATTCTTATTTTAAAACAAAAACCTGCATTACTTCTCCAGTGGAAGACACCTTTACCCTCGCCATATGGTATTCTGGGTCTCTACCAGCTGGCTTTGGGGTTATTGATGAGCCTCTTAATTTTACCATTATCCGTGATACTTAATATGATCTATTTCTGTGTATTACAGAATACTGTGAAAGATTATTGCAGAGAGTATAGTGACATTTTGGGGCTAGAATGCAATATCGTAGTTGAAACCTACCATAATATAGCTTAAGAAAAGCAAAAGCTTGCATTAGGCAAACTATGCCGTCCCGTGCATTAACTGATTTAGGCATGTCAAAACGTGCTACAGAAAATGTGTAAAATCTAGTACATATAAAAGGGGGCTGTTACTTGATTTGTTCCCACTGGCATTACCCCTTGTGAAATGTGCTGTAAGTAATTCTACTAAGTGTGCTAAGTATTCTAGTGATTCCCCCCCCCCCATAAATCTATCTCCGTGACTAGTGCATTTCAATATGTATGTACCTTAACGTTTTGCATTTCAAATATAAACATTTGGTATCCTGTGTATCTCTTGGCTGTGAGGATAATTTCTCCTCTCTTGGATAGTCGGCCTTTAACCCACGCACCACTACGGTATTCACCTATGTTCCAACGACTTTTGAATATGGTACCTCTTTTAAGATGTCCTAGAAGGTAACTTGAGTGCGTCATTGCACTTTGTTACACTCCCTAAAGCATGGAATCGGTGGATAGTGGTACAATTACATTCAGTCTTGATGTCCTTTAAACATTAAGGCAGATCTTTCTAGCTGTTCCTGTTTATCAAGTCCTTTGGCTTGGACTTAATAGGAACTAGGATTTGCGTATGCTGAACGAAAGATCAGCTATCAATCAAGCTTGTAACTGAAGTATAATGGATCACAAGCTTTCAAGGCTGTTATACTTCAGTTAGCCAATAAGAGTGCCATCTTTACCAAATGTGCTTTTTCTATGGCTAACATGGTACAAAGCTATACTTTTTTTTTATTATTATTATTATGTTGAAACCTTGTTCATTTTGGCCCCATTTTTCTTAGTTAAATATATTCTCGTTAAGATTGGTGCTATGTACAGAGAGCCAATACGTCTGTCTGCAAGCTCAACCTTGCTAAACTATATGTGTACATACAAAGGGATTGTATATGAGTTTAGTAGGCCTGGAATGCTTCCTGGGGAAGTATCTCTAGCTGAAGGGCAAAAATAGCACTTTTTCTACTGTAAATGTGGGAGTCTGAAGTTTTGTTACAGGTTAAACTTTTTTACCTTGTTTTAACTAATCTTGTTGAGCTTAATTTTTGCTTGTGGCAGCACAGTTTTCAGATTCCTATCAGAAAAATCTGTATTCCTGCACAATAGAAGAGGTCGAATTGGACTATGGGATTTAAAAGGCTGTTTTCTGACTGAACCAGAAGAAGTTGCTCCTATTTATTTATTTATTTATTTTTTAACTGCATATATTTTGCAAGATAACTTTCCTAAATGGCCCAAATAGAGACTAGTACTACTAAAGCAGGTAATATCTACTTATGCAATGTTTCGAGTCTTGTTAACAGTTGCTGGAAATATAATTTTGTTTTTATATTGACTGCATTTCAATGATTTATATAAGTTGGCAGTTTCTGTAGTGTATTTATCAAGGTCAAAGTCTAATGGCAAGAATAAGAAATTACCTTCCTGGTAGCCACATTTTTTTTTATCTGGAAATCGTTGGTTCCTTTACAAAGTAATTTTTTATTTTTTGCACAAGAAAATTGTATTCACATATCATCTAAACTCTAGAGCGCTAGAACAACCTGAAGAATACGTCTGTTATTGGCTATATTTAGATGTGTCCTTTGAGGTCTGGCAGTTGAGGCTTGGTGATCTGTAAAGAGTCAATATGAGTTACCCTGAGCAGGTTCCTTTCAGGGGTTTTCCATTCTATGTACTTTTTCTTATTGAATATTGAGTTTAGCATATCTTCCATAGGTGCTCATGCATGTAAAGTGAAATCTGATGTTTGGTAAAGTCTCTTAAATAAGGGAACCGGTACAGCACCTGCAAGATGTAGTTATCGCACATTGTCTCCTTTGACTTAATGGCCCTGCTTCATTATCGGTTAAACACAAAGAGCATGGTTGTGTAGTATACTGTCTGATATATTGTTAAACCAATGACTAATGCAAAATATGTTTTCTTTTTACAGGGAATATCCCAAATGAAAAGATTGCAATATGGTTGAAAGACTGCAAGTAAGGCTGATTTATGTGTTTACATGTAGTGTGAAAATGGTAGGAGTTATTGCATTATCTGATAAAAAAAAAGAAGTAAGAATTGATATCCAATACCTTTCTGCCATAGCAGATGTGGATTATGCCAATAAAAAGCATTGTAGTATACTTTGTATAATGGAATTACATTACACTTCATTAATATTTAAAGCAGACTTGTTACCCATGTATTTAGCTCCTCAATGTCGTTATTGAGGCTACATATATGGTGTACATTTGTTTGAAACACTCTGTTAACTTTGGCCTCGATCTTCCTGGCATCAAAAGATGCTACTTATTTACAAGCTCTGGGGTTTTCAGCGCTAGCGACTGTATAAGTAAGTAAGACACTTCGCACTAACGTAGACCCATAATGTTATGACATTATGACTAAATGATAAATGTAAGGGTTTGGGAAAGAGGGGTCTGCATAATTGATAGGGAAAGCTGACTGTTGCACAGGAGAAGCTGAGCTTGTTGGGTTGTTGAGCTGTGCCTTTGTACCCTTGGACACACCAGAACAGGATGATGCTCGCAGACACCTAATGAGAGGAAGGGGTTTGAGCTGGGTACGTTCCAGGTCATGCATCTTATGGCAAGGTGAGCCAGGCGTTAGGCTTAAGCCTATCTCAGCTCACCCGGCTGTACTTGATCAGAGCTTCAAGGCTTTAGTAGGTTTAGGATAACTCGTGTACATAAGTTTGTTTGGGTTATTAAGTTTTTGTTCAACAATTTTATTTTGTGCATAGCTTCACAAGATACATGGTTTATTGCAAATCAACAGATACATAAGGTAACAAAAATAAATAGCTCCTGAAACCTTCCCTCATGACTTTTCATTTGTTTCAACGTTAAAAGAAAGTGACTAATTTATGCAACCTAAAACTTCAATCTGTTTCGGTTGCACTTAGTGTATTTGCTTTGGAGCTCTGTGGTGAAACCAGCGATTGGGGCATCCAATACATATCGGACACTAGAAAACCTTGCTTATTTTAATCTGCAAACGCAATTTCATATGTTTTTTAGTCACTGAATTGTGAAATGTTGGATTTGGCAAGAGGGATATGTCCATGGGGTGCAGCCTTTGTGAATATGTTTCATTTGTCTTCTAGAAAAAGGTGTTTTTATTAAAACCTCCTGAGGAAAACTACATTGCGAATTACACAGTTCTTAATTAAATACTGGACTGCCTGGGTATAAAAGGTGATCAAGTATATATAATATTAAAAAAAAAAAAAAATCGAACTAAAGTGTGGTTAAATGAAATCATGGTCAACAGATTTCTAAAAAAAAAAAAAAAGCCTTCCCAAAATTTGCTGTAGAATAACTTTTATATATATATAATAGATATATATATAGATATATAGATATATAGATATAGAATGTGTTAACCATGGATTAAACAGTAGTCCGGTCCATTCTAATCATGCCAAATATGATGTTGCAGATAAAATATTTACACCATACTTGGCCTTAGGGACTGTTCTATGTAGCATCATTCTGTAGATTTAAGATACCCCTGGTCTTCTTTTGCTGTCTGACTCACACTGCAGCGACTCGATGTATGTCTGCAAGCAGGTAGAGCAGCACATAACTTCTAAGCTGTCTTATTATACCTTTGGGGTGTTTACTGGCACTTTAAACAGTGAGAAAAAATACTTGGATTAACATACTGGTCTTGAAGTAAATTCTACTTTGCTTGTTCATTAGTAATCATTTTTAAAGGGATAATTACATAAAATATTTAAGCATTGGGTGAATCTGAATTGCAGCATTTTAGCATAGTATTGATGTGGGTTTAAAAAAACAAGGACTGTTACATGTTACTTTGTATTTACTTTCCATTGTAAAACCATGCAAATTCTATGACCGTGCTGGAACTAATGTAAAAAACAAAAAACCAAAAACCTGATTCTGCGGTTGAGGTTTTGCAGCTATGCTGATGACTTGCCTTCTGTTTTCTTACATACTCAACAATAGCCTCTTTCTTGACGAACGTCCATAGTGTAGACACAAACAATCCAGGTAATACCAGTCTGTTTAAACTAGTGAAAACTTGAGCTGACCGGTAGTGGTGCTTTGTTCTTGGCTCTTGTTCTACAAGTCCTGCTAAAATGTTGTAAGTTCTCCTTAGTTACATCAATTGAAATCCAAATGAATTGTCCTCTCTGTCACTGAATGTCACTGCAGCTTCTAACTTCATATTAATTGTGCTGCTTGTTTCTCCACAAAATTATTGGGGCATTCATTTGGTTTAGAGAAAAGGAACTATTTTCAGTGGCAATAGCTGGCAACTTGTATAACTGTCATTCCCATTAGAATGGCACCTCCTGGACTTGAGCAAGGGGCAAGCAGAGTGCCGTCCTCCCTCGTAACTAACATACACTTACTCTAACTCACACACACGATTACACACAACCATCACCACCCATACTTGCCTTATTAGCTGCTTGCATAATGTTTGAGCACCTGCGATATTACCACAGCGTCATGTTACCGGATCCTGTTGAACTCCTGCCTCCATTTGGACAGGCCCTATATTGGGGGGAAAACGTGGACCGGCAGTTGCCCCTTCTGTTAGCACGTCCCTGCCTGTTCCTATCAGTGAAGTACAAGCAGTAGGTTAACCTGCTGAATAGACTAATGTGCCATCGCTGTGGGACCAAACGGTTCTCCGGAGTGTTTTGCACAAAATACACCTGCAGTGTGGCAGACTGGCGAGGGATGCCAGTTTGTAATGCAAAGGAAGGTAAAAAAATAATTCTTAGCTGCTCCCATTTGTGTTACTTCATTGATGACCTAAATATCTCTGCTAGGTGTCGCAACTAATTCCAGCCTCCTAGCGGAAGGCATACTAGGTATATCCTGACCATGTGCTTATTCACAGTCCTTCCTCGCACGGCATGTGCTCTGCTCAGTGTTGTGTCTTCAAGGAGGTTGGGGTAGCATTCAAATTGTAGAGGGGGGGGCATGTTTAGTAAGTATACTCTTGAAAGAAGGTTTCTAGCATTCATATATTATGTAATTGTAGTCAATTATTTCTTCACTCACAGGGTGGTAGGGAGAAATTAAGATCCTTCAGCTCTGCGTGTCTTTCAGGCAACTATTCTAGGAAATATCAGTGGTCTGCTTTCTGGGAAAATTGGGAGTTATAATACATTAGTTATGTGTTAAGTATTTACCAATAGGGGGCCATGCACCCTTGTAGATCATTTATGCAAATAAAACTGTTTAATATTTATGTGTTATTTATGTGTATATTTAATATTATGTAGCATTTTGATGTGGATAATCACACAGAGCGTATATTGCTCTTTTTTGTCACCCGTATATACTTTTGATTTCTGTACGGTCCTGATCTGTCTATAAATTTAGCCTGTGTGCTGAAGTGCAACATATTATTTTTTAATACCCTCACAGGTATTCTGCCGTTTAACCCATATTTAGCAGACATGTATGTAATGTGCACGTGTAGTGTATCTTGTGGGTTTTATATTAATTGCTAGGGCTGCTGAGTAATGAATCTTCTGCCGATTGTACCAGCTGGAGTCATTGTGGGGTGCTGTCACCCAAACAGGCTTTAGACTATTAACTTAAAGTGTAGACATATCACAAAAGAAGTTGAGAAACAAAGCCTATGTTTGGATATATTTCTTTGTATTTGACATTAACAGGGGCCTTTACATGCAGCTGAATTTTCCATTGCAGTAGTTTATTTTATATATGTTGATATAATATAGAGCCAAATGCAAAACAATGTTTAACCAGGAGTAGAGATCACCTTATATGCTCTACAGTTTTTGTAAGCATTGTCCCTTTAAGGTAGAAAGTTTAGCCAGGTGCAATCCTAAGTAGGTCTATCCAAGGATGCAGAAAATCTGAAAATAATTTCTCAGGAGCTCGCTTGTTTTGTACAAAATGCCTACAATGGCAAGAAAAAGTGGACTCTTGCTGAATTACTAGCATTTATGTATAAAATTGTCTTAGAACATGATTTGATCTTCATTTAAGTTACAATATTGAACACACAAGTTATTGTATTCATGTCCATATTGAATACGCCATTCAAACATTCACAGTGTGCATTGGAGAAAGTATGTGAACCCCTTGGCAGCTGAAGTTTGCCAGAGCACCTTGACACTCCCCAACGCTACTGGGAAAATCCATTGTCGACTGATAAAAGTAAGGTTGGAAGAACATGCAGCTAGGGATGCACCGATATATATTGGTGGCGGAAATATATTGGCCGAAAAGGGCATTATCGGCAAAATGCAGACATAAAAAAGAAACGGCCGAAAATAATCATCCGCAGGGGCCAGGCTGCTTACCTGTACATTGCTCTGTGTGAGCAGCATCTCTTGTACTGGCCAGGAGCAACAGGAACCCAGCAGAGTCACGTGAATGCACATCACATGACTTTGCTCCATTCCTTCCCATGGGGGCTGTAATCACACTCCTATCATGAGATCTGGATATCCTAAAAGAAAATATGGCTTAGCTTAAGCAGTCCTGTAAGGAGGAATGGTCTAAAATTCACTGTGCAGGTCTGAAATGTAGATATTGAAGCGCTTGTTTAAGGTCATTGCTGCCAAAGGAGGTTCGACCAGTTATTAAATCCGAGGCTTCACCTCACTTTTTTCACCAGGACTTTGTATGTTTAATGGGTGTGTTGAATAAAGACATGAAAGATTATCACTGTCTTATTAGTTTACGCACGTTGTGTTTGTCTATACTTGTGATTTAGATGTAGATCAGATCATGTTTTATGAAGTAATGCAGAAAACCAGGTAATTCCAAAGAGTTAATTTACTTTTTCTTGCCCCTGTATGCATTCTATTAAAACAATTGGATAAACTTATGGAAAAAGAAGTGTGACTTCCTAACTACTCTTTTAGCAGTTGTTGCTACTTGGTACTAAAACTCATACATTAAAGGCTCCAATCCTTGTAAAATAATACTTGTGTGGGTCCAACTTTAACAGGGACTGACAGTACTGCAGCGTAGCATCTTATGATGTGAGTCTTTGTGCTGATAAAGACTGATGCTGTTGAGAATAAGCAACTCTTGTGATCTGAAATTATCTCATCTTAAAGGTTTCCTGAAGGCCATTAAACAGATGTTGAAATACAAGTAGAAATAAATTCAGTTCTTTATTTTGTATTTAAAATGTACCTGTCACTTTTTTTTAAACTTGTTCTTGCAACTTGCAAAATTATTCAGATTTATTAAATTCTATGTCCCTATTCTGTTAAATTGCTAATTGTTGATGCAAGCAGTCATTGTAAGGATGGGTGATTATCATACCTGGGGACTTATGTGTGCTTTGCTCCCCTTCTGCTCTGTAAAGAATGCAGGTAGGTTGTGTGGCTACAACAAGGTGGCGAGGTTAACATGAATGGCGGTAAGGCTAGCCCCAGTTAGATTTTAAAGTTGTAGGAAGTGGACAGTAAGTAGACGAGTGGTCAGATTCTGGGCAAGTAGCAGTCACAACCTTAATGTGGCCAAACACCACTCTTAATCCGATGAGAGCAGGGCAAGCAATCTTTTGCGCTGTGACTCGAGATGAAGCCCAGTATGTTCCCAGCTCTGGCGATGAGAGGGCAGAGGGCTTCAGGACAGGACATTTTATGCTTGTTTCACATGAAATGACAGGGTCTGCTTGCATTATGTGAACTACAAATCTCCAAAATTAGAGTAACTTTATAAGCAGTGCATGTAGTTTTCATAGATGTGAAAGTAATTATTTTTATATGTGGACAAGCCTACCATAAATGTACACTTGTATGAAGTATGTATGCTGTTTCCAATTGACTTCAACATTTTACTAGGATAGGAAGCCGGAAAAGGCACCACAGACATAATTTTCATGTGATATAAAGCATACAGATTGGCTTGGTTCTTCAGGATGTCCCTTGTGGTTGTATGAGGAATAAAATGTTGAGAAGAAACTTTGAAAGCAGAAGTGCACGGATGTGACGTTGACATGTTACTGCATATATTCCAGCATAATTTACCAAATTTAGCATTACAGCATACCATTTAGCAAGTCCCTAAACAAGATTATGAACTCATTTAAACAGGGCTGTCATCTTTTGTTTCTGAAATCATATACATATTATATACATATGTCTTGTTTACCTATTGTATAGTTCTGCAAACTATGATGGTGCTGTAGTAAACAAATAATAATCGTTCAATGCCTTTGGAAATGGCAACCACAGACTTTCAGGTACATTGTGCTGTTAGTTCAAATTAAAAAAAAAAAAAAAGCCATCAATGGATTTTTTCCCCACTCACTGAGCTATTGTCATATGTTTACAGGCAAGTGTGTTTCCACGGTCTATGGTTCAAAATCCAGCAGATATACTGTAGAGCAGAGATGTCCATAATCATTGCATAGTCTTCATGATGTACACAATGAATTAGTTATTTTTCTGTGAACCCACGTGTATGAAGAGGGTCAGTTCCTCACCCTCCTTATCATATACTTACTTTGTGTCATAAAGGAAGGATGTGAAGCATATGTTTTCTAGAGAATATCAGACAAAATAATTATGCAATCTTGTGGTTTCAGAACACCGCTGGGAGCTTCTTTAGATGAGCAGAACACTCCTGCTGCCTTCTTAAAGGGTAAGGATCTATTTGTATGTAGTGGGCATTTTCCTAATTTTTTTGTTAGGAAAAAATATACTTGTGGACTTTGCTGGGGACATCCACATTAACCTGCTGTACATGGCAATACTTGCTATTCATTATACCACCTCCTGTTTCAATACCATCAATTTATTAATATCTACAACTTCTCCTTAGGGGTGGCTCCATTTATATGCCACGTTTTTCAGTAATGTAAAACATCTGAGCCTTTGACCCTTCTGTTCAGACTATGACCTCTTGTCTCTCAGTTTTGAAGTATGCCACTATCTTGTACTTTTGCTCAATACCCTGCATTAAAATATCCCCATGTTCACATTCCCCTGTGTGTGTGTGTGTGTGCAAAATGAATATATAAGTGTGTTGAGGTCCTTGGCAAATATTCTAATATAACTCTAATATCCAGTTCAAGGTTTTGGTTTGTGGGGTTTTTTTTGTACATTTTTTTTTTTTTTTTAAGTTTCCCTGTACCTAGCTTTTCATTTCAAATGCTACCAGGAAATCTGAATTTTCTGGGTGCTGTACACTTTGTCCCAGTCATGTGCTAGAAATACTTAAGTGTTTTAATTGTTTTTGTGAGCCGGAAGCCCTCGGGTTATAGGATAAAGCAGTCTGGTTTCTATGTATTTTTTTGATCTTTTAATTGCTGTAGTTGGAGTAGAATGGAGCTAGAGTAATAGACGAGATCTGTTGCAGAGTGTGCATTATATACTCCGTGAACCTGCCACACCTTTTACCTCTGTTCTCAGAGGACTTTAGTTCAAAACGAGAATGTAGAGGGAATGAGAAAAGCAAAGGATTTTTTCCTTTGCCTTATTTAACTTACTCTTTAGAAGACGGAAGTGAAACTCCGTGACACACAACCCCCCCCCCCATTATTCTTCTGTAGAGTCTAAACTCTGTCTGCTGTTTTTCATAATTCTGCAGGCATTTGATCTTCATCAGCAAAAATATGTACCACTTCCAGCTATTCCTTTTCTCTTTTATATTTTATTTTACATGATTTTCTTCCTAGGAATGATCCTAAAGAATGGTGGCAGTTTTGAAGATGACTTGTCCCTTGGAGCGGAAGGTAAGCAAAACACCGGTACTTCCATTCCACCCTTTTGTGAGAAAATATTGTAACAATTCTAAATGCGAAATCGTTTTGTTTCTACCATACTGTCTTTACCTGATACTTTAATTGGGATGAAAGTGTACCGAGAAACAAACCCAGCAGACTCTGGAAAGGTGCCTGCTTTCCTTATTCAGCTTGAGCAGAGGTGCAGGAATGCTTACATAAAATATGTTTTAATATGTATGAAGGATATAAAGCACACAAATGTAAAGTTTTAGATTCTAATAATACATGCAAATTGTGTCCTTTACCCAAATGTTGTGCAACATAGGAAGTAGCTTAAAGTAGCATTTGTATCACCAACTGTACTTAAGTTCCTGTAACAGTTGCTTGATGTACTTGTTTTATATTAATACACATTCAATAAACAATAACACATTCAATAAACAATAACAATCTAAGTTGCTGTGCAAAGTCGAAACTTTGTGTGTTCTGTAATCGGTGAATGCATCATATGGGTGGATTTGTTTAAAAGCAAGCACATTAGGTGTCTACAGGAGAATCCAGTCATACACCGTGACACAATGCAGCAGTTGATAGATTTAATTAACCTTGTTATGGCTACGACTCCTGTATAGGCTTGTTAACCATGCTGAATTTCAAGTTACACTGCCATTATGTAATCACACCTTTTAGAACTACAATATAATGCAAGCTAGCCAATATATTCTGTTACAACAAGGTCGACAATTTGGCTGGTACGTGAACGTCTGGTTTCTTTAATTTGTTGAAATATTGTGTTGTGTTTACCAGTGCCTTTTTAAATTTTGATTGGAAAGGACTTGTCACAAACGGTACATTCATAGCCTCTTCCATACAGGGTACAAAAGCCTTGTACTGGTCCAATTATAATATATGTTAACTGGCTTCTAATATTAGCAACAAATAACTTTATTAATTGGAAATAGCTCGGGAAAAGTGGTCTGTTTTTATTTCCACTACTTTGACAGAACTTTTGTAGTTATGTTTAATGTTTGTGCAGGCAGACTGTACTTTGGCCACTCGTACAAAGGATCTTGCATACCTGCTTTTTTTTTTTTTTTTTTTCTGCTGCTGTTTATCCAAGGTATAGGATATCGTTGCATTTATGGCAGTATAAACAAATATTGTATTACAAATATGTTGTGTCAGGGGCATAACTAGAAACCACAGAGCCCTTAGACATCTATGCTCTCACACACACATGCGCACACACACAATTGGACATCCCTGCTTGGACACCAATGCTCTCACACACACACACACACACACACCCCTGCTCTCACACACACAATTGGACATCCCTGCACACGCACGCCCTGGAAAGGTACGGCCTGGTTTGGAAAGGCTATTTCTCAGCCATTTAGAATCAGAACTGAGAGACAGGAGCCTATCGGATTCACGCGTCGGGCCCCTTAGAGACACTGGCCCCGTTGCGGCTGCTACCCCTGTAGTTATCTCAGTGTGAAGGGTAGTTTTTCTCCTTGTTATGAATGAGTTTAGTCAGGCCTAGGGCAACACAAAACCTAAATAGACTGCTGCCTACAGCAAAAGACTCTACACCATTCGGTTTTGTATGGATTCTTTCCTGGAACTCTCACAGGGGGTACCATAGAAAAAGCAAGGTGCCTAATATGTCCAGGGTGCCTGAGACTGCTGATACTCGGCTTGCTCAGAGACTATACCATGATTGTCGCAAGGGAGGATTAATCCCTAGTCCTCACTCTCTGGATTCCACCTCCTCAGGTGGTAGTTATGCCACTATTTCTGCACACCTGGAGGTGGTAAATGTGTGATTACTGACGATTCTCTGTGTTTTCCATGACTTTCTGGTTTAAGTATATTGTTGGTTTTTGACAGTATACAAATTCCATCACTGTATGTACTCGGTTAAGTTGCTGATTTTCTTCTGCACCAGTCTACCATGTATGTAATGTACGTATAGTTGTTGAATAAAATCAGACAGCTGTCCATGAGTGTTGATCTGGCTATTGCACCTCTTTACATACTTAATGGTATGTAAAGCCAGATTAAGAAGCTTTGGGCCCGGGGCATTACACATTGGCCTGGGGAAATGAAAGTATACTACTCTTTAATAAACAACCAGCAGGGCTCTCATTTGGATTAGTCTAATTCTTTTGTCGCTGGCTTTATTTACTAAAGTGAGTTGGGATTTCTACTCCTACACTACACTATCCTACTTGGGTGAGTGTTTACCAGACACATTTATCTGGTAAGAAGGGATCAGCTAGCCCTGTATAATACAGAATTGTTACCCAATGTATTGGTATGTCTTAGTCTGTCAATTCTAGTTTTGTCATACACAAAATTAACCTCATGCACAGTTTAATTTTTTTTAAAAATTGATGTAACAATTGGACTGTATGAATGCTGTAATGCCCTTATGGGTACCTCTCATTTTTGTATCTGTAGGCAGGTGCTAAACGCGTCTGTGAAAGCACCCATGCTGCATTGCCAACAGATAACAAAAATCATAAATTCTGGCCTGTCTACTGGAAAACTAATATATTTGCATAAACTCAAATACTGTTTAGCTTTAAACAAAGATCATGCCGTGAAAGTTTGCAATGTGACTATACAAACTTTGGGCCTAGCTACCGCGATGCACATGCATCTTCTTTCCAGCCCATGCTACATCTCTTCTCACATGACCCTGTCCCGGGCAAATTTAAGTGAATCTGAACTAGACGGTCACTCTATAGCTAAAAAGTTATTTTTAAACTAAAAACCTAAACTGTTTGGAACTTAATATTTCAGCTAAAAAGCACATGTTTCAGTTAGTGTGATGAACGCCAATGCAAATTAAACTTTTGCTGAAACTTTACAACATGAGTACCGTTTGGTGACAATGCATCAGTGCAAACTTTTATTTTCTTGCTTCGTGCCCCGCTATTGAAAATTGTGGGGTTTTTTTGACTGAGCCCACCAAGTAAAACAATTTGGCCACCGTTCAAGAGCATTTAATGATTCATCTGAATGCATAAATAAAATTAAGAAAAAAACGTTCACATAAAGCTTACGTGAACTTTCATGACATTTGCATAGTATATGGACATTACATGCAGCACGAATTAAATGGGCGCATGTCGACACGAGAGAGTTATAAGCTTTGTAAAAGAGTAAATTAATCTGTACCCATTATGTATCGTCCTATAAGAGGAATTTGGTGTTTAGTTTAAATCAATTACAGGATTTATTTATGAAACAAAAGCTAGATGTAATAGATTTTAGACATGTCCTATGAATGAAGCTCGCTGTGGTTAATTGTTCAAGTTATATGGAAGAATTTGTAAGTGGCATGTATGTACAAATCTGACAGGTTGGGCATTTATAAGGTATTCATTGAGCTTATTCCCGATTGCCAACAAGACCTGAAGAGTGTGTATCTATAGTAACTGAAAAGCATGACTAATTTGTCTGTCTTTGTTGTTTCTAGCTAATCACCTTCATCAAAGAAACTTGCCGATGGAGCCTCCTTGGTAAGTAACACGTTTTCTAGCTTCTCTTTCTGTAGATGACCTGCTTTCTGAAACTGATTTGTTTCTTCTTGACGCACCACCCTTCTCCTTAAGCAATGGCTTACTGGCAAGAGATAGAAGACTTCAGTTTCACCAGAAAGGAAGAAGCATGAACTCCACTGGGTCTGGGAAGAGCAGCGCCACTGTGTCAAGGTAAATATATGAAGTAGCAATTTGTGATTTACTGCTTAAACGGAAAGGCTATTTATCTGTTCTGTAATCTTATAGACCTTAGTGGCGTTTTACAGAAAGAGAAAACTCGGTCTATAATTTACCTTTTTGTTTTACCCTTTGCCGTGCTACTTTTGCTGAAGTCTATACACTTTCTCTAGACCCCTCCGTTTTTGTTATTGTGTTATGTTGAAGTACAAACTCTGTTTTTCAGTGTTTCAGAATTACTAGATCTATATGAAGAGGACCCTGAAGAAATACTCTACAATCTTGGATTTGGTAGAGATGAGCCAGATATTGCTTCAAAAATCCCATCAAGATTTTTCAGTAACTCCTCATTTGCCCATGGGATTGATATCAAAGTGTTTTTGAATGCTCAAGTGCAGAGAATGGAAGTAGAAAACCCTAACTATGCCTTAACAAGTAGGTTTGTTTTTTTTCTAGAAAATCTGTGTTTTTGTTTAATGGTGTAGAGCTTTTATAGCTTGCGTTGTATGCAGCAGTGTTTTGTTAGTGTTAATCGTAATATTTATATTGTTAGTCCAACTACTTTGTTTAGGTTTTCTTGCGTCCCATGTGGCTTTTTATGTATTTTTTTTTTAAAGGGTTTCAACATAAATGTAGAATTTCCAGGTGAATACAATTATAACGTCTTGAAACTGATTTGTACATCAGCATATTTATAGCCAATCTTGGTTTTCTTTTACTTTTTAGGTCGTTTTCGCCAGATTAAGGTTCTTACTGATGTGGCAAATGCTTTCTCTTCTTTATACTCGCAAGTTTCTGGAACACCTCTCCAAAAAATTGGGAGCTCAAAATCTCTGTCTCTTAATGAGCCTCCCAAGCCAGCACCTCTGAATAGAACTACAAGCCAAACCGCAGTTCGGCTTATGGAAACCTTGTCTAAACTGAATTTGTGTGGGTCTCGGGGAGCTGGCGAATTCAGCCCTACAACACCATCACATGATAAAGAGCAGCCTTTAAATGATATTCAAAATCAGGATGATAAAACAGAACAGAAACTGCAAAAGCCTTTTAAGAAAAATTCTCCACCTTTGGCTACAGTTAAAGAGGAGGCATCTAATCCACTGCTAATCACGGACTTGATGCCTCTTGATATTTCTAGCATGGAAAAGAATGAGGATACTGGTAACTCAATTATCATAGAATCCCATATGGACCAAGAAGAGATATCCAACAATCAGAATGAATGTGACAGTCCTAGCACTGTAGACTCCTCTGCTAGTGGAGATCTTGGAGTATCTGCTGACCTGGAGGCTGAAATATCTATTGATGAAGAAAACCCTCACACATCTACACCAGACAAGGACTTATATGCACCAAGTCAATCTCTGAGTTTAGTGAGCCAACCAAAAGAATCCTTTGAACTTGAAGAGGTAAGTGGGCATCCCTCTTGCTTTTGACACTACAGGTTTTGTTTATATTTATAAGATAACCAATACAATCCAACTTAGACAAAGTGAAGGAATCTATTTTTTTTGCATGGTATACTGGTATGTGCCATCTTGTATAGGACATGTGTGCACATTTGTCTTTACATAGTTGCATTTTGTGACATTCTAAATCGCTTGTTTGGATTTCAGATTTAATTAGATTAACCCAAGGTAAAGTACACATCCCATTTTAAAGTATTTTATATTGGAAGTTTAATGGCTAGTTAAAAGACTGATTGTACTTGATGCAGTAAACTGTCAGTAAACATCATGGATTTGCAATGAGACAGCTTAAGGGTAGGGAACTCCACATTTTAAGTAGCGCTACTGCAAGAAAAGCTGGTGAAGAGGATAATATTGTGATTTTAGGGGATGCAAAATGGTATGATATTCCTTCTTTCTACTGAGTGCTGCTGGGCTAAGACGAAGCCTATTTAGGATGTTGACCAAAATATAATCTTGCATGATAAGCGGAATATATGGAAATTTCTGTAGGGACATAGATGGTAAGCATACTCTAGAATAATTATATATTTGTTATGAAAGCAGGTTTGTCATCTGAGGCATTCAGAAAGAATACATTGGTATGTTAGATCCAAAAGTGAGATTATAAAAAGGGCCAGCTTCGATGTTATCTTCTGTTAACTTTTTTTTTAAACAAACAAAATTAAACATTTTTGATTTGGTTGGTCCTTAACCCCTTCATAACAATGGCTGATTTAGTTTTTTTTTACGCTTCATGACAATGGCTGTTAACATTTCTGCGGTGCTCGTGTTAAGCTGTAAGTTTCTTGTTTCTCGTTTACTGAACCCACACTTTTTTTTTTTTTAAACTGGATGGCTCTCCTGATGGTGCTTGTGACCCCTCGTCGCTGAATGTCTCTCTATTGAGACATTTCAGCGACACCATTGAAGCTTAGGAGGTGATCGTTGACACCCGGGAGTGGTCAGACATGGCCCCCGATGCCGATCTCAGAGTGGCTGAATGCCCCAAATTGTGGCGTTACAACCGATTGTAGATCGTTTTCTACACCCGTTTAAATGCCTTTTTGTGACGTGCCTGGTCAATTGTCGTCAAGGGGATGAAGGCAGGAGAATGACTACATTGTAAATACTGGTATATGCCATTTATATGTCCTATAGTATATATTGTTAAGTCATAAGTTCTTGTAGTGGCTCAGTACATTTCTTGACTAAAAATTTAAGAATTTGTAGCATTGATAATGTTGATTACATATTTGGGTTTATTCACTAAATCAGGATTTGACCCTGGCGATGCATATTTTCTCACGTATATTTACTATGCATTATGAATGACCATCCCAGTGAGCTCTTCTTACAAGGAGGCTGGTCCTATATAGTATAAATTGGAGAGTCTCCTGATTAATTGAACCAAGGGTGAGCCTAAGGCTATTTGGTACCTGGGTGCACTATTTTTTCATTGCCACCAGGTAACTCACACAGTAATTACTCTATCACTTTAAACTCTGCCAAGTGTCCCTGTTTAAGTGATATAGTCTCTCCTTTGGGACCCCTCTTTCCTAGGAGCTGAGAATCTTTGCTGGCATTGTGCGTCAGTGTTCTGTAGTCCGACACAATGTGTATAGAAACATCATATAATGGGTTTACAAATTTAGTGTCAATTAAAATATTTTTTGTAAACTTTTGAATATAAGCTATAGTAGTTTGTCCATCTTTCATTTGTTGAAAAGGGGATTTATTTTGTTTCCCACAACTATCAGAACAAATTTTCTTTTTAGAAGCAAGTGTTTGCCGATGATACTTGTGAAATATCTAGAAGTTCAGTGACAACTCGTCCCTAACCCCCAAGAGGTTTATGTAGCTATTGGGACTATTCCCACATGAAGCCAAACTTTCCATGTGAAAACTCCTTTTTTTGTAAGACAGGTTTGTGTATGGAAGTAGTGGATGTATTGCTTCTGCTGACTTCTTTGGTGAAGCTTATGATTCCTCCACCCGAGTAGGTAAACTGCCAGCCCGTAGTCTGCGTAATTTCAGAACATGTAATCTAAGGAAGCTGAAGCTCTAATATTTACTCAAAACTTCAAACTCTGTAAATAGTGTAGCAACTGAAAGTAACTAGAAGGCTGCGTCACTTGTCCTGCTTGGTGAGTACTTGAAGTTTAACAAATCTTATGAAGTGTAGACCTCAAATACTTGACGTGATTGAGCCAAAATCCAAGTGGCTACTGCCCTGGGTGCTGCGTCTCGTATATAGTCATTCTTTGACCTGTTATTCTAAATCAGATTTACAGCTAGTTAAACCTAGAAAGCAAGCCTAGAAAACAGATTTGCTACCTTGCAAGTGCTGTAATGCACCTTTTGTGTACTTTATGGGTGGATGGATTATAAAACTGTCCACTTCGTTAATACATAAAATCAACTTTCCTTGTCGTTTCAGTGACATGTCGAAAAACCCGGGTTTTGTCATGGTTTTGCATGTGGTTTTCTTTTATGTTGTATCTATTTTGTTTGATCTTCTTTAGTGAAATTTCAAGGAAGAATTGTACCGTAAAGAATTCCACTTGCTTAAGGATGTATTTTAGAATAACGTTACAGTGGGAGTAGAAAGGTATTTTAATCTATGCTAGAGTGAATGATACAAGTAGTTGAGAAACAGAAGAGCGATGCCGTTGGCGTTTTTCATATCTTCAAAAAATAACAATTCCAGTGAGCTAAAAATAATTAAAAAAAATATTTAAGCCCCATAACATTTAAATGTTTGGTTTTGGGTGAGATGTTCTATTGAAAGCAATGGTTATAGACCGTAAGTGGAAAACAGGTGTCTGCAGTTTTTGACATGTGAATTGACCTGTCTGCTATATAGTCTATATATATATATATATATATATATATATATATATTCTATATGCTATTAATCGGCACCTACCAAGAGGTCCCCTTTAAACAATTCTAATGTTTAGCTACTGGAGATGCAATTTGCCTCAACAAAAAAGATAGAAATTAGTAATATAGTGCTAATTGATTCATGTTTGCCCGCTTTATTCCCAATAGTGTTAGCTTTTATACATATAACCCAGGTTATATAGCCATATGATTTATTTCACGGCCGGTACAAACAGCGTTCCTCCGAGACAGTGGCAGGACTTGATTGTAAAACCCTTGCCAATCAAATTGTGTTATAAAAATGTGCATGTGGTTAGTGTTTCATTAACTGCTTAAGTGCTTTACCTTTTGTTTTAGGCACAAAGCATACTTCTGATTTTAGCTTTGTTTGCGCCGTGCTGTGAATCAACGTAGTATTTTCTTTGTAAATTGCCCAATGTAAATATGTGGCCCTTTTTCTACGTCTCTCCGTGTTTCACTTTACCCGTTTGGATAAACATTCTCACACTTCGACTAAATATATCTGCCTTTCTTTTGGAATATTGGAAAGGGTTCAACTTATAGTCTGCTGATCAAACACAACGTGATTAGGTTTTAGCAGTTTCCAAACCTCTGGGCAGTCACAGCAGTACTGTGAGAATTAATCATTTTGCCATAAGCTACACAGGATTATCACGTAGATTTGAATGAGTCATTTATTTTAAACTGGTTTGTCAGACCAAAAAACAATTAAAACTGATGTGTGGGTGGAAATGACAACCTTGTGGGTATGAATAGCTTATCATTCTTCTGCCACCCACTTGTTCCCCACTTTGCTCTTGAGCATTGTTTTCCTGCTCTCTCCACTCTTATCTACACTTAACCATACCTCCACCCTTCCTAAGAAGTGTGCCAACTCCTGAATGTATTTGGTAATGTGTTAAATAATTGCTTTCTAAACCAAATTAAGTAGATCTGCCACGCACACGTTCAAATTGTACTTATTAGCTGAAATGTTTTGCCTGTATAAGGCTAAAGGGATACTATTCCAATTTGTCATCCATGCTAGGTGAACTGGGCACGTTGAAGCTTTTACTATGTTATGGACTGTATGTCTTTATTCTCCCAAACTTTTTTTATTTATTACTATTTTTACTATTTTTATCCCGTTTTTTAGTTTTTCAAATTTTTTTTTTTTTTAATAAATTCTATCTTTTATTTTCAAATATTGTGGACACCACAGTGACAGGAAACAGACGTTTAGTTACACACACATTTTATTTAAACAAAGGAAGACTTCTCCCCTTAGAACTTTTTTTTTGTTCCCAGAACTTTTAAATGTCATTTGTTTTGAAATGGGTTTGGTCCATCAATGCCATGTGTTTTGCTGCAAATTTAAGATAAGCTTACATTTCCTTTTTAACTACCTTTTTGTTTAAAGTAACTTTTTTTTTTTTTTTTTTTTTTTTTTGAACCAGTATATATTTAGTTTGTGAATGAGCTGGACTCGCCAAACAAAATGCTGGTAAAAACCAAATCTTGTTGGTTCTGCTTGGTTGTCAGCTGATTGAACAGATTTTTTATGCTTCAATGCTTTAGTACTTGGTTAAAAAATATCCTATTACAAAAATTGGGCCTAAAGAATATTTTTTCTCAAAGCATGGAAATTTCCGTTTACCATTGCCTCTGGTTTTTAAACCGAAAACTAGCCTATTCCCACCAATGTCTTAAAGAATGTGTTGCTAAAGTAAGGCAATTATCAGCCCCCTCAAAGCTTTTTATTTTATGTTTTCAGGAAGCTACATATTGGCAATTTGCAAATGAATTCTAGTTCTGTTATTGTAGCCCAATGTACTAGACAAACACCCCGACTCCTTTTATTATATTGTCTGTGATAAGTAATGGAATGACTCAGTCTTAATTACTGAGCTGGGCACTGACAAATGAAAGTCTATGGAGGGAATGTACTTTATTAACTTTGCCCTAGAGAATCTGAGTCATGTTTGAGCAAGGATAGTCACCCAATGTATCTCACACTAAATACAATGGCGACCCCTAGGTATGCAAATAGAGGATCCTTGATGGAACAAAATGAGATAAAACTGGGCTATGGTTGATATGGGTTATTTGTTTTCCATGATTTAAATTTTGAGAATTGTTTTGTTTTCAGAAAGCGTGCAGGGAGACATTAATTAAATTTTTTCAGTTATTTTATTATCATGTCCTGTTCTTATGCACAGAGAAGCAATTTGGTTTGATACATTTGCATTGCCATTCTTAAGGGATAATATGAAAGAATTATATATATTTTTTGAATGTTTCCCATCTGCTAGTTTACCACCAAAAGTAAATGTCTCGGTTTTTAGTATGGTATAATGTAAAAACCCCCTTGCAGCATACTGTATATCTGTTTGTTTACACTGCCATCTCATGGTAGTTAGATGTATAACAATGTTTTCAGTTCTATTTATTTATACAATACAGAAATGATAAACTATACCTAACAAAGTACACTGATTCCTAAATGTAAGAATGTTAAACACCCTAATGACTAGACACCAATTTCCAATACCAAAGTCTTCATGATTCCTATGTTGGTTTGTTCTTCTTCTTCTTCCCACTGGGAACACTGGGATTACCATTTGCCTTAAGTGGCACATTATATGGGTTTATTATCGTATCTGCCAGACGCGTTTTACAGTTTCTCGGCTGATTGCTGCCAAAATAGTTAAACATCCCATCTTTGTTTTAAAGGAAGTCTGAGCATGAATCATATCCATTTTTTTTTTCTCTAAGTTAAAACCTGGAAGCTTGAATGCTTTTGGAGTGTACTGTCCATCTGATCCTGTTTATCATTCTCCACTAATATTTCATACTTTTTGGAAGAAAGACCTTCTGGAAAGCTCTGATACTTTTTATCTTAGCAACAGCATTATGAGAACTCGAAATAACTACAATGAATTGGCAAATGACATCCTGCTATATGGTTAACCTTTTTCCTCTTTCCCTTGTAAAACCATATCGTTTCAGTTACAGAGCTCCGAGGAAGAACCTCCCAATGTTTCTTCGATAAGTCGGTTAACTCTTGAAAAAATAGGCAAAGGTAATGTATTTTTTTGCGGGGACATGAAGGTGTGTGTTTCAATGCTTTTTCACCTTTGACATTTTAAAGCTATTTTCTTTATTTCTACGCCTTCAAATGTAAACCGGCCATGAATTAATACAAATGTATGTCTTTTCAGGCTGTAACTATATATCTAGAATCTGTCTCCTTCCCACTGTAGTTTGTGATTTCCTAGATTGCATTGATGCTTCTTTTGAAGTCTGCTGTCGAGATCGAGCACATATATCTGTTTATCCTTTTTTTTTTTTTTTTTTTTCCCTTTCTGGGAGGGGATGGATTATTAGCCCTATACAAAGGCAGGGGCATAGGTAGAAGAAGGTGGTATTGGAGAATATCTAGGTTGGCTAATGCAACGATCCCTCAAATTTATTAATACAGATAAATGCAGTTTATGAAGTTAAGTATTTAGTTAAAATGTTCTATATTTGAAGTTTGAGCTACTTTGTTACAGTCCAATAAATAAATAAAACATCAAGGAAGGTTCCCCCAATGTCCAACATGTATTGATTGTATTTAGAGTGGGTGAATGCATGTATGGTGTAAAGAGTGGCTGTGTGTGTGTGTATATGTATGGATGGATAAATGTAATGCACAGCTTAAAGGGAACATTGAGGGGGGTCAGGTACTTTGTCTTTCCTCCTCATGTGAATGGCCACGTTTAGTGGTACATAAGGTTTAAACTTTTTGAAGAGGATTAGCTTTTTTTCTCCTCGTTACAGATCTGCTGAGAACTGCAAGCCAGCATTCTGATAGCAGTGGATTTGCTGAAGATACTTCAGGAGACTGTGCGTTAATGAATTCAGCTCAGGTAAGAATTATTACGTCGCCTCTAAAACGTGAGTTAGAAGCATTATGTGCTTTGTTACATTTTTGTGCATTAAAATGTATTCTTGTGCTCCTTCAAATGACAAAAACAGGTGGGAAATCCTATAAAAAAATAACTAACTTAAATACCTGGTTTTATCTCATGTTCCTATAAACTCCCTTTATCTGCGGTACTGGAGTCTGCCATTGTATGCAGTCATGTAATATTTTGGGTGACTTTTCCTGCTCCAACACACTATTTTTTTCATTATTAAATCAAAACATAACAAGTATACATAACATACAAAAAGACACTGGAAATCAATATAAGTCATTTACGTAAAACAGTAGCGTGCAATAATTTCGCCATTTCACATAGATCGCAAAGAAGAAATAAAAGAATGTTGGATTGAACCTAATTAGCCGAAGGCACTTACTACCTCATAGATCTTATTTCTGATTTGTTTATTTCGGTTATTGAGTCATATCAGATTATTCCATTCTCTGTCTTAAATTGTCAAAGTAATTGCTTTTATAACGGCAAAAGTGTGAATCCCTTATTTTGTTCTATCCTCTCGAAATTAAAAACTTTACAGCCGCAAAACAATTATTCTGTGTGGAGGAGCCCAGCCTTTATTCACCAGAGTTGCCTTTGGGTGCATCTTTCTCTGAATATTTCCTATTTCTCCAACTAGATTTGCTGCCTTGTCCCAGAGATTTTTTTTTATTTTTTTTAACTCTTCTACCTCCTCACCACAAATGTATATATGTCGCTGTTTCCTTGCCACAGCCCCAACAAGTGTTGGGTAAATATGTATAAAGCTTGGCCATTCTTGATAATTTATAGATTACTTTAACGAGGCTCTCCACCAAGGTCAGGTCATGGATGCACCTGTTTACATTATACAAAGCTTTATTTCAATCTTGCGCATGGATCTTACAATTTAGATCTTTTTCCCACTTAATTATCTTTGTGCCATCATTCTTACTATCTAGTAGTCTAAGCAAGCTTACACTATTAATCTATTGGACATTTTTTTTTTTATCAAGAAGGCTTAAAAAGGTTGAGATATTTAGCTCTTTCTCCCATGTGTGTGTGTGTGTGTGAGTAGGAAACCCTTTCTGCTTCTGTTAAATGAAACATAGTAGAGTTACTCTTGGAGTTATTCAAAAGTTGTCTTATTGTATTCACACCTGCTTCTTTCCATCTAATTAATGATAGATTTTCAATATTCTGCTCTACTACCTGTAATTAAAAAAAAAAAAAAAAAAAGCTGGTATTTTTTCCTTCATATTTAATATCATTATTTTTTTTAACAAGTTGGTATAAGCTCTTCAAGTATTAGACTTATATTGTTTATCCTTCTTAAACATTCCTTATTGTCAGTACACCAAAGAAGAACAATTAAAAAAATTACTGTACAATCTTGTTTCTTCCCTATTTCTTTCCTTTCCCTTTCTTTTTTTCCCTTTTTCTCAAAATAAATGAATAACCCTCCTTTTGCAATCACAATATATAGAACTTTTTAATATGTACACTGTTCATTTTTACATTGAGATCATATCCAGCTATTAAGAATGTTCACCTTATATTTATTGTTAAATAAACTTGCAATACTTGTAATACTCTTAACGTTACTGTAGGCTTTGTATGAGAGTCTTGAAAGCTCAAAATGTCTTCAAATTGCCCTTTTTTTAAATTGTGATCAATAGAAATTCACAATTGCAGCTCTTCCGGTATATTCTTTGGTTTGGGCAAACAGTGGAAGCATTCCCTGTTTGAGTTTAATCATTTTCATTTAATATCTATTTCTTTTAACATCTGTTGTAAATACTCCTTAAATTGGACTTGTTATTTATTCTGGTATATTTCTAAACAAGCAAGTTGCATCTCCTAACTCTGTCTCCAAGATGGTTCATGTTCGGTTCTGTTTTATTAATCTTTTGAGATAAGAAATCTGTTTGTTTTTTTGGATAGAGTATTTAGACTTTACAGTAACCATCTCATCTTCCAGGTTGTTTTAGTCTCTCCACAAGGGTGACTATTTAGATTTTTAGCTCCATTTTTGATCTTCAACTTAAGCTTTGTTAAATGAGCTTCTAGGGTCTCTTAAAAAAAAATTCTACTGATATGTTTGGAGAGTCTTCATTGTAAGCGCTATTTGAGAGTTTATTTCCTTTTTGCTTTATTCTCTTTTAATGATTGGGGTGAAAAAGAAGAGGTTGTTGATGCCCTACATTTGTATTTCGTTTTTGTCTTTATCCTTCTTCTTTGAGGCCATCCTTTCCAGCACATCACCAGATTTCTATTTTCTTGTGTTTTCGTGCCTCGGTTCACCTCCTAATCAGCCCGTTTCCAGCGTTACTGCGTTGCGAAGCCATGCCCCGTCTCATGCAGCGTGTCTACCTTATCACGCTACGCACGTAATCGATTACTACGCAGCCTTTCATAAGTCAGCCTAGGTGATCCAGACTAAACGGTTTCATTGTTTACCGCAGGCAGGATAATAAATGGCTAAAATAAAGCAAGTAGAACAAATACAATGGCTATTATTTAGCTTCCTGAAAACATATTTTGCCAAACTAGAACTCTTTATAAAAAGGTGTGTGTGAGTGTATGTATATATATTACACCAAAACTTTCCTTTTAGCCCCTAGTCACAATTTTTTAAGTTTGGCCGATTTAGTGTAAACTGCACACACTAACATGAAGCTTTCCATGTTTTGTTTTGTGTTTGTTTTTTGTTTTTTTTTTAAAAAGAAAAACAAAAAAAACTTCCACAGGTACTCACCTCATACCTAAAGTGGTAAGCTTTCATTCATTTTTATTACATTTATTATTATTTTTTTTTTTTTAAGAAGGCGCTTGGGTATTGAGTGTGTTTATAAATGGCAGGTATGGTGATACCATATAATCGCATTAAGCAGCTGCTTAGAGGGGAGGGGATTTATAAATAGTTTCCTAGAAAATGTATATCTTTTGAGTTCCTCAATATTCCTTAGCCTTCAAATACTTTTAGTTGTGGTAAAGATAGAGCACTGATAAATAATTTCAAAAAAGCTGCATCCACCACTGTAAGACTAGTTTACATGCCTGCTTTACGATTAGTTATGTCAAATATTTGGGAAATGCTATAGCATAAAACTGTTTAAAGTTTTGCTGTCTGTAGAACTAATGCATGTGTATTTCATATTTAAACACTGTTTATGTGGAATGGCTCCTTTCATATATGCACATGCCAGACATATTTATAGTGAAGACACCGCTGCGTTCTGTAACCAAACCAATCTAATAGCTGCATCTCCATGACTTGGATAAAGTAGGGGTAGCAGCTGTACTCTTTATCTGCTGAGTTAGCATCCTTATAGAAAAGGACCATGCCTGGGTGAGCAGGAATTGTAGTTACACAATAGGTGTAATATAGCTTTTGTGAATTGAATGGATTAGCAACTCTATATAAATTTAAAAAAAAAAACAAATCTATTTGTAACAAACGCTTTCTAGATCCTTGCATATACAGTGTGTGTAAGAATGTATGAGCCGTTGGGTTGGTAATATATATGTCATCTGGTGAAAATCTGATAACTGCATCAATCACATCTATTATCTGCAGTAGAGCCTTGCGAGGGACCTTTTTTCTTAATCTCGCTGAATTTCTGACCATTACCTCCTGCTCACGCAACGCGTGCAAGCGCCGCTCGCGCAGCAGCGCACAGGATTACTGGGAACCGCAGGTATATTGTGTGATTACACAGAATACTGGCCGTGGGGACCCCAATGCAGTCCTCTAATCTGCTGCCTCCTTTTAAAAAAGCTCTATTTGTTGAATGATGCATGGCATAGCACCTACAGGGAAAAAATGCAAGACAAAAATGATGCATGTGCTAAAATAGTTTTGAGAAAATATGAATTTCATTCCACCTGTCCGCTGAACACATGAAACTTGGTTAAGTGTAGATTCCCTTATTTTAGGAACATATCTAAAGTGTCTTATGTGACAAAATAACTGTTTATTCTGTATAAGTTTTAGACTGTATGATTTATGTATTATGTTTCTTTTTTCAGCTTCAAGAGTCTTTGCAGGCCATGGGAAGTAGCGCAGACAGTTGTGACAGTGAAAACACTGTAATATCGGAGTCGCCAAAAACTACAGACCTGCTAGAGTCGAGTGACATTGAGAATGACGAGTTCTTGACACCAAGGGATATCTCTGCTTGTAAAATGTTTTTTGGCGAGAGGGATATGAACACAGCAGATTTGCCAACTGAGCCTCCACAGATAAATCCACCTGAGGTTATAAAATCTAGCGACAATGAAGATGATTCTGGGTCACGACAAGAATGTAGTGCCGATAGTGAGATGGAAATAAGCAATGAATATGAAGCCACTCCTTATACAACCCATCACATATCCGAATCAATGGACTGTTTTTCAGATTACGACCATACGAAGTCTGACTTGGGAAGAGCAAGTTCTTGTTCTGTTGAACGTGTTCATGTAGCATTACAAAGGGCTCAGATGAAAGTTCTCGGCTCTTCTGAGGCTACTGGAACTAGGACTGGGCGAAGCATGATTTCGTCTAAGGACTTGTTGAAACGCAGGCACAAATATGCAAGCTCAGGTTATCCATTAAGAAGAACACAGTCTTTGCCATCTGCGCTGCTTAGTCCTGTCAGGGTAGTATCAAAAGTAAACATTGTGTTAACATCAGGGAAGGCAACAGTTTGTAGTCCTCCATCGTTTTCTTACAAGTATACACCAAATGAGGAAGAAATAAATGAACAACCAAATGAAGATGGAAACACTAACTCTGAATCACTTTTGGCAACTCCCAAGTCAGAGTCTAAGGAGGTCTTTAAAAGTGGCCTCAGTAAGCTACCTGAAGGTTCACAGCACAGGCCTCAGTCCTGCATTGCACATGCTCCATCGCACAGGTCTCAGTCATCCTGTTCTCTCCATTCTCTTCAGTCGGACTGCCATGAAAGGTCACTGTGTGAACATGCAAGAACGTGGAGCACACACAGTGTCCCTAACTTCTGTGGGGGTTCCTGTGGTTCTGTAATTTCTCCATTTGCGTGCCCCCACTCTCAGCGGTTTGCATATGGATCCCTTCAAAGGTCATGCTCTGGCTGCATGTTACCTATGACCGCTCCCCCATCTACTACTGAAATGCAGCTGCGCAGAGTACTGCATGATATAAGAAGCTCACTACAAAACCTTTCACAGGTATTAAAACCCTGGAGCTTATTTATACTATAATTATGACAATACATTTTCACTTTTTTTTTCTTAGTCTGTATTTACATTTTAGATAACTGGTGAAGTAAATTAAATTCTAAACTAATTAAAATAAATAAAAATAACCTGCATAACTGCAATTTTTTTAACGTTTGCCACTTTTTAGGTGTCAAACACTAAATTTAAGGCTTATTCCTCTTGACCCTCATTTTACTATTGTCATTTTTTTCCAGAATATGCAATGGTTACATATGGCACTATATCTTATACTTTGGTGTCCTTCTTGACTGAACACCGTAGCATTCCTTACTGGATGTAAATGTAACATTGTTTTCTTTAAATTATAGATTGATTGTATTTATACATTTTTTTTTTTTTTATTTTAAATTTTATATAATTTATTAGAAATTTAAATTGGATATTTTTATTTTTAGCATCCTGTCATGCGTGGAAATGACAGGGATTCCCAGAGATCATCCATTCTACCTCTTTATGAAGTAGGTTTTTTGTATTTTTTCTTTCTTCCTTTCTTTTCTCCCTGTTTGTTGGATCTTTGTGGGACTTTTCCTGTTTTAAGTAATCTATGGAAGATAAGTGAGAAAGTAATACACATTTAAAAATCTCAATTTGTAGAATACATTCCAAGAGCTGCAGATAATGAGGAGGAGTTTAAATCTGTTTAGAACCCAGATGATGGACTTAGAGCTCAATATGTTGCGTCAGCAAACCATGGTGTACCAGCATCTTACTGAAGAAGAGAGGTAAGTAGTCCATATTACTGTTCAGCGCATTAGGTCTACGGCAGATTAATGGCTCATAGCCACAAATACTTATTTAAATTTGGGAAAATATCATTATTGGAAATCCAACATAGAGCCCTCTGATTAAAGGACAACTTCTGTTAAGAGGCACAAACAAACACTTCAAGTTTGTCAGAAAAATACTAAAAGAAAACCTGTCCCACTAAAATATTTTTGTTCTGTTTTGTGGCTTCACTTACTTTCAAAATATTCATATGAAGAGTATTTTATAATTCTCATCTCTTCATTAATCTTTGTAACGTTAGTGATGTAGAAAACTGGAATTTTTAAGTGTAAAAATGGACAACTGGTTTTAAAAGGTATATAGAATGTACTTATGTGGGGGTTTTTTTGTTTTTAATTTAAGGTATGAAGCTGATCAGCTGCAGGGTCTAAGGAATTCTGTTCGGATGGAATTGCAGGAGCTTGAACATCAGCTGGATGAACGACTGCTAGTGCTTGAGGAACAGTTTAGGAATTTTCATGCGTCTTCTCCTTTTCAGCGTCCCTCAGCGATGGTGAATAATATTTCAATGTTTCTTATGTTGACTCTGATGCAAGAAGCAAACATACTTTTATAAAATTTTGTCCACTGAATGGTTGGAAACCTTTTTTAATAAGTGTTCTAAGTTGAGGAAGGAAAAATGACTCCCTGGGATCTACATCCTTGGGGATGTAAATTTTTTTTGGGGATGTAAAGACTTCTAAATAATACTAGTTAGTGCTTTTTCTAGAGAGTGGAATGTTCTTAGCCTAATATGAAGCATTTTAGCCTTTTCAAATATATGGACTATTGCAAACTCCCTATGTTCAGTTACAGGTATCGAAAATGAGGTGTGAGCAAATGGCATTGTGGTCCCTTAAATGCTTGGTGCGGTGTTAAAGGTTGTAGTTTTACAATATTATCTTTGCAGGGAATGTTTGGTGGAAGAAGCACAGACAGCCTATTGTATTCCACTCCGTTGAACGTCATTGAACCAGTAAGTGAATTTGGTGTAGGTTTTGCAAACTGTTAAAGGCATTATATGTGTGTCCCATTGGTTTATAATCCCAAGCGCTTTTGGTTTTCTACAAATTGTGTTAATGGAATTAACTGTCAGAATAGATTGCTTAAAAAAGAAAGGTGCCCAACCACTTAGACTGTGGTGGCTGTTGAGCAGACCCAGGAAAGAGCTTCTGTAGACCCTAACGAAAGGTGTGCTGCCATCAGCTTGTGGTGCAAGTGTTTTTACACGCTCTTAGTGTAAAAGCGTAGCATGCAGCCACACACAATTTTCTCCCTTAGTCTATTCCTCTAGGCATGCAAGTGATTTTTATGTATGCATATACCAAATGTTCTTGACAATGCATGCAAGGTAACTAGTACTACTAAATGACTTGTGTATATAGTCTCTGCAGTAGGATTTTTCTGACGTGTTAACCCGTGTTCTGTCTCTGTGATAGGTTTAATCCAATTGCTAAACAAAAAAACACATTATTGTGAAATGTAATATGACTTTTTTACCTTCCTCAATGTCATAGGTTACTGAGCTCATAAGAGAACAGACTCATCTTAAATCTGAACTGGGACTTGAAGACCTGGGTGTTGATGCTGAGCATTGTGAGTCTTTATTTTCGCATGGTGCTTCTGATTCCTCTTCTGTTTCTTCAAGCCCACTTCACAAGGTTAAGAAAAGCTTAATAAACTCTGATCCCATTGATAAACCAAAACCTCAGACACACCCAAGCAAAACAGTGTATCGTGCTTCAGTTGCTTTGACTCCTAGCCCACCAATGAGATCCAGTGAATCACAAAACCTTAAAAATGTGGAGACGCCAGAAGATCCTGAAAAGTCAAAGATGGCGTCTGCAGAAAAACATCAACCACTTCCCTGCGTTTCTGAAACGGACAGGAGTCCTAGGTGGACTGCTGAAGAGAACGAAGAACTGCAACAAGTAATCCGAGAGGTAAGTAGATTTCTTCTACACTGTATAATTGGATGCCCATTTTGTAAACTGTGAATGTGTTTTAGCCATACTAGAAAATGCTGTTTCTTTACAATGCTGTTCCAATATTTATTTACATTGTCAAATTTCTAGTTTTGCAAGAGTAAATATAAATCATAACTAAACATCTGGTTGTCCTGACCTGGGAAATATGAAGAAAAGTAAGGAGCATCTGGGAATTCTACCAGAGCACAATGCGGAATAGTGGTTTAAAAATATATTCTAATGCAATAAAGTGCATATGGTGACTGGAATGTCATTTTAAAGTGATATTCTACTGAAAAAAGGACAAATGTTACATCTGTAAATGAGCAGAGGTTGATCAATAAACTTCCCAGGCTTTGTTTTACTGACATACAACATTTTTTTTGTGAACTATTCTAACTTTCAATTTAGGATTTTGACAGCAAATATACTACACTGACTTTTGGTATTAAGAAAAAAACCCAAAATGTTTTCAGTGTATTGTCGTATAAGGAAAAGCTGTTCTTTCATCTCCCTCCTATGGTTGAAACATCACTGTGTACTTAATTATAAAACGCTAAAACAAACAGTAGGTTAGCATGAATATTTTGTTTCCTGCAAATGTAAAAATAATTCTAAACTGTTTTATAGCGTGCCTTTCTTTTCCCTTCAGCCCAATAACCATGTGATCGAAACAAAGAATAAGGCTGTTTCAGTGTTTGGGTTGCATGTTTGATCAAATATGTGAATAGTTTGCTGCCCACGCTAATCCTTCTCTAGAACCTTGAACACTTAGTCAATGAAAACATGCTGCTAGTTCTCAGGTGTAACCTTTCTAAGCTGTAATTATGTGAAATGGTTGCCGTGACTACAGTGGCAAAGGGCAAACCCATGCGTGTACCACACGCAACACGGCATCCAACAACTTCTGTTTTGTGGGCGAGTTCTGTTTGCACCCTTCAGCACATGCATGCAGTTTTGTGTTAGAGACAAGTTCAAACAAATTACTTTTTAATACTGAAAAGCAGGTTAACCACCTCAAATAACGTTCTTAACCCCTTAATGACAAAGCCCGTACATGTACGGGCTCAAAATGCATTGTTTTCAATGGGTTTAGGGACCGCCCATTGTCCTTAAGGGGTTAATAGGGACATTAAATATGTCGGCAGTAGGCTTGTTCATAAGCTTTTTCCATAGAATGTGCCCTGTTGAAGAACACAAGCATAAATCTCTTTTAAAACTTGCCATTTCGGAAACTAGCACCAAGCTTTGGATATACATTATTGCCAAATAATTAAAGTTCAGCTTCATATTTTTAGAACAGACATGGCACCACAGATAAACCAAAAGTAAATATTTTGCAATGGGAACATTTCTTTATAACGTGGGTGATGGTCTGACCCTGCAATAAATAGTATGGTATACAATATTTAACTTGTGTACATAAATCCTAACAGACACAGAACCACAATATACAATGCTTACCAACACTATATTAAATTCACCACCACTGATAAGATATCATTTTTTAAAAAATTGTTCATGGAAAATAACATGGATGTGTTTGAATGCAGTCTTTGTGTTTTAACACACATAGCAACTTTTGTTTGTGCATGATTGCACGAAGTCCAGCAACTTGGCGAACGATTTATTTGTATTTCTATGCAGGATTATACCATACACCACTTTCTATTCCTGGACTGAGATATATTCCATGAAAATAATTGTTTAATAGAAAAATGCGTGCTTGAGACCATGTTTAACTTGTATAGTTTATTTCTATTTTAATACTGCTTAACACAAATCCTGATGTGTGTTTTTAAAGCAATATTCTGTTTACAACATGTTGTACTGTAGCTCAATACAGTGGCAGCTAGGTTTTCCAGCTTTTTACCACCTTTGTAATGGTCATTTGGTAATTTCCCTCTGCAATCGGTAACTCGCAAAGTTATTCATGGCTCCAACTCTGTAAAGTTTTTTTTTTTTCTATTTTTTTTTATATAATTTTTTTTTATATTCCTTCAGATAAAGGAATCTATAGTTGGAGATATCAGACGCGAGATTGTAAGTGGACTTCTTGCAGCAGTGTCTTCTCCAATTAGATCGTTAGATGGGAAAAAATGACAGAATTAAAGAAGGTAGGTTACCCGGATCCTATAACCATCAAGTCAAGGTATTTGAGAGTAGGATTTGGTAAACTGCATGACTTCATTATTCTCTGCAACACAGTGGGGTCTCTTCAATTAAGAGGGCGTTTGTAGGAGAATTGAACATTTCAACTCTATCGCCCTATAAAGGGACAACCACTAGTGATATCCAGCAAGAAGGGTTGAGCTGACCTGATTTAATACAGTTTGTGTAAAAACGCACACTACATGTGATATGTACAGTGTGTGTGCTTTAAGTCATAATTTGGAATATTACTTGCTCAAGTGCTTAATACAATTTCTGGAGTTGCAATTGACATACACATTTTTATATTCGATTGAATATAGTTTTTGTATTTATTTTAGACTGTCCACATGAAATGTCACATCAAATGATCTGATTTTTGGCAATTCCACATTTAGACCCTGGATGAAGCTGGTCGCCGTGTCAAAAATTCACAGGAATTATGCTGCTGATCATACGATCTACTGTTTGTCTTATCTTGATTCCTTCTTTTGACTGATGTATGCGTGTTTTCCTTTGGGCACTTTGCTTGGATTATTTTATTTTTTCCAATAAGGGAACTGTGGAGGTTTCAACCAATATTTATAGTAATGTACTGTTTTTTCCTCTTGATATTCATGTATACTTTCTTCTAAAACTTGAATTTCCCTTATTCTTTTTCCTCAATTTCCCCAAAACGTGTTTGTCATTTTAATTGTTAGTGGGAATATAAAAAAATTAATGCTGCGATATTGCCAAACACTGACCTCCATGAGGTATAGACTGTGCAATAATTGATCAATTTTAAGAGCTTACAACAAACCTAATTTCTACTGCTGTTTAGTGCCACTTTGAGCAAGCCTTCCAAAGATTTACTTATAAAAAATTTTGTTATAATTTTTAAGCAATTTTGTTGCGTGTTATAGATTCCATATGTTTGCCTTAAACTACTTTTAAGTTCTTACACTGAAATCTGTACATCTTCATACACAAGATTATTTAAGTGTTTTATTACTTTTCCTGTAGCTCACAGGCTTCTTGATGTGCCATATTTTAACACTATATATTTGAGGACCGTTTCCCTAGTGTTTGTAGTTTTTGTGTTTGTTTTTTTGTTGACTTCCTGCTACATTAAGGTGACCATGCAGTTTTTTTTGTTTTATAATTTTTTCCCCTTTTGTTTACCGGGATACTTTTTGTCATTATCCGATAATGGTGCATCCCTGGGTAAAGGGGCCCATCTGGTCACCGTGTCGTCTATAGTGTTTTCTGGTCACATGCGATTTGGTGAAAGATAAATAAATCTATATATTTTATGAGAGTTTTGTTTGAACCAGGCATGTTATGGCACCCTATCATAAATGGAAAACTATTTGTGGTTTTGTCATAAATTTGTTCTGTTCTGCTGAGCTTATATCAGAAGACTAGTGAAGAATAGAAGTATGTGGAAAGGTCTAGCAAACTGTAAACAGTTGTTACACTAAACACAAGGGCTTATTTCTAAACCTATTAAACAATAAAGTATTTATTTTGCATATAACAGTCTTTTTTTTGTCCTTTTTGGAAAAAAATTATAAATGTTTAATGCCAATCATGCCCTCATAAAACTGTTCTGATGGAGGAAAAAACAGAACCTGAGCTAAAGATCATTAAAAATCTATCCTTCACATTGGCACAGCTTCTTATCTTTGACCAGTATGTCGGTCAAATGAAATGTTTGACTTGTTCATTTAGCCTTTAAGGACATTGAGGACATTGTAAAACCACCATATAAACCAGTGGGGGTTGTGTAGGTTTGGTGGTATACAGAAGTATTACCAGAACCCCACCCAGTATGAGCTGATTTGAGGCGAGTATATCATGATACACATCTAGCATTTAGCTAGGATGTATGAAAATGGGCAAATGCAAATGGGGGATACTGCAGAATCCCCTCATGCATCTGCAGCAATTATACAAAGCTCTAACTGGACCATGCAGCTCTTACTCATTTAAGTCTAAGTGCCTCTTTAAAAGATATTTAAAATGTATAGGAGATTTGTGGGCATCACACTGCTATAACTTACTATTAGCCTGTGTGTCCCAGAGCAGATATGAAATATGCAGTGCCCTTGATCCAAAAACGTGACTTAAGAAAACAGGCAGATCAAGATCATGCAGACGCCCAAGTAAAATTTGTTGGTGTGGATCAAAATCTGATTAGAACAGCTTTCCTTAAAGTTTTCCATATAATTCGGGTGTATAAATTAAGAAAAATATCCAAAAAATAAATGCAAAATAGCAACATATGCAGCCAGAGAAGAGCAAAGAAAACAAATTCCTGGTGAGTAGATTCCTAACACTTCCTTTACTATTCCTTGCGTTGGTAAATTCAAGATTAAACAAAGAGGGTCAAAACAGAGCCATTTGGTGTACCTTGCAGTAAAAAGTTGCCCCTGCTAGACCTTAGTCTATTAGGTGTATTCACTAAAAATGTGAGTGGTCTGTTCAGTTGCACTCATCTTGCATGTTAACAATTAGCACATTCACTAATCTGCAAGTTGTGTGCGAGGGCATATGACTTTAAATTTTGTATGTTTCAGGTGAGAGCATGAATGTTGCCTACTACTCTTTCACGTATGTAAAAATTAATTGCTCCCATATTTACTAAATCAAGTCAAAAGTAGTCAAAAGTAGATCTTCTTGGAAGACATGGTTCCCGTTACATCTGATGTAAATCTAACACAGCATTTTACAATAAGACCATCCTACCAACAGTGAAACACGGTGGTGGTAGTTTAATGGTCTGGGACTGCTTTTGTACTTCAGGACCTAGGCGACTAGCCGTAATTGATGGAACCATGAATTCTGCTCTCTACTGAAAAATTCTGAAGGAAAACGTCCATCAGTATGTGACCTAAAACTCAAGTACAGTTTACTTATGTAGCAGGACAATAATTTGAACCACACGATCAAATCCAACTCTGGCGCAAAAGAAACAAAATTAAGGTTTGGGAATGGACTAGTCTTGATTGAGATGCTTTGGCATAGCCTTAAAAGGACAGTTCATGCTCGAAAGTCCTCAATGTGCCTGAATTAAAACAATTTTGCTGAGAAAATGGGACAGAATTCCTCCGTGGAGATGTAAAAGACTAATTGCCAGTTATCACAAACGTTTGATTGCAATTGTTGCTGCCAAGGGTTGTACAACCAGTTATTAGGTTTAGGGAGAGATTCCTTTTTCATATGGGTGATATACGTTTTCATTAACTCTTTTTAATGCGCATTTTAAAGATGCACGTTTTCTCGCTTCATATGATAAAATTAGTTGGATGATCTGAAACCCTTAAATTTGACAAATAGGCAATATTAGAAGAAATTGGGAAAGGGCAAATCCTTTTTCACAGCACTGTATTAAAGCAAAAACACAGAAACAGACTTCCTTGTGATTTTACTTTGATTTGAGAATACTGTAGCTGTTCTATTATCCAACTTCCGTGGCTAAAATCCTCCTCTAAATGGGCACCCCAGCAAGTTTGAATGGCATATGGTCTCCAAGAGAGGCCTGCAGGCAGGCTTTTGTGTAACGGATACCCATATGAGCCACTACATGCCAGCTTTCCATGTGACCGTTCCCCATGTGACAGGAGGGTGTGGGCATGAAAGGGTTAACAGGTGAAACTTCCCACAGGCTTATTCATCTCAGGGTGAAGCCCTGCGCGGGCCTTTTTTATTTTTTTTTTTTTTTAATTTTTTTTTTTTTTAATCCCGTTCCCACTGATTTTGGGACTGTTACCGCCTGCTACCTGAACTGCAGATTTCACACAAGGCTGCTTTCGGGTTGTTCCCTCACAGCGTCTCTTCTCCTGTTCCGCCCAGGAACACAGTGGAGTCACGGAAAGTGACCTAAAATCATGTGTTCCTGGGCGTAACAAGAGAAGAGACGTTGTGAGGTAGCAATGCAAAGGCAGCCTTGCAGGATTACCGGGACCCGCAAGTACATTGTCTGACCGCCCGCGGCACCTGAAAGACCGACCGCGCCCAAAAGTTTTGTTGGTGGGTCTCGCAGGACCCGCATCCCAATACAGTCCTCTACTGCACAGGGTAACTATACCTTAACCCCACACCTGTTCACCTTACAACTCTAAAACCGTATTCTCTGCCATCACCAAGTTCTATTTAATACCTAAGGCTTACGTAACCCTCTGAACCACTCAAATTACAGAAAAACGTGCTCTCCGAAAGCTATAGATTCAAAATTAGAGCACAAACACATAACTGATGAATTCATATTTAATCCGAGTAAAAATAGTCACAGTGCTTTACAAAAATAATGGTATAAAATATACTAAAATGGATATAGAATAGTATTAAAATAAACAAGGATAAACAGAAAACTTAAAACATAATTAAAATAATCTGTGGGAATCTCCCGATGTTACGGTTCCATGTCAAGATTATATAAGGAAATTCAATCTTTCCTCCCCATTCTCCATTTTTGGAATCTCTATCTTTGTCTCAAGACGATCTCCCGTTTGGTGTTACATGGGAGGGGAGTGTGTAGCTCAGTCACTTAATGGCACTCTTATTGAGTCGGGTCTTAAAACCCGACAGCAAATGGTTTCTTGATATTAAAAAATTGCATGTTTTGTTGTTATATTACCTTGTGCGTTAACTCTGTTTTCATACAAACTTTATTTTTAGCGAAAATTGCATGTTCCCACAAACCGCTGAAACAATGAAAACAAACTGCAAAAGTTCAGAGAATTTCATGATTCATCCATTTGTCGCCACATGTAGTCTCCACCTTTACAAGCCATTTTGGCACTAGTTGATGAGGTTGTTACAGCCCTCAGTAAAAGTATGGTTAAGGATTTAACTTTGCAGAACTAGTATTTTCTGTTAAATAAGGTGTTTTTTTTATATTATAATATTAAACTTCGCCCCAGGCGGCATCAAGTCTTGGGCCGGCCCTGCATCTAACCACAACACTTTCACCAAGTTCGCCTCTGAATCATTCAGATGTTCATTCAGATGTTCATTCAGATGTTCATTCAGATGTTCATTCAGATGTTCATTCAGATGTTCATTGGCAAACTTTAGACGGGCCTGTACATGTGCAGGAGATATCCTGTCCTCCGATGAGGCACACATGCTGTGATCCCCACAGACTTGCATAGAGATCACAGAAACAGAAAACGAAGAAAAAAAAAAACCGGTTAGTCATTTTAAAAAACTAAATAAAGTGAGCTAAGTGATGTCATTGTGACATTACTGGCATTAATAACAAGTTCAAGAGGTCCCTAAGAGGACCCCTAACCATTTTAAATTTATATATATAAATAAAATAAAAACATTTAAAAAATATATATATATATAAAAAAACCCTTCCATAAAGCTCCCGCCGCACAGTTTTTGTGCTGATATTAATGCCAGGGGAAGTTTGGAATTCTTTAGCTGTGGAATCAGCAGAGGACTCTGGTGACTTTTACACACCATGAGCCTCAGCACTTGGTGACCCCGCTGACTTTACGCTGTCTTAAGCTTTGTGGCTGAGTTGCTTCTGTTCCTAAACGCTTCTATTTTCCAATAATACTGCTTACAGTTGACCATGGATAATCTAGCAAGGATAAAATTTAGCAAACTGACTTATTGCAAAGGTAGCGTCCTGTGAAAGCATCGCGCTTGAATTCACTGAGCTCTTGGGACCGGCCCATTTTTCTTACAAATGTTAGTAAATGCAGACTGCATGGCCAGCTGCTTGATTGTATACACCTGTGTCAATGGGTCTGATTGAAACACCTAAATTTAATAATTAAGAGGTGTTGCAATCAGAGGCGTATCTACTGAAATTCCGCCCATGTCCAAAACCCATTTATTAGTCCCTGATGCCCATATATATATATATATATAATATAAAGTATTAGTCCTGCTCCGTTATATATATATTGATATAGATAGATTTAGATATATAAATAATAGACCCTGCTGCCGATAGCAGGTATAGATCAACACACAAACCCAGATCAATTGAAATTCACTTGTGATCTCAGCACTGAAGGTATATATCAAATAAACAGAATCAGACATAAAAATCCTGTATTTGCAGGTATACAATAATAATATATGAAACGTAGCATCGCAGGTATAACTCAAATAAATACATGGAAACACCATTGCAGGTATTAATCAACTGAATAAGACATAATAACCCTGTATTTGCAGGTATACATAATTAATGTATGGAAACATAGCATAGCAGATATGGATCTACAGAATAACCTCAAAAACCCAGCTTTGCAGGTATAGATGAATTCACATAAAAACACGGCATTAAAAGGTATATTTAAAACCCCCTAGACTACAGGCATAGATCACAGGTTGCACACCCCAAAGCCAGCCCTGGCGTCCTCACTGCCCACATAGAACCTGGCCAGCACCCAGATCATACAGATAAGATTTGCCATCTTTGTCCCCAAACAGTCCGGCCTGTGCCATCTTTGTCCCATATACACCCTGCCTGTGCCATCTTGGTCCCCAAGGCTCAAACCTCCTGCTAGTGTGTAACGTTCACCCTTCTCTGTATGGACTTGTTGAAACTTGGTGCTACTCAATTCATGTTTCCAGCAACTAGTGGCCGCCCTTGCCACTCAGAGCCACTCTGACTGATTATCAGGTCCAGCTGCAGTTGATTACATGATCAAGACAACCTTTATAAACCTGCCCAGCCCTGTAGTCTGGGCCTTGACATTAACGTTTGAGGACTACCTGCTGTGTTTCCTGATTTGTTCCTGAGTTGCGGCCAGCGCCCCACTAAGTGGACTCCCAAGTCGAGTGCCCTGCAAGTGGGCTTCCTGCCGAGTGTGCCCCGCAAGTGGGCTTCCTGCCGAGTGTGCCCCGCAAGTGGGCTTCCTGCGAGTGTGCCCCGCAAGTGGGCTTCCTGCCGAGTGTGCCCCGCAAGAGGGCTTCCTGCCAAGTGACTTTCCTTGTTTATTTATTGTTGTTCATCTAAAATACAACTCTTAATCCACATCTCCTGTCTGTGGTTTATTTCCGACGCCTGTCTGTACCAAACCCAAGCCATCATGCATCGTGGGGTACAGACAGAGCCCCTCGTATCCCCTGCACCTGGGCTCCTTAGACCTGCTACCCGGTCGAGTGACATAGTGCCATCTTTGCCCTTCCACAATCTATACATCTATGAATGCACACAAATCACTTTTACAAGTTTCACTCACTATTTTCACCACTTTAATTTCAGCACAACTCATCCAACATCTAACTCATGCTCTCCTCAATTCAGACAATTCATCCAACTTAATCAGCGCTCTCCCTCATTCAGACAACTACACGCTTCTCTTCGCCTCATTCAGAACAACTCACGCTCTCCCTTTTTCATTAGACAATACTTCACAATATTAACTCATGCTCTCCTCATTCACCTCAATGCATCCTAATAATTCACATCATAATATATATATATATATATATATATATATAATCTACCCTCTCCTTCCCTTATCACTTTCTACCCCCTCTCCCTCCCTTATTAATTTCTAACCCCACTCCCTCCCTTATCACTTTCTAACCCCTTTCCCCTTTGTAGTTCTCTCACCTTGAGGTCAAACGACAGGAGCACGAGGCTTCTGTCCTCCTGCACTGCTGCGGTGCCTGCTGCTTCACTGCTGAGTGCAGTAATACGACGTCATATTTCGGCGCTCAGCAGTGAAGCAGCGGGCACCAGCGAGCAGCGGGAGAGAACTGGGGCGCTGAGCCATAGGTGCCATACCCTAGATAAGCCTCTGGTTGCAATACATTTGTCCATTAAGTGTATATACAGTCATGTACACCCTCTTTGAATTCTATGGTTTTACATATCAGGACACAATCACAATCATCTATTCCTTAGCAGGTCTAAAAAATAGGGAAGTATAACCTCAGATGAACAACAACAAATTACATATTACAATGTGTCATGATTCATTCAAAAAATTAAAGCCAAAATGAAGACACCATGTATGAAAAACTAAGTACACCCTCACTGCTTCCATAGGAATTATGATGCTAAGGAGACAGGTGCTGCTAATTAAATGCCCTTGATTAATTGATCATTAGCAAGTGTGACCACATATATATATACACATATATTATATATATACTTATATATATATATACACATATATTATATATATATATACACACACACACACAGTCTATATACTGTAAATATAACCTAAGTGGGGGATGATACTCTTCTAGGATCCACCTCTGTTCATAATCAGATATTAATGGTATCTGATGGTCCATCAGCAATGCTCAGAGGGAGCTTATATTGCATTTTTGAGTAGACAGTAATGTACAATGGATATAGCCACTTTTTCAAATCCCAAGGCACCAAGCCATTCAAGGCTAGCGGTGCATTTTCAATTAGGTACTGAGTGAATCATTGGCATGTGCAGAAGCAAAACTGGTATACAATTAGCTTATTGTTCCTTTCTGCTTTATGCAGAGATCTAAAGGACTGAAGGGAAAAAGGCAGCCACAAGAACAGAAGAACAACTATTGATGTTGAATAAGGGAGTTGCTCTTTTCATACAGCTATATTTCAAATACTGGAATTACAGTTAATCTCAAGTATCAGCCATTTGAAGGCGTGTGGCACAGACTAGTCATAGGAACTACTTATTTTTACTGGAAGGTTCTGTTTCCATCTACCATCACCGCAAAATGGAACCCAATAGCCCTAAAAAGATACAGTTTTCTGTCCCAATTTTTCAGAGTCAGTTGGATCCAGAAGCATCTGAACAGGTAACATTTAATTTTCCTGTTCTAAATGGTGACTATATTCTAACACTTGCATTCATATGTTTATTTGAAAACAATGTTTTGATGTCCCATCCAGAAAAACGTCTTAAAATGTGATCTGTCTATTGATTTGTAAAATCTGTTAAGTTTTTACGATGAATGATTATAACTATAATAATATAATAATTAGGCTATTATATTTGGATGAGCCACCACACCTAATAGGCGAGTAAGACATTTTTAGGTATACTTTCAAAAAAGGCCATTGCAAATTACCAGTACTAATTGTTTTTAATATGGCTTTTTTTTAAAAATGAACATTTTGCCAATAAAAGGCATGAGTCATTTACAATGTTAATAAAAACAATTATTTATGTTATTCAATTACAATACAAAAAGAAATAACAAAATGATAAAGTTATCACCCCATACAATATGGCTTTATGAAAGTCAAATGATGTAAAGATTTTACTTAAATATAGCCTCTGACACAACATCCATAGTCCATTTAAATAATATAAAAATAACAGATAATATTGCTTAAATAGTTATGCCCAATGTAGTGTTTAGTACAAGGATAATGCATTGTATTCTTCTAGATAATTTTCTAACACGGAAAAAATGTGTTATTGATTTCTGTACAAATATGAGAACTTGGATACTTTAATAATTTATTATTTGTCTAAAACCCTAATCTTATTCATCAAGAAATTAGATAGACAGAAAACTGAGGAACAGCAAATTAGTTCAAGTATTAATATGATTTATTTTCCAAACAAGCAGCAATTAACCTAGTAACGAAATAAGTGGTTCAATTTAATATATCTGATAAATAGATACCTCAACAACCTAAAATTCTAAGACCTTTTATGATGCCCTTTTCTGTTTTTATCTTGACAATCTGGATCACAAAAATTGCATAGGAATATTGAAAGTGGGCATTATTAGGCATTCAACAATACAAGGACAAATGATTCCAGTACTGCATTTCGCTATAAAAGTGTTAAATTTGGACTGAATCTGTAACTATTCTGTTAACAGATGATGGTTAATAGGAGTTTATGATTTCTTTGGCATCTGAAAGACAGCCTTAATAAACATTTCACCCAAGGTTGATAAATAAAATGTAGTACAAAAAACAAATACAAATCCGATCTTGCCATATACATAGTAACGCCTCCAATCATGCCTAGTTAAGACAATTAAATTATATCAGTTAAGGAAAAATAGAAGTCTAAATGCAATTAAATTTGCCAAAACGTTAAATGTTTCATGTTGCTATGGCAAAATACGCCATGTTGTTCACGCATCACGTTACTGCAGTTTAGAATTAACAAAACACAAATAAAAGAGTATATTTCTGAATAAGAATTAGTAACTTACAAGTATATTTATATATAAAGTAAGAGATATATTGCAATGCAATATTTTGTTAGTAATGTATTTTACACATTACAAAAACATGGTTTGCTTCATGGGAATTACAATTGCTGTTAATGTCTGAACTTTGTGTATTTATGTTTTACACAGATAAGAAAGAGAAGGCCGACACCAGCATCACTGGTTATTTTGAATGATCACTGCACACCGCCAGGTTAATAAGTATTTTGATTACTATTCTGTTTTGTCTAAGCCAAAACCACAAGTAATGAATAGTGTTTTTAACCAACACCAGCTATAAGTTAATCTTTAACATTTAAAATGGTGCAATATGTACAGGGCTCACGCACCATATTGGTTGCATTCCAATGTTTGGGTAAAATACAAAAAAAATATACTCCAAAATTGAAATGTATTATTTTTAAAGGATGTATACTTTACAACGACTAAAATTGTTATGTATGGGTATTTCAGGTAATGTCTTGAAGCCAATACAATATTTATTTATGTAGGTGGATATGTTCATAATATATAGAAAACAAATACAGAGGGATTTAGGCCCTAAAAAAGGGTTGTCTTTTTTTTTTTTTTCCTTTTTTTTTTTTTATATTACTAGCTCAGATGGTTTGAATTGATTTCTAGGACTCATACAAGCCATCTTACAAAGTATCAGGTTCACTAACCACATCCACAGCTTTGTGTTACTCAACTTGTTGCAATGTGTCAAATGCTATTTAGAAGGTTATTTCACCAATTATAAAAATTCATTTTTTTCTGCATGCCAAAAATATACAATTTTTCATAGGTGAAACAGTCTTCTACTTTACATTGATACATTTTTTACCGCCAAAGTCTATTTTCTAGACAGGTCGTTTAATCTAGCCCTTTATGTCTCAATCTAACCAACAACTTCTATAGAGCTCCAATAGGAGGATGACAAGAAATTAGGGGGAAGGATAAATTCATTCCTCGAAAATCTCGTGGAAAATGTGTGAGGATAATGCTTATCGTCCCGATTTGAAAAGAATAATTCGCACTTTTCGCTATACTACATAAAAATACCTAATGTAACTGGTATAAGTCGGTTTATTGTAGGCAACAATCATTTCAATTGTGCCATAACTAACCTTTGCCAAGCTTAGTTTTACCTTCCCTGTGATAATCCATCATGTTATTTTGAAAATGTTTGCAGCTAAAGCCTTACTTTGTGGTTTGTCATCTTACATCTCTATTTTTTTTGTTTTTACTGAAAGACAGCAGCTGTCAGATAACAGAATATGCATATGTAATTCAGCTTACACCTATAATACATCTATTTACCTTAAACACATTACCAACGTAAATGTTCTGTTAAAGCTAGTATAGGCTTACGCCGTAGAAAAATGTATACAGCTAGCAACACCCCTGATGCTCTGTGTGGATACGTATGTTATATTATTCTTGTTATATGATTCTCCATTTCTGAAAATTCACATTTTGCTGCAGGGGGGCTGAGCCCTCTTGAACTTGCCCCTTGGCCTAGGGCAGAATAAATTATTGATCACTGCAGTAAACATTTTATAGCTGCAGAGAAGGATTAGTTAATAGTATAACTCAAGGGTGTTAATGGTTTTGTGAATTTTGTGTATTGTTTTTATATATATTTTTCTCCCCAGTTGTGGTAGTTCTACAACAAAAGAGAAACGAAAACTTTTGGTCGCGATTAACCAGTGTCATTTTATTTTTTCTATAGACAAACACCTTTATGCCACATTTGCACAAAAACTGTTTACGTACTAAAATCATAGCAATGGGAGATGTTCTCCTGGGATTTGTTTCTCTGGCTTGGCTACTGATGGCAGGCTGGAAGTAAAGACGACATAAACACATTTGTGCCTTGAATGGTTTGTTTGAATTTCAGTTCACAAGATAAATTCAAAGATCTATTTTTTTGGTCCTATACTTAACCTACTTCTTATTGACCTGGAAGAATGGTGTAGGGAACAGAGACCTTAGAGAAAGTGAGCTGAAACAAAAGAGTAGTTAATAGTCCCTATCCCATTGTCAGAAATACATAAATCTGAATTATAGTAAGGATATAGATATCACAAACCTTGTAAGGTTATGTATTGAAAGTTCCAATGAATGAAAATGTTATTGCCTAGAAAAACATTGGGTACATTTAGAATGTGTGTGTCCATGTCCAACGTTCCTTTAACAAACATAAGAACTTTCTTTGGCTACTTAAAGTTCTGGAACACATCGTACCGACCAAGTACTTGGTGGGTGTATGGATTGGAAATAATGCTATTGTTGAATAGGGTTTTTTATCTTTGCTAGTCTGTAGGTTGTGCGCACACCCACGAGGCATCCATGCAGTGCATTCTAATATCATGAACAATACATAGTAGTTGTTTATATTTCTGTATCAAAACCATATGACTACAACACCATCATGACTGTGTTGTCTGTCTTAACTTGGGGCTGAGTGTAGGCTGAACTCTTGGTCTAAATATACAACAATAAAGTCTTTAAAGGGGCAAACATTACAATATCATCAAAAAGTTACAATGGCTATTTAACAAATAAGGAATTAAAATTACAGCTGGAGTTAAAATTAAAAATGTTAACTTCAAGTTTTTTGTTTGTTTTTGCTTACAGCACTATGAGCATTAACGGACCTTAATCTCTGTAGCCAATTTTAGAATGATCTTTAGAGACCCACACATAATGGTGTATTGTGTTATTTGGCGCAGATCCAACCTTTTAGCTTCATTTCTTGGTGTTCTGCTTCCTCTTAATATTTTATAGCTGGCAGTTAAATCTTATATTTTACTGTAACTGAAAGGAAGTAGGCGTCTTAGAAGCACAGATAAAAATAGGCTCTCAATATGGGAAAATATTTTGTGTTTCATTCTTCTGAGAACTTATATTTTTAAAGAGTTCATGTGACGTCAGCTTTTTTTCTAACAGAAACAATCGCTCTCATCTTGTACTGTTATACATGTAAGGTCATTGAATTTACGAGGGATTTTAATACTAGACTATTTTGCTGTAGAGGTATTTCGAATATGTAAAGGTAACAATCTACACATACAAAGAATAGTATATTTTAGATCATGTGCCAACTTTATTGCAAGACAAAAGGAAGCAAAATAAAAAAAAATCAGTTCCTACTCATTATTTATTAGAGTGTTAAAGTAACAGCAATGAAGATAATGCTAGTAAATAGTATAGTATAGTATATATATATGGGTGCTTCTTTTATTCAATGTTTAAAAAAAAAATAGGGCCAGGGGGCGTGGTTAGCCTGGCAAGGAAGATGGCCGCTTAACTTGAGAGCTCCTCACCACCCGCTCCATATAACCGCACTTTGCACCGCCTAACCCGAAATGGGTAGGAACAAAAGGGTTCCATCGGACCCTGGCACTCCGGGGACCAGCAGTAAGCCTCCTGCGGCGTCCCTGCGGGAGTATTTCCAAACTCCGGCCCTGTTACACTCACAGCCGGAGGAGCCGGGTATGGCGCCGACTCCCACGTGCTCACAAGCCTTGGAGGAAGATCTGTCCCAGCGGTGTCCAGAGAGCCCACCGGAACCTTCCGCCAGGGACTGGCGTCGAATTTTTTCTTCGCTGCCGACTAAAGATGACTTTAGCCTCCTCGTGACGGAGGTGAAACAAACCGTCCGGGCCGAGGTTACAGCTTTGCGGGCGGACATCTCGAGGCTGGACGCGAGAGTGTCAACTGCCGAGACCAGGATGCGAGACGTGGATCGCCAGTTTTCCACCTTTAAACGTTCCTGTTCCTCTCAACTCGCCACCTTGTTCTACCAACTAGAGGACTTGGATAACAGGGGCCGACGCTCTAATATACGAGTGCGGGGTATGCCTGAGGGCGAGCGACCCGAAGACCTCAAAGGCCTACTGGACCGGCTGTTTTCCTCGATATTGGGATGGCCTGCCGACGCAGGTAGGAAACCCATCAAGCTTGACCGGGCTCATAGGGCCCTGCGATATAGCAGTGGTCCAGGTGACCCTCCCCGGGATATCGTTTGCTGTTTACACAGCTTCGCTCTTAAGGAAGATATAATGCGGGCGGCGCGCGCCCAACGGTTCTGGACATTCGAGGGCCACAAGGTCTCCCTTTTCCAGGACCTTTCTCGTTTTACGCTCCAGGCTAGGCGGGCGCTCAGACCGGTCACGGCTGCCCTACAAGACCACCAAATTGCCTACCGTTGGGGATACCCATTTGCCCTGACGGCCCGCAGAGGCACCGCTACCGCCACGATCCGGACCCCTGCGGATGTCGGCCCCTTTCTGCGCGCTTTGGACCTACCGGTTGTCGACGTGGAGGACTGGCTTGATAGAGCTCCGGACCCAGGGACGGCACACCGCGGAGACCGTCGCCGGCGACCCCTTCACCATGCACCAGCGGAGGATGCCCGGCACGTGCGGCAGGAGGACTGACTGTCGTGCTCCAGGCCTCTACATACCGGCTGCAGCGGCGAGCCCGCGCTGCTTACCACCTACCTCATCTCGTCGGTTCCGACCGCCGCTGCACTGCCCTACGCCTTTGGGCCCTGTTGGGACTCCGCTGCTCTCGCCATGCGGGACGCATAGCTCACGTGAGCCGCCTGGTTTTTGTTTATGTTTTCGTTATTATTTTTGTTTCCTTCCTTTATTTGTTTTCTTTATTGTTCTGATGTAGCCTCCTGGGGTGTTCTTGCGTCCCTCGTGGGTTTTACCTGACCCTGCCCTACACTCTCACACACCTTGCGCCACCGCGACTTGCGTCGCCCTCTGTTTGCACCTCACACAACACGATTGTTGCTGCGTTGGGTATGCCCCCCCTGATTGCCCCATAAGGGCTTTAATGCGACTGAGGCTTTGACTCTATTTCAGCACAGCTCCACATTTTACACGAGACACCCCC
>VKOC01000009.1:12969220-12983636 GCA_009364415.1 Spea multiplicata | reverse complement strand
TATATATATAATCTACCCTCTCCTTCCCTTATCACTTTCTACCCCCTCTCCCTCCCTTATTAATTTCTAACCCCACTCCCTCCCTTATCACTTTCTAACCCCTTTCCCCTTTGTAGTTCTCTCACCTTGAGGTCAAACGACAGGAGCACGAGGCTTCTGTCCTCCTGCACTGCTGCGGTGCCTGCTGCTTCACTGCTGAGTGCAGTAATACGACGTCATATTTCGGCGCTCAGCAGTGAAGCAGCGGGCACCAGCGAGCAGCGGGAGAGAACTGGGGCGCTGAGCCATAGGTGCCATACCCTAGATAAGCCTCTGGTTGCAATACATTTGTCCATTAAGTGTATATACAGTCATGTACACCCTCTTTGAATTCTATGGTTTTACATATCAGGACACAATCACAATCATCTATTCCTTAGCAGGTCTAAAAAATAGGGAAGTATAACCTCAGATGAACAACAACAAATTACATATTACAATGTGTCATGATTCATTCAAAAAATTAAAGCCAAAATGAAGACACCATGTATGAAAAACTAAGTACACCCTCACTGCTTCCATAGGAATTATGATGCTAAGGAGACAGGTGCTGCTAATTAAATGCCCTTGATTAATTGATCATTAGCAAGTGTGACCACATATATATATACACATATATATATAATATATATATATATATACACCATTATATATATATATATATATACACACACACACACAGTCTATATACTGTAAATATAACCTAAGTGGGGGATGATACTCTTCTAGGATCCACCTCTGTTCATAATCAGATATTAATGGTATCTGATGGTCCATCAGCAATGCTCAGAGGGAGCTTATATTGCATTTTTGAGTAGACAGTAATGTACAATGGATATAGCCACTTTTTCAAATCCCAAGGCACCAAGCCATTCAAGGCTAGCGGTGCATTTTCAATTAGGTACTGAGTGAATCATTGGCATGTGCAGAAGCAAAACTGGTATACAATTAGCTTATTGTTCCTTTCTGCTTTATGCAGAGATCTAAAGGACTGAAGGGAAAAAGGCAGCCACAAGAACAGAAGAACAACTATTGATGTTGAATAAGGGAGTTGCTCTTTTCATACAGCTATATTTCAAATACTGGAATTACAGTTAATCTCAAGTATCAGCCATTTGAAGGCGTGTGGCACAGACTAGTCATAGGAACTACTTATTTTTACTGGAAGGTTCTGTTTCCATCTACCATCACCGCAAAATGGAACCCAATAGCCCTAAAAAGATACAGTTTTCTGTCCCAATTTTTCAGAGTCAGTTGGATCCAGAAGCATCTGAACAGGTAACATTTAATTTTCCTGTTCTAAATGGTGACTATATTCTAACACTTGCATTCATATGTTTATTTGAAAACAATGTTTTGATGTCCCATCCAGAAAAACGTCTTAAAATGTGATCTGTCTATTGATTTGTAAAATCTGTTAAGTTTTTACGATGAATGATTATAACTATAATAATATAATAATTAGGCTATTATATTTGGATGAGCCACCACACCTAATAGGCGAGTAAGACATTTTTAGGTATACTTTCAAAAAAGGCCATTGCAAATTACCAGTACTAATTGTTTTTAATATGGCTTTTTTTTAAAAATGAACATTTTGCCAATAAAAGGCATGAGTCATTTACAATGTTAATAAAAACAATTATTTATGTTATTCAATTACAATACAAAAAGAAATAACAAAATGATAAAGTTATCACCCCATACAATATGGCTTTATGAAAGTCAAATGATGTAAAGATTTTACTTAAATATAGCCTCTGACACAACATCCATAGTCCATTTAAATAATATAAAAATAACAGATAATATTGCTTAAATAGTTATGCCCAATGTAGTGTTTAGTACAAGGATAATGCATTGTATTCTTCTAGATAATTTTCTAACACGGAAAAAATGTGTTATTGATTTCTGTACAAATATGAGAACTTGGATACTTTAATAATTTATTATTTGTCTAAAACCCTAATCTTATTCATCAAGAAATTAGATAGACAGAAAACTGAGGAACAGCAAATTAGTTCAAGTATTAATATGATTTATTTTCCAAACAAGCAGCAATTAACCTAGTAACGAAATAAGTGGTTCAATTTAATATATCTGATAAATAGATACCTCAACAACCTAAAATTCTAAGACCTTTTATGATGCCCTTTTCTGTTTTTATCTTGACAATCTGGATCACAAAAATTGCATAGGAATATTGAAAGTGGGCATTATTAGGCATTCAACAATACAAGGACAAATGATTCCAGTACTGCATTTCGCTATAAAAGTGTTAAATTTGGACTGAATCTGTAACTATTCTGTTAACAGATGATGGTTAATAGGAGTTTATGATTTCTTTGGCATCTGAAAGACAGCCTTAATAAACATTTCACCCAAGGTTGATAAATAAAATGTAGTACAAAAAACAAATACAAATCCGATCTTGCCATATACATAGTAACGCCTCCAATCATGCCTAGTTAAGACAATTAAATTATATCAGTTAAGGAAAAATAGAAGTCTAAATGCAATTAAATTTGCCAAAACGTTAAATGTTTCATGTTGCTATGGCAAAATACGCCATGTTGTTCACGCATCACGTTACTGCAGTTTAGAATTAACAAAACACAAATAAAAGAGTATATTTCTGAATAAGAATTAGTAACTTACAAGTATATTTATATATAAAGTAAGAGATATATTGCAATGCAATATTTTGTTAGTAATGTATTTTACACATTACAAAAACATGGTTTGCTTCATGGGAATTACAATTGCTGTTAATGTCTGAACTTTGTGTATTTATGTTTTACACAGATAAGAAAGAGAAGGCCGACACCAGCATCACTGGTTATTTTGAATGATCACTGCACACCGCCAGGTTAATAAGTATTTTGATTACTATTCTGTTTTGTCTAAGCCAAAACCACAAGTAATGAATAGTGTTTTTAACCAACACCAGCTATAAGTTAATCTTTAACATTTAAAATGGTGCAATATGTACAGGGCTCACGCACCATATTGGTTGCATTCCAATGTTTGGGTAAAATACAAAAAAAATATACTCCAAAATTGAAATGTATTATTTTTAAAGGATGTATACTTTACAACGACTAAAATTGTTATGTATGGGTATTTCAGGTAATGTCTTGAAGCCAATACAATATTTATTTATGTAGGTGGATATGTTCATAATATATAGAAAACAAATACAGAGGGATTTAGGCCCTAAAAAAGGGTTGTCTTTTTTTTTTTTTTCCTTTTTTTTTTTTTATATTCACTTAGCTCAGATCGGTTTGAATTGCATTTCTAGGACTCATACAAGCCATCTTACAAAGTATCAGGTTCACTAACCACATCCACAGCTTTGTGTTACTCAACTTGTTGCAATGTGTCAAATGCTATTTAGAAGGTTATTTCACCAATTATAAAAATTCATTTTTTTCTGCATGCCAAAAATATACAATTTTTCATAGGTGAAACAGTCTTCTACTTTACATTGATACATTTTTTACCGCCAAAGTCTATTTTCTAGACAGGTCGTTTAATCTAGCCCTTTATGTCTCAATCTAACCAACAACTTCTATAGAGCTCCAATAGGAGGATGACAAGAAATTAGGGGGAAGGATAAATTCATTCCTCGAAAATCTCGTGGAAAATGTGTGAGGATAATGCTTATCGTCCCGATTTGAAAAGAATAATTCGCACTTTTCGCTATACTACATAAAAATACCTAATGTAACTGGTATAAGTCGGTTTATTGTAGGCAACAATCATTTCAATTGTGCCATAACTAACCTTTGCCAAGCTTAGTTTTACCTTCCCTGTGATAATCCATCATGTTATTTTGAAAATGTTTGCAGCTAAAGCCTTACTTTGTGGTTTGTCATCTTACATCTCTATTTTTTTTGTTTTTACTGAAAGACAGCAGCTGTCAGATAACAGAATATGCATATGTAATTCAGCTTACACCTATAATACATCTATTTACCTTAAACACATTACCAACGTAAATGTTCTGTTAAAGCTAGTATAGGCTTACGCCGTAGAAAAATGTATACAGCTAGCAACACCCCTGATGCTCTGTGTGGATACGTATGTTATATTATTCTTGTTATATGATTCTCCATTTCTGAAAATTCACATTTTGCTGCAGGGGGGCTGAGCCCTCTTGAACTTGCCCCTTGGCCTAGGGCAGAATAAATTATTGATCACTGCAGTAAACATTTTATAGCTGCAGAGAAGGATTAGTTAATAGTATAACTCAAGGGTGTTAATGGTTTTGTGAATTTTGTGTATTGTTTTTATATATATTTTTCTCCCCAGTTGTGGTAGTTCTACAACAAAAGAGAAACGAAAACTTTTGGTCGCGATTAACCAGTGTCATTTTATTTTTTCTATAGACAAACACCTTTATGCCACATTTGCACAAAAACTGTTTACGTACTAAAATCATAGCAATGGGAGATGTTCTCCTGGGATTTGTTTCTCTGGCTTGGCTACTGATGGCAGGCTGGAAGTAAAGACGACATAAACACATTTGTGCCTTGAATGGTTTGTTTGAATTTCAGTTCACAAGATAAATTCAAAGATCTATTTTTTTGGTCCTATACTTAACCTACTTCTTATTGACCTGGAAGAATGGTGTAGGGAACAGAGACCTTAGAGAAAGTGAGCTGAAACAAAAGAGTAGTTAATAGTCCCTATCCCATTGTCAGAAATACATAAATCTGAATTATAGTAAGGATATAGATATCACAAACCTTGTAAGGTTATGTATTGAAAGTTCCAATGAATGAAAATGTTATTGCCTAGAAAAACATTGGGTACATTTAGAATGTGTGTGTCCATGTCCAACGTTCCTTTAACAAACATAAGAACTTTCTTTGGCTACTTAAAGTTCTGGAACACATCGTACCGACCAAGTACTTGGTGGGTGTATGGATTGGAAATAATGCTATTGTTGAATAGGGTTTTTTATCTTTGCTAGTCTGTAGGTTGTGCGCACACCCACGAGGCATCCATGCAGTGCATTCTAATATCATGAACAATACATAGTAGTTGTTTATATTTCTGTATCAAAACCATATGACTACAACACCATCATGACTGTGTTGTCTGTCTTAACTTGGGGCTGAGTGTAGGCTGAACTCTTGGTCTAAATATACAACAATAAAGTCTTTAAAGGGGCAAACATTACAATATCATCAAAAAGTTACAATGGCTATTTAACAAATAAGGAATTAAAATTACAGCTGGAGTTAAAATTAAAAATGTTAACTTCAAGTTTTTTGTTTGTTTTTGCTTACAGCACTATGAGCATTAACGGACCTTAATCTCTGTAGCCAATTTTAGAATGATCTTTAGAGACCCACACATAATGGTGTATTGTGTTATTTGGCGCAGATCCAACCTTTTAGCTTCATTTCTTGGTGTTCTGCTTCCTCTTAATATTTTATAGCTGGCAGTTAAATCTTATATTTTACTGTAACTGAAAGGAAGTAGGCGTCTTAGAAGCACAGATAAAAATAGGCTCTCAATATGGGAAAATATTTTGTGTTTCATTCTTCTGAGAACTTATATTTTTAAAGAGTTCATGTGACGTCAGCTTTTTTTCTAACAGAAACAATCGCTCTCATCTTGTACTGTTATACATGTAAGGTCATTGAATTTACGAGGGATTTTAATACTAGACTATTTTGCTGTAGAGGTATTTCGAATATGTAAAGGTAACAATCTACACATACAAAGAATAGTATATTTTAGATCATGTGCCAACTTTATTGCAAGACAAAAGGAAGCAAAATAAAAAAAAATCAGTTCCTACTCATTATTTATTAGAGTGTTAAAGTAACAGCAATGAAGATAATGCTAGTAAATAGTATAGTATAGTATATATATATGGGTGCTTCTTTTATTCAATGTTTAAAAAAAAAATAGGGCCAGGGGGCGTGGTTAGCCTGGCAAGGAAGATGGCCGCTTAACTTGAGAGCTCCTCACCACCCGCTCCATATAACCGCACTTTGCACCGCCTAACCCGAAATGGGTAGGAACAAAAGGGTTCCATCGGACCCTGGCACTCCGGGGACCAGCAGTAAGCCTCCTGCGGCGTCCCTGCGGGAGTATTTCCAAACTCCGGCCCTGTTACACTCACAGCCGGAGGAGCCGGGTATGGCGCCGACTCCCACGTGCTCACAAGCCTTGGAGGAAGATCTGTCCCAGCGGTGTCCAGAGAGCCCACCGGAACCTTCCGCCAGGGACTGGCGTCGAATTTTTTCTTCGCTGCCGACTAAAGATGACTTTAGCCTCCTCGTGACGGAGGTGAAACAAACCGTCCGGGCCGAGGTTACAGCTTTGCGGGCGGACATCTCGAGGCTGGACGCGAGAGTGTCAACTGCCGAGACCAGGATGCGAGACGTGGATCGCCAGTTTTCCACCTTTAAACGTTCCTGTTCCTCTCAACTCGCCACCTTGTTCTACCAACTAGAGGACTTGGATAACAGGGGCCGACGCTCTAATATACGAGTGCGGGGTATGCCTGAGGGCGAGCGACCCGAAGACCTCAAAGGCCTACTGGACCGGCTGTTTTCCTCGATATTGGGATGGCCTGCCGACGCAGGTAGGAAACCCATCAAGCTTGACCGGGCTCATAGGGCCCTGCGATATAGCAGTGGTCCAGGTGACCCTCCCCGGGATATCGTTTGCTGTTTACACAGCTTCGCTCTTAAGGAAGATATAATGCGGGCGGCGCGCGCCCAACGGTTCTGGACATTCGAGGGCCACAAGGTCTCCCTTTTCCAGGACCTTTCTCGTTTTACGCTCCAGGCTAGGCGGGCGCTCAGACCGGTCACGGCTGCCCTACAAGACCACCAAATTGCCTACCGTTGGGGATACCCATTTGCCCTGACGGCCCGCAGAGGCACCGCTACCGCCACGATCCGGACCCCTGCGGATGTCGGCCCCTTTCTGCGCGCTTTGGACCTACCGGTTGTCGACGTGGAGGACTGGCTTGATAGAGCTCCGGACCCAGGGACGGCACACCGCGGAGACCGTCGCCGGCGACCCCTTCACCATGCACCAGCGGAGGATGCCCGGCACGTGCGGCAGGAGGACTGACTGTCGTGCTCCAGGCCTCTACATACCGGCTGCAGCGGCGAGCCCGCGCTGCTTACCACCTACCTCATCTCGTCGGTTCCGACCGCCGCTGCACTGCCCTACGCCTTTGGGCCCTGTTGGGACTCCGCTGCTCTCGCCATGCGGGACGCATAGCTCACGTGAGCCGCCTGGTTTTTGTTTATGTTTTCGTTATTATTTTTGTTTCCTTCCTTTATTTGTTTTCTTTATTGTTCTGATGTAGCCTCCTGGGGTGTTCTTGCGTCCCTCGTGGGTTTTACCTGACCCTGCCCTACACTCTCACACACCTTGCGCCACCGCGACTTGCGTCGCCCTCTGTTTGCACCTCACACAACACGATTGTTGCTGCGTTGGGTATGCCCCCCCTGATTGCCCCATAAGGGCTTTAATGCGACTGAGGCTTTGACTCTATTTCAGCACAGCTCCACATTTTACACGAGACACCCCCCCCCTTTTTTTTTTTTTTTTTTTTTTCTATTTGCCCTGCCTCCGTGACACTTTGCCATATCTTCTGCCATTGTCTCCACTCTGCAGAAGCATTTTACACCTGTGTTTTCGGTCGCTGCAGTGACATGATTTTTGTCTGCTGGGTCACACACATGCTGCTGCTGCTACTACAGGGTTCTTTCGCACTTCCGTTCTGATTGCCCCATAAGGGCTTTACTGCGACTGAGGCTTTGGCTCTATTTCAGCACAGCTCCGCATTTTTTTTTTTTTTTTTTTTTTTTTTTATTTACTATTATTTCTTATGATTACTTCTGTTGCGCCGGGTTTGATTTTATTTTCTCTGAATACCTACATAAATTGTTAAGCTCTCGCTGCGTCTGCCAGGGCCACGCTGGAATGTCTGGGTTATCCACCCCACGGGCGCTATACGTTGTGAGACGTGGTCTTGGTTACTAGTCGCCATTGGTATGCTTACCTCTATGGCCCGTTCTGATATTTGATCGCACGTATAATGATTTCTTTTTCTATTTTATTTTCTTCGCGTTATTTTTATTGTTTTCTCGCCTTACATGTCGCTCTCCATGAGCTTACTCTGGGTCGCGGCCACTTATATTACGCTGCCTGTTCGCGTTATCTTCTACCCTTTCTGTGATTTACAAGGGTGCTTTCTTTGTTGTTGTTTTGGCGGAGCGGGTGGCGGGACACTCTGTTATTGCTCTGCCACTGTTACGTTACTACTATAAACGATTGTACTGTTGCTTTAGTTATATTGCATTCCTTGACCACTGACTCCTCTGCCCCACGTGGGTTCTAGTGTCATTGCACTGCTCTATTGGTGGCCCTTTCCGCCTCAGCTGAGGTTCGGGTTCCCCGCCGGTAGACGACACATCTGCCCTGAGATTCCCTCCCCCTCCCTGCCCTACCTTCCTCCCTCTACCCTCCCGTTCCATACCTTTCTGGTTTTTCCCCTCCCATTTCTTTATCTGGGTATCGATCCACCACCGCTCTAGATGGCCTTCCAACCGGCCCCCCTCACGTTCTTCTCTGTGAATGCCAAGGGCCTTAACATCCCTGAAAAGCGCTCTAGGGCCCTTAGGGACTTCCGTTTACATAAAGCATCCGTTGTCTTCCTCCAGGAAACACATTTCAAGGAGGGCCTAGCTCCCAGTTTGCGTGATTCTCACTACCCCACTGGTTATTTTAGCAATAACCCCGACGCTAAGACTAAGGGGACTGCTATTCTGCTGGCTAGGTCGCTTCCGTTTTTGGTTACGGACACTCTGTCCGATGGGTCTGGTAGATTTATCTTTGTGAAGGGCACTATCGCCGAGGTTTTGTACACGTTTGCCAGCGTCTATCTGCCCAATAGGGGTCAGCACACTGCTCTGCGCTCCATTTTGGCCTCCCTCTCTGATTTTGCCGAGGGCCTTCTCGTATTGGGCGGTGACATGAACGTCCCGCTGTGCCCCGAACTGGATACCTCCCATGGGTCCTGTTGTGTCCCGCACGGTCACTTGCGCTCCACGCGCAAATTGCTGGCCGACGCACATCTGATTGATTGTTGGCGGTCCCTGCACCCTGCGGATCGCGATTACACGTTTTACTCCTCGCCCCATAACAGCTACTCCCGCCTCGATTACCTGTTCCTCTCCCAGTCCCATCTCGATCTCCTACTAACGTGCTCGATTTTGCCAATGACCTGGTCGGACCACTCCCCCGTGACGCTGACCCTGACGTCCCCTTTGTTTAGAGCTAGGGAGTGGACGTGGAGGTTGAATGACTCCTTTTTGTTGGACGAGGGGCTTGTGGATCGTGTCCGCTCGGAGTTGGATCAATATTTCTTGGAAAATGACTCGCAGGGGGTGCCTCCCCCGGTTGTCTGGGAGGCACATAAGAGTGTTATACGCGGTTTCTTTATCCGGGAGGGGGCGCGGCGGAAGAGGCTACGCGCGCAGGAGATAGACAGATTGACGTCTCGCATCGCGCACCTAGAGGCCACACATAAACGATCCCTGACTGACGACATTCACGGAGAGCTGTTGTCCCTGCGGGGCCAACTGTCGGACATCTTGAACTCTCGCTTCAGGCGAGCCTCTCTGTATAGTCGCCGGTTCTTCCATGAACACGGCAACAAATGTGGTAGACTCTTAGCGAAGATGATAACTCCCCACAGGAAGGCTACCCATGTCCATAAGATACGCACGGCTGCGAATACTGTGTCCTCCTTTCCCTCTAAAATTATTGAAGCCTTCCACTCCTATTATACAGAACTTTATAACTTGCCCCGGGCGGACGGACGGCTGACGGAACATGATAGACGCGCGCTTATACACCGTTACCTTGACCAACACGTACGTCGCAAACTTACGAGTGAACAGGCTGCCGAGATTGACAAGCCGATTTCTGTTGAGGAGCTTTCCCTTGCTCTGAGGGCTTCGCAGACGGGCAAATGCCCGGGCCCGGACGGGTTGCCCTTGGGTTACTATAAGACGTTTTCCGGTAGTTTGCTTCCATTTTTGCACAAAGCTTTGAACTCCCTCTTGGAGGGCCACAGCTTGCCCTCCCAGACTTTGGAGGCCACAATCACTGTTATCCATAAGGAGGGTAAGGACCCATGCTTGTGCCAGAGCTACAGACCTATTTCCTTGTTGAACACGGATTTGAAGCTTTTTGCAAAGGTTTTGGCAATGCGGCTGGCGGGGTTTCTACCCCATCTCGTACACCCCGATCAGGCGGGGTTTGTTCCTCGCCGTGAAGCGCGCGACAATACTATTCGGCTCCTTAACATTGCTCACGGGGCAGGAGCGGGGGGTCGTCGTCTGTTGTTCCTCTCCACCGATGCCGAAAAAGCTTTCGACAGGGTGGACTGGACGTTTCTGCGCGCCGCTCTGGGGCATCAGGGTCTTGGCCCTTCCATGCTCGCATGGATTGCTGCCCTCTACACCACGCCTACGGCCCGTATACGTGTTAATGGTGCTTTGTCCCCACCCGTGTCGATTGGCAACGGCACCAGGCAGGGTTGCCCCCTGTCTCCCCTCTTGTTTGTGCTATCCCTGGAGCCTTTTCTGGAGGCTGTCCGAGCGTGTCCCGATGTCCTGGGGTTTCGGGAAGGGGGGAGACATCACAAGGTTGCCGCCTACGCGGACGACCTACTTTTCGTGGTGGACCGCCCTGAGATCTCCTTGCCCAGCATTCTCGCGCTGTTCCGCTCCTACGGGGATTTATCCAACCTCAAAATAAATTTTTCGAAATCTGAGATCTTGAATGTCTCCGTGCCTTCGCAACAGGTCCCGACCCTTACCTCTAGCTTCCCCTTTCGCTGGTGCCCCGGGAAGATGAAATATTTGGGCGTTTGGTTGACAACTGACCTTTCCCGGCTGTATGACGTGAATTTTGCCCCTTTGCTGTCTGCTGTAACGTCCGACCTCCGGGAGTGGACGCCCCTGTATCTCTCCTGGATGGGCCGGGTGAATGTGATAAAAATGAACCTACTCCCACGGGTCTTGTACCTGTTTCAGACCTTGCCCATCAGGCTGCCCCGGGACTTTTTCGCCTCGCTTCGCTCTGCTGTCATTAGGTTCATTTGGGGTAACAGGAGCCCGAGGCAACGGTTCTCGCAACTCACGCGGCCGAAGCCTGCGGGCGGCCTCGCGCTGCCAGACTTTCACAGATATTACCAGGCCACTCACCTACTACGCGTGGTAGAATGGAATGTGACGGGCCCAGGACGGAAGCCTTGGGTCGCGTTGGAACTGGGCGACCTCCGGGGCCGGGTCCTCCATGCCCTCTGGGGTCCTGCCGTGGGGGCCCATGTGACGTCGCATCCCCTTATTTCGGCAACTTTGACGGTGTGGCGGGCTACGGGTTGTAGGGCCGGTCTCTCCTCGTCGCCTTCACCCATGCTGCCTCTCTGGGACAACCCGGACTTTGCCCCGGGCCGGCTCTGGGGGCCTGAGGGGTATGCGGGCCTCCCCCTGCCCGTTCGGGCTCGGGACCTCCTGGCGGGTGGGTCGGTCATGGCGCTTGGGGACTTGCGCCCAACCGCTGACCTTTCCTGGTCTGAACGGTTTGCACACCACCAGCTTACGCATTACCTCAACTCCCTTCCCAACCGCCAACGCTTACACAGGGACCTAACCTGTTTTGAGACCTGGTGCTCAGGCGAGCACGCCCCTAGGGGTGGCATCTCTCTGCTCTACTCCCTGCTCCTGGCCGCTTTGCATACCTCGAGACCTTCCTTCTGCGCGAATTGGGAGTCCATGAGCGCTGAGGCTCTTACAGACGAGGACTGGGAGAAGGTATTCATTCTCACCCACAAAAGCTCAAGGGCGTCTAAGGTGCAGGAAACTAATTATAAAATCTTGACTCACTGGTATCGTACGCCTCAGAGGCTACGCGCTATGTTTCCCGGTTGTTCGGATAGATGCTGGCGATGTGATGGGGATGTGGGCACAATGCTGCACCTGTGGTGGGACTGCCCCCGGATTCAGCCGTTTTGGAAAGAGGTCCACCGTGTGATCTCGGAGCTCTCAGACTCACCCCCCCCTTTCCATGCTTTGTCGATGCTTTTGCACCACACTCCTCACTCTCTCTCCCATTATAAACGCTCGGTTGTGCGCCACCTTCTTGATGCAGCCAAGGGCCTCATTCCCTTGTATTGGAAGCAAGCGTGCCCCCCACCACTCCGGGAGTGGATGTCCAGGGTTGAGGACATTCGTAAGATTGAGGACCTCTCTGCTGTTTCTTTGCGGCAGAGGGAGAAGTACACGGCCACGTGGTTTCACTGGCTCTCTTTTGTGCAGCCTAGTGATGCGTAGCTGGGCCTTTCCTCCACCCGCCTCTACCCTTTGTGCTTTCGCTGACACTGTGTGTGGGTCTACTGTGGGGCCTGCGTGCCCTCTTGCATTTATGGGATTGTCGTCTCTGCTGTAACCCCTGCGCGGGTTCCTATGTCCTTCTTATTTTGCTGTTCTACTGCCGTACATGGACGTGTATACCTGTCCCCTCCCCATCCCCCCCCTTGGTTTTCCTTTTTTCCTTCTGTACCCTCTCCCCCATCCTACTCCGTTCTTCTAATATCAACTCCAATAAACATTGATTTCGAAAAAAAAAAAAATGTTTAATCTGAGTAAAAATGGGTCACAGTGCTGTTACATAAAAATGCATATAAAAAGAGACATAGACTAAAATAGTACAAGTACAAAACAGTATAAAATAAAAGGGATAAAACAGAGTATCATACCACACTTCCTTGGAACCTTGATGTTGTCTCTGTGATGGTAAAAACAGGCTCTCTCTCATTACCAATTGCCCACCTTTTTATCCCCCCCCAAAGACCGCCCTTTTCCTGTTACCTGAGCAAGGGGATGGGAGTAGGGGGTTCAGAACTATGACCTTCTGAAGGTGGGGTTATATCTTCTCAACTTTGGTCTGAGATCACAAAATATGCAATATGACGCTGGCCGAGCTTGGCATAATTATGACACCAGGATCATCATAATTCTCTGGTCCTAGCGATCATTTTCATACCAAACTCTACACCTGTATCAGTTGGCACAAGGACACATTCGCATAACACTTGCTATGGACATGCCTGCATGGCGTGTTTGGTCTCCCTGAAACCAGCACATCACAGGCATAAGGATGCAATGTATGATGGGGCCCAAACGTTATGTACTCATCATATTTTGGACATTATGCATTTATTAATTATACCATGTGTCCCTTGATACTCTGTCTCCACACCCCAGGGAGATGTTGCCAAGATGTCTGGCCTTTCACTCTTCCACAGGAATATCTTCCTGTCCCAGGTGACAATACCCAGCATGGGGTAATCAAGTCTTATTTTGGGTTCTGGCTCCAAAAGGAAAGGTGTGAACAAATGTTACTGGACTTAGCCTCAAATCCCTTAACCCATTCAGTGCCAAGCCCCAGTTACTCATGCCATGGCATGACACCTCCCCCTTTAAGAGGGTGGCCCAGAGATTAAGCCATAAGCTTATCTCTGCGCCAACCTACTCTTTCCCTGGGTAACAGTTTCCGGCTTAGATAAAGTATTTCTTTGGGAAAACCCACCCTGCAGAATATACTGAGCAAAGCATCAGCTACCTTATCTGCTCTGCTACAGGATAAGCCCATGGTCTCAGGGTACCCAGGGGCATAGTTCACCCCCTTAATAACAGATTGTTTCTTCATGCGGCTCGGTATAGCTACATGCCCCAACAAATCTACTTGATGGGTAGCTAGGGTGTCCCGCCCTGGCTTCCCAAACCAAGTAGGCCCTACATAAGGGATAACAGAATGGTTACCAGTTTCACCCTCTCCCTTATGTCCTGACTTTATAGTCCCACAGAATACGGGCACAGGTGCACAAAAGCCCTCTCTCTGTCCCCTATTCTGCTGCCAGGTTACCACAGCTATGGTTGAAACATCGGTCACTCCACCTGTTCCACTCCAAGGAGGCATACATACAGGACCCTGGGAACTAGCTAATCCCGACACAGAGGAACACTCACTCACCCTCTGCCCTTCTTCACAGGGTAGCCCCCTCACATTTTCACACAGCACCTCAAACATCCCTGGTTCTGGCACAGAGCCACTCTGCCCTCCCTCCCAGTGATGCGAGACCTTCAAATTCTCAAGCGGCACCTTCAAATTCTCAAGCGGCACCTCAAACATTCTGGGATCTGGCACAGACGGACATTCACTTGTTCTCTGCCCTTCCTCACAATCGGGTGGTCCTCTCACACTTTCACAAAGCACCTCAGACATCCCTGGTTCTGGCACAGATTCGCTCTGCCCTCCCTCC
>VKOC01000009.1:12878183-12969120 GCA_009364415.1 Spea multiplicata | reverse complement strand
ATATATATACACATACGTGTGTGTGTATATATATATATATATATATACATATATATATATGTGTGTAAAGGCAGGGGTGTGTGTGGTGAGGGCAGTGTATAAATGTGTATGTATGGACAGGCATATGTGTAGATATATATATAGATATATATACATATCTACACACATATATATATATATATTATATATATATATATACACATATATATATTATATATGTGTGTGTGTGTGTGTGTGTAAGGGCAGTGCATGTATGTATATGTCAGCCAGCAAATCAACCAGCAAATCACCGGTAAGGTACATCGCTTGCCGTGACTGGCTGGTTGTTGTACGCTGGGTAGAGGGGTAGGCTTATACGGCGAGTATAGTCCAAACTCTATATTTGGACTGTAAAAGTTGGGGGTCGTCTTATACGCCCAGTCGTCTTATACGCCGGAATATACGGTAATGCTCTGCCACTCCATCACGTGGAATGAATAGTTGTTGCATAGTCCTATTGCTGTGCAGGTATGAGTTACCAGACCAAAGAAGGCAGATGGTACATAAACAATAAGTGAAACTGAAACATAGCTTAGAATGTTTGTAGAACAAGCCCTTGTGTCAGGTATGTTGTCGACTGACAGTAGGTAAAGTTATAGGGTTAGTGTTAACTAGAATTATTGTAAAACTCTGCACTCTTCAAGGTAATTTCTGAAGGAGCACCTAGACATACTACCAGAATGTTGTATCGTTTTAAATGTCATGTTCTTCAATCACAAGTCTATAAACATGTATAATTAACTTATATCCTAGGAGGCTGTCCTACCAGTTTCACAATTCCATTTAACCACCATCATTAATATTTTACTGCTATTTTTACGTATTAATACTTTAAATCACTTCACACAAAGGTAATGACACAGTTATTTAAGAAGCCATTGCATAAAATAAATTATTTTTTTTAAAAAATATTTCTGGATAAAAAGTCATCCTGACCCATTATTCAATAAGAATAACTTTTATTCCACATACTTGGCTGGGTTTTACACAAGGTTTGTCAACACAGACAAAGAACAAAACTGCAAAACCAATGTGATAAAGTGCAGACTTGTACAGAGGAACGGGTCTGGTAACAGATCCAAAGTCTCGGCAAAGCAAGAACATCCATTATCACACAGCAAATATGTTGTTAATTACACACATTAAAACAGTTAGGCATTTTTAAATCGTTTAAGTCTTTGAATGTATAAAACAGAGTATTTGAGAACAAAATATATGTGTTACTGTATGTACTTGAAAAGCTGATATTTTGAGTTTTTGTAGCAGAAAAACATGTAACATGTAATTGTTAACCTTGGGTAAAGAATTTAAAATTTAAATTAGTATTTAAATGTTTTAAACCAGACTAATGCTCAATCTCATAGTGACAACTGCATATATTTGGGGAAGGGGATTGTCTTAACCAACACTCCCACAAGCCAAAAGCTTTGTGAACCTAATAATTAAATGAAGCACAATGTATGTAAATAAGTCTGATGTAAGGCATGTATGTTTAGTCCACTTACAGCCTCATTCATGATGCAATTATTTACTATGGGGAATTCAGCCTAGAACCAGTTACATAAGTAGGTTAAAAGATCATTAATAAGACTAATACAAGCATAAAACACATCTATAAGAATTTAGATGGATGTTAACTTTGCATCTGCCTAATTTTTATTATGGGTGCAAAATTGAAACAATTGATCCATTATTTATGTGTACCAAATACACAGCTGCTTTTGTCCAAGCTTATATTTTTGTAAGTAAAAATGTCTCAGTAAGGCCAGGAGCTGAATGAGAATTTTGCTGACACCTAACCAACCCAGCGATCCCTCTTCAATGTTGGTAAAAACAGGTCCAGGTTTTCTTTTTTTCCAAAGGTACCTTTTTAGTAGTTTCTTCAATTCCAAGTAAGGAAAACCAGTTGCAGATGAGAAGGGCTTGATATACCCTGGGGTACAACAGCTGGCCAAGGCAAACAATGGCAATATTGCGTTTAGCTTTAATAGTTGTCTGAGTACACTAAAATAATTGGTGAAAAAACATTCATATGTCTATAAGATAGTTAATAAAAATTGAAATAGACTTGCGTGTTTAATTAAAATTTAAACTTATACAACATTTTGTATTTCTCATACAACTTCACTTTCTTGAATAGTTCCTTTAAAACTAAAGATAACAAATTCCATAAATGTAGAACACATCTCTTAGGCGTTAATATGAGGAAAATCATGCACAAAATTGGCCAAATTGAGGCCATACAACAAAATATCATACAGCATATGTTGTAGATCACCCATCACTTATGATATTTATCATCATGTGTACCCGGTGCCCCAACTTACATTTGACATCCTAGAGTACCCATGATAGGATGAACACTTTTCGAGTTTTGTAAATTCTACACTTGCCAGCTCAGTCTCCCTGTGATCAAGCTAATGTGACTTGTACTTGCTATACAGATTTAACTATATGGTAAATACTGCATACCATTACTGACCCTACACAACTGCAATAGGATATAGTTGATATATGTATGTGTGTGTATATATTAAATATTTATATATATATATATATATAATATATATATAATATTATTTTATTTATTTATTAAAGGCACAAAGAAGTTACAGGCAATCTTCTTTATATTAGACCATATGTGCAATAGTTTTTTGTACAACTAATAATGCACTCAAGCTAAACTTGGCTGATATAAGTAAAATAAATGCCCCAGGTAACATTGTTTTGCTTTAACTGTAGACTGGGTGATTGCACCTGCCCAATAAGACTGATGGCGGAAGACATTACAATGAAACTAATAATTTTGCTGCTGCAAGTTAGGATCCTAATGTCCTTCATATTCATTCTTAGCAGAAATTAGGCACATTTTGTAAAAGGGGAGATACATTACAGAGTAAAACGTAGGTGGATCTTGCTGCTTTAAGCTGATTACAATTTTCAATGCAGAAAAAATATTAAGCTTTCAGTTCATAGAAAGCTTACCTTTGACCAGCTTGAACCGTTAAAAATATATTTTTTAATACAATCATTGCTCAAAGTAAATAATTTACTTATTATTTTGATGATGAATGAGAATAACCCTTTAAACCCCTTTTTAACTAAGGGAGCAGGAATATATTAAAAAGATCTACCGCCATCATATTGGTAAGAAGAAGTCAAACCTCACATCATTGTAAGTGGAATACATCTATTGCTTAGAAAATCGTGCAAAATAGAATTAGAAAAGAGAAGAACTACAAACAGCTACATCAATATCTTGTAGTAAACAATAGATTATAAGGTCCAATAGTGCAATTTCTTCTTTGATGCTCCAATGTTGTAAATCTCAGTACAGAGGTCCACTAAGTTTTACATACAATTTTCCATTAGTCTAACTATGCAATTGTCTTGAGTTGCTGTTTTTATTGGCATTCTGTGCAACAGGAGCTTTGCTTTTTCTTGGACGCTGGAGTTTCTGATCCCAGCGCTATAGTAAAGGAGAAAAAAATGATTAAATCAATGTTTTTCTGTACTTATGGACAGTTAGAACAGGTCACGTTAATATTCTTACTTAACCAATAATATTTTCATATATTTAGAACACATTTTAAGTATATAGATTTATTCATTTTGGCTAAGGTTTGCCTAAACAAAAGATTGTTATTAGAATTTTTCCTTTGATGCATAGGAAATGTAATAAGGCACTTTTTGGAGGGTAAAGCTGATCAGAACTCACATGTAGAGGTGTAATCAGTTTCAGGAGTTTATTCAAAAGAGTTGAGTAAAATTGGCAGATAAATAGAGTTGCTCAGACCAACATGTGTATTCAGTAATGCAATTCCCCTGCCCATTCCACTCTTAAATCCCTTTCAGTTGCAATGGATAGAATACCAGCTACTCACATGCTATCAAGCAACATAGAGTAGAAAAATATCCCAAACTGAACAACCATTACTCGGGACAGGAGAAAGCGCGTTGACCCAAAGATTCAACAAATCAAACGCACCAAACAACACAACAATTGGGGTGCCCAAATTGATGGATATCATTCATAGGTTAAATAAATAAATACATTTACCAAAGTAACATTTTAAGGCTTTTTAAGCCAAGTCCATCATTAAGTATATTGGGCCATACAGTAGATAAGCTCTAAATTTGGAGCAATCAATATGATTATGATGTAGCTTTAAGATGAGTAGGTCTGCTACATATAAATATTTTAATTACCTCTGCCTTATAATATTTATCACCAGTATCTCGTAGTATTTTCTTTTCCCCTGGGAGGTCTGTTCCAGACTTACCTTAATTTTGTTAGCAAGACGTTCCCTCCACTTTTCAGCCACAGATCCTTCGACCAAAAGGAGTCTATTACAAAAAAGATATAATATCCTTGATTAAAATAATGAAGTATTAATGGTCAATAATTAAAATATATAAATTTCACTTTCAAATTTAGCTGTACATGAAAGTGGTATTTGCAAGTACCTTTTAGCGGTCCAACATTTTTCATAAAACATCTGGAGTCAACTATGTTTTCACAATGAAAGGTATTGCAAACTTTTCCAAGAGTCAAATTGTTATGAAGTTCTTCACTAAGCAGATATTGTTTTGTAATTTTTATTTCTCCAGCGGATACCAAACGGTTTAAAAATGTAGTCCTTTTTGTTTTCGGTAATATAAAATGTGTAGCATGTGAGCTCTGTGCAAGAATCTAAAGGTTAAATTCTAAGTAAAAGGTTTATACTTGCTTGGCGAAAAAAATGCCCGTTCCTTTCAAATTAACTAGAAAGAGATTTTTATTCACTAAAGCGGGAATAGTCAGGAGACTTTTGGGTTTAACTCCCTCACTTCACTATTCATTTTGAAGGGCCAACAATAGCAAATCTCTTCAGCAAGTAGAGCGTATCTGAGCTTGTATATATTAAGTCAATCTTAATGTGAAGAAACCTCACTGACCTATACAATACAATGCAAAGACAGCCAAGCTTTTCCTGAAGCAAACACTTGGCTGGAGTTGGCTGTTCACGTTGTACAGTGAATTGACAAGCTGAAATACTCTTCCTTAAGTGATTTTTTTTTTGGTTTCAATTCTTATTAGTTAAGCAGATAATTTTCAATTAGGCATGTTTTTTAAAACAATTTTTCGAAGCTGCGCAAAGTGATAGTTTTGGCAAATTCTGGATGCCCTATGGATAATTCATAGCACAATTGCTATGGTTATATTTGCATGCATTAATTTTAAGATTTCAAACACATTTTCAGATTGCAAAAAGTTAAATTGGAATCAAATTTTAGATAGTTAGTTATTGAAGAATAAATAAGAATCCAACAATGAGAGTACCTTGTACGTTCCTTGTCTTCATAACCCATTATTATATATTCCTGGTTGACCACAAGCTGTGGGCACAAGCAGCCTGAGTTGGTATAAAGTGTTACTGTATCTTTAGGAATGTTGACGAGTGAGGACTTAATAATCTCTTTTACTTCAACAACGACCGTGACATCGTGGCATTTCACTTTGACTTCTTTAACTTTTGCTCGAATTACTTGGAAGAGAAAGAGTTTCAGCATTGAGCAGGAATAAAATCATCTATACATAGAAAACTCGATATTGTTTTAGCTCGCAATACATGTTAGCACAGTGCTTGATATGAACTCAAATGTTTCCGCAATGCTAGATTTTTTAATATTTTTTTGCCATTAGAAATGTGCAATGCAATTGTACTTTTCAGCATTATAATTATGCAAAGAAAATGTTTTGGAAAAAGCATTTAGTACCGTAAGAAAATAGATCTCTCAGATTTCTGTTATGTACAATTAAATATCCAAAGAATAATTTGACCGTTTACAGTTATTTTATACTTCTAACATAGAAGCTGAGTGAATTTTCTTAAGAGGGGGCATTTGCTTAATTATGACCACACTACAATGATGAACTAGTTATCTTCTCCTGTAGTCAAGTTTTCTGTGTCATGAGCTGCAGGAAGAAGACTAGGGAAACTTGTGCATAAAATTCTAAAAACACCGACACACTTAATTAATGTATATTATAAATCTCAACTGGCTGAACTCTGTACTTTACTTTGGGGAAAAGGTTAAATAAATGTACAATAGTAAATAACCCAGGTCATTGGTTTGGGTTAAATTACTTGGTAATAATTCCCATATTAAGATATCCATTTTTCAGTCTGAGTAGGAAACATGCTATATATACACACTACACATGTCATATATTACTCAGATGTTCAATTAAAAATTTACTGTATTTAATTTACCCATCTGGGGTGATTTTTTATAAATTTGGTCGCACACTGTCTACCCTTGGTTTTTGCAGGATTATAGTTAAACAATATGACACATACATATCATTGACGAAGCACAACATCTATTATTTGATACTTACCATAATTGTAATTATTTTTAAGATAGGTCTTTTGAGATACTTTCATGGGCTTGCATTTACAATGCTCTGCAGAATAAAATATTAAAACAAAGGTTATTAGGCACAAACAAACCCTGGTTCTTCTGAGGTCCTAATCTGCTTCTCCCACCTTATACCAAATGGGTAGACTAAAGCTATAATGCTGTCATTACGCTCTTTGCAATTCCAAGCGAACCATGAAATTAATACCTAGGGGTAACTGTGGATATTTAGGGGCACTTTTTACAAGAACAACACTCATATTACTGCATTACTGTTCACATACTAGAAATAACAACATTTTCCTCGTCTATGGGATTTTTGCCTTTAGAAAAGAAATCTAGGATGCAGAACTGTGTTGTTGGGAAATAAATATTTTAAACCTATATTGGTGATAATTCAACGTATGCAAGCAAAGAAACGACCAAGCTCTGAATCATATTTAAATATTATGGACATTTATCAGCTGTAACAGTTGTGTTCACTCACATTTATTTAGCTGAGTAGACATGCCATGATTTGCAAATTTCAATACTCCGTGTGCACTGCGTTTTTTGTTTGTTTTGGGGGATTTTTTGTCTTTTACTGTATTTTCTCAACACCTTTTAAGACTTTTTATAGTCACAAACTTTGCAGCTGATTAAAATTCTCTCAATGCTAACAGCATGTCGTCTATAGAATTGTTTCCACGGATACTCTGCCAACAATACTTTAACCCTCTGACGGATCAATTCACAACTATCCAACCTTAAATTATATGTCTGGCGTTGCACCGTAACTAACAGATATTAATGGGACTTACTGGGTAAGACTATGCGAATAAAAAAACATGTGTCTAAGATTTCTGTAAATATATACTGACACTTAAAAACTATAACGCAGCAAGAATACATAAGTAGATTTACAATAAAATTCCAAATATCCTAAATATCTCACATTTTGCTGGTTTTACTTTTATACCTCAAAAGATTGTAACATCAGTGAATAAAAACAACCAGTGTAAGGAAATGCAGCACATTTTCTGAATGTTACTTTTGCATAATTTAAGTTGACATACAAAACATAACATTATTAGAACCAGAATCGGTTCTCTGAATTTTATTGACGCGTTTCTCAGAAGGTCATATAATGGAATAGCACCGCGGATTTATACTACATATAAAAAGCAGGCTGTTTGGGCCACACATATTTGGGTGCCGGTTCATGCAGGTTTTCATGCCAGATTACCAAAAATGGGTACAATGTTTAACCTGCAAGTATGTAGAAATGAATGAACAAAGAGAGCATTATAAACGCATAAAAAAAAAGTTTATATTGGATGGAAACTGTAATCCTGGATTTCTGCTGCTCTGGATTTCAGACCACTTCCTTTCCCCATCATGAAAATTGCAGTCTCAGATTTAGTGGGACGTCATCTGAATAATATCTCAAGGCTGCTCTGTTTTGACCTTGTAGCAATCTACGTTGCCAAATTATGTGTGATATAATCCTAGCAATTTCATTGGGCTGATGAAGTATTATCTTCCCTGCTTGTAGAACAGATTTATTTTCAAGGGGCTGTTCAAAATTAACCTTGGAAGATCTAGAAATGCTAGTTAAAAAAATAACTATTAATGTTTTGCTTCTGTATAAAAATGTATTAATTACGGTGTAAATGAACAATATAAATATGAAAGTTCATGTTAGGAGTCTTTCAGATCCCAGATCTCTTGCCTGCTACCCTGTTTATTTGCTATAGGGTGGGAGTAGGAAAGATTCCCCTTTTTTATCACACCATTAGCTGTAACAAGAAGGTATTCTAACATCTAATATAAAAATCAGCAATAAGGGAAAGACTGTTTACTCAATGTGTTTTGAAACGGCCCGGACATAATAAATACAAAATTAGTTTCTTATACTAAAACTGTTATAAATCCTACACCATCGTGTTTACAAAAAGCATTACATTATAATAAGGATATTAATAATAATAATAATAATAATAAAAACAACAAAATAAACTTACCACTTGCAGCTCCACCACAATTCCCATTATTCGCATCCATGGGAAAGTCTGGCATTGGGTCTTAGAGAAATAAACAAATAAAAAGTTTATAACTGCATGTATAATTTATACTCTAGAACATCAGATTTATCACTTCAAAATCATTTAAAACACAGGAGTCATGCGGACGGTAAATGAAAAGTCATGTACAGCATATTCCTAAAGTAAAGTGAAGCATAAAAATATTTTATCCCTTCATCTTCTAGTACGAGGCTAAAAGTCCACATTCAAGCTGTGCTTGGGTTGTGAATAAGTTGCATAAATCCTTCAGGATGCCTGTGAGGTCCAGATGGTTCTTTCATTCAATCTATCTTAGTTGTTAAAAAAGGGAGCTAGTTCCCCCTAATCACTTGCAACACGAGTAGCCAGAAAACATGGTCCAGGAATTAAAAACGTTATTATTCTTATCTTTTATTTATATAGCGCCAACAATTTTGACTGAAAACTAGCGTAATGAAATGCATTGCCGTAACCACTGTGGGCAAGACACCCGTGCACCCCCTTGTGTTTCCCTCCAGTTCCAGAAGCAGATGTTACATCAATGGGGGGCACAACCTCTGCCCTTCCCAAGATCCCTCAGCTCTGCTGAAATGTAAGGTGTAGGATTTGGTAAATGTGGAACATCTGCTTTATGTTCAGTTGAGGTTTGTAAGAGCACCACCAAAAAATGCTGCTTATATGTCTAGGAGGGACGGCAACAAGGTGCACTGTGAATATGGCGTTCACTGGGCTTAAAAAGAAAAACTTGCATCTTGTGCTTCGACCACTTGAATGAAGGTTCCACAGTAACCTACGCTATGCTGGTGGGCATGCAATATAGTGCTTCCTGTTGAAAACAATGGCAGCCGAACATGTTGAACAGCCATTGAGTTCAATGGGAAGCACTACAGTGCATGTACAGAAGGCAGCGATGTATTCTGGCCTTGGCTAGCTACACCCCAGTCAAATAACTGGAACAACAGGAGCTCTATTGGGAGATGAGGATCCCAGATGTTCAACTGCTCCACTAGCTAGTTGGAGAAATCAGAGTTCTCCATTGTAACCCCTCAGAAACGCTAGGGAGGTCCGTGTCTAACAAGCACTGCTTCCATAGCTACGTTGCTAGGCAGTATGCACGAGGCAGCACATCAGGGTATGAGGTCATATCCCGGAATAACGACCATGAATGTAAGCTCTTTGGGGGCAGGCCTAGGCCAGTGTTCTGCCAGAATATACAAACATACAAATATTGGAGGGTTTCTTTAAGGCTAAAAGTTTCAAATATGCAGTTACAAAAAGTGTTTTGAAGAACGTATAATACCAGGAATCTTAGTAGCTGTGCTTTGCTAAGACAGACAAAGTTCAACAGGTAGAAAGGCTTCTATAAAAACTTTTTTATGATGCAATATGGGTTTTTTTTGTCAGCACAAAATATCCTACTTCTGCAAACTATCTATAGGTATATGCTTTAACACAATAAAACGATACAATTACTGACTGAAATCAAAACAAGACAATCTGTCCCATAAAATAAGCCACAACTGAAAGTGTTAGTCGCAATCATTTAATGGGTTAATAAATTGAATATTCGTGTCAGTAAAATGGAAACACAATTGCTGCTCTTCAGAGCCAACTGTCCCTTAACTAGCAACAGATTTGTCACACAGTGGCGGTATCCTATTCTACTTGCAGCCAAGTAAAGCAGAGCCTTTTGTGGTCCTTCCTTTCTATTCAAGAAAACTCTAGGTCAGGCAAACAAAGACTCTTGGCTGACACTGTGTATTAGGCCAAATAGCTCATCAGGACTAATTATGCAACCAGTGTCTGCCAGACTATGGACAATGCAGAAAGGAACTTTCCATTAGGATTCAGCCGGAGCTTTCAATCATTTCAAGGATTACTAAAACAAAAACATTTACAGAAAAAAAAACCAAACATATGCAATGTATAACATTGGCCCACACCTGTAACAACTGGCCACTGAGAGGGGGCATATGGAATTGCAAAAAATGAGCCTCTTTACAGGGATGTCTATTAATGCTCAAAGGAAAAAGTGGAGTAAAGCCCCAGCTGCTGCAGAACCTCTTCAACGCAGGCCATCAATCACATTCGTTGTGACTACAAGAGCTCCGCTACATTTGAAGAAACCGAATGCCGATTGCAGGTGTCCACCAAGCCAGGTGTATTAATGATTTTCCGTCTCATAGACAGTAAAGGGCATGTGAAATAAAAATGTTGTGTGTACATATTGTGAGGTTTTGTGTTTGTTCTGTTTCCGGTTTATAATATAATATATAATATGGTTTATAATATAACTCACCCGTTCCTTGTTCCACGGTGATGATGGCTTCGGGGGAGATGCAGACCCCTCGATCATAGACCGGCAGCTCTTCGCATGCCAGGTTTTCCGGCCACCTATGTCCAAATCTCTGCATAATCGGTTCGCAGCCGGTCCTGGCCCTTTCGCACACCGATTTGCACGGTTTAATCGGCTCGTGCTGAAAATCGATGGTGCAAATCGGGGCATACATGGCACAGAGGAAGAAGAGCAGGTCCTTGCTGCAGTCAACTTTAAGCAGGCCTTCAAATTGCTCGAACGCCAGGATGGCATTAGCCTGGGTGCTGTGGTGAAGGTGGTTGGGCATCTTAGTCATGTTCCAGGGCATGGGTTTGCACATGGGGATCTTTACCGGCTCACAAGATGCACCTTGTGTCCTGGGGAAGGAGATGAAGAAGATCCCCAAAACTGCCAAAAGAGATCCTGACCCAAACTCCCCTGCACGATTCATCCTTCCACAAAAAAATGGAACTACACCTAGTTTTTTTAACTAAAAAAGTAATAATCTGGGTCTCAGATCTTAAAATAGGCAGTTTACAAAAAAAAAATAAATATAAATAAATTGGCTTGTAAAGCATTAACTATTTACAGTCTGTCATCACCAGCCATACTGATTGGAAAATCTTGCTACCTGTTTTTTTGTGGTTTTTTTTGGAAGGAAAAAGTAAAATTAAATTGTAGAAAATGAGTTTTTTAAGATAAATCCGTGTGGCTGCCTATTCACCTCTGCCAGGATTTCTGTGAAAGTGCCCCTTGTTCTTCCTCCTCCAGAGCAGAAGTATGAAATAAATGTGTCAGGGAGCCCTTGCCCCTTTTTACCTCCCACCTCTCACTGTGCATTCGCAGCCCCTCCCCTGTGCCTTCCTCAGCCCTCCCCCCTATCTATCATGGGGGGGGGGGGTTGTGGAGTTGGCTACTTATTTTTTTTTTTTTTTTTTTTTGCACCACACTCCAAATTCTGCAAACCTCCCAGCTAACACTTAAACTTCCCCAAAGAAAACTGCAAATAAATCAAGCACTGATGTGTTTGGAAAAGGATCTCACTTGGAAAACCAGATGCATTTGTTACTGTAAACTAAAAGTCATTAGGAAATCCTATTTCTGCGGGCACCAAACTGCTGTCACATTGTATAAACCAGATCGGTAAACGGCATACAAAGAAATCCTAAACAAAATCCACCTGTTTGCATGAAGCCTTTTTTTTCATTCGAATTTTAGATTCAAGGTGTCGGAAATCAGAGGATTGCATTTTACAGCAGTTTATGTTTTCATTTCAAGTGGGATGTTTCTTACAAATTAGTGGAAATTTTAGCAAAAGATGTCTGCAACTAGATGTAAGGAAATTTTACTTATTAGATGTAAGGAAATTTTACTTTATTGAGAGGGTGGTAGATAAGTGGAACAGCTGCTCAGGAGAGGTGGTAGGGATAATACAGAGAGGGGATTTCAACGTGCATGGGGTAGTCATACTGCTATCCTGAATTTAAGACGCGATCGAGGACACCTAAAAAGTGAGTAAGAGGTGGCCAACAGATATTATAACTAAACAATAATTAAAAAAAATAATAATCTTTTCTAGTAGAGTGAAGAAGTGATACACAACCCACCTCCAAAAGAACTGTAGTATAATGCGTAACATACGCAAAAATGAGTGTGAAAGTGTGTAAAGCCAAATCCAACGTGAAAATAAAATAATGGTATAACTTACAAAACGAGTCATTATTGATGCTCAGCAAACAATAAAATTGGCATATATATATAATATATATATATATATATATATATATAATGCCCAAAATACTATTTTGGGCATTATATATGCAACTCTTAAACACCCACTGAATGCTGTATAAAGCAGCGCAATGTATATTAACCAGACTTTTAGGAGAGCAGTGTGTGTGGAATCTTTACAATTTCCACTTTTGTTGTGGGAACATGCATCTCGTATTAATGTCCATCGTATGCCAGAATGTCTCTCTGATGACCATAATCCTGACCCTTTAAATATTAGTGTTCTAAAGACTCAGATTTTTTATATCAAACAAACATTGTATTTTGTATGTAAAGATCATGTAAGACAAAGGGCCATGCTAGCCAAAACATTGTAAATACTTCTGGACTTTATATTATATACCGGTAATATATATATAATATATATATACATATACATATACTGTGTACAAACACACACACTTTTGTCTTCTAATTGACATTTAGTGCTTACAAATTTAACTGAAGTTCATGGCAGACTTCTCTTCCTCCAAATTTCACACTGCTAGGGAGACGTCGTCTCACCTCTGATTAATTGAATCTTCCGAAGGAAGAACAAATTTTGGCCTTTCCATACTGTGACAGAACAATTGTAAAAGTAAACAAAAACACAGCCATGGGTGTTAAAGCGATCATTACATGTGAGTTGTCATTGTTGTAGTTAGCAACACAATAGGAACAGAGGAACGTGGATTGGGTTTTAGGTAAGAACTGTTTGATCCAGCTGTTTTATAAATTTGACAAGTGAAACAGGTCAATCATATATTATTAGTCTTTCCATTATTCCCCCGTACATGTCTTAACACGATCATGATCCTTTTCCATAAGTTAGAGATGACCCCACTTTAGCCTTCCATGATATTTCATGATATTGCCATATGTTCAGAAATGTCAGTTTTGGCTTATTTACTTACAAAAACAGATAATTCTTATGACGTACTGGTACCCACCTAGAAGGGCGATCAGATTCTCTCCTAAAACCACTTTAACCCTAAGGATACCATATTTTAAAAGCAACGGTTTTGTTTTAGATGCCATTAACTGATATTTACCAAAGCAGTTACATTCTAACTTGAATATTTATTGAATAAAACTCATGAAGATAAACATTTGTTATATTTATATGAGAGAAAATGTTTTTTTTATTACACATATTATCGTTATATTTCTTTCTGTAAAGGAACAGTTTACAGCCCAACTAAAGAACAATTCGTAGGAAAGTACAGCATTTTCTCGATTATAAGACGACCCCACAACATTTCTATATTTGAATAAAAGGCTACCATGTAGGAAAAAAGTTTTACTAGTAAATATTAATTCACATGTAAACTATTTTTTTTATATTTCATAAAATGATATGCCACTCTGCCCCTCAGATATGCTGTATACCCACTATATGCCTCTCTGCCCCCTCAGACTTACCAATGCATCCCCAGACTTGTCCCCCATGCTCCCGGGTTTCTGGTGCGGGCAGTTACCACTGCTACCCGGTACTTCCGTTGGGGCTTCTATGGTGGAGCACCGGAAGGTCATGACACGCCACCGCTCCATCATAGAAGCCCCAGAAGTGCTGAACAGTAGCGGAGGTTGTCTGCACGCATCGCATAGATAGTCAGACCTCTATTTGAGGTCAGATTATTAAACGACTTTAAATATAAGTGTGTATCATACAGGTCTTTCTTTTAACCCCCAGCCACAAGGGGAGAACCCACAGGAAATGCCTAAAAATTGCATTAACCTGGTATGTTAGACTTACTAGATCCATTGAACAGTTCAGGCAGTGGTTATAATGAAAATGCTCAAAGCCTGCTAAGTGATTGACAATATATTTTAGATATACTGTATGAGGACATAAATATCCAAATAAACTACTCATTTAGAAGGTACTTCATTTGCAATATTATGGTATTGCTTTGGGAATTCTCACCCAGAACAACCTGCATTAAGTTTTCATAAGTCACACATACTAGTGTTGGAGATCTACTGCTCAAGAATAACGTAGACAGCCTAGATAGCCTAGATAACTCAGAAATCCAGTAAACGTTAAACCAAGGTTCTATTGAATTGTATAGGAAACATGGCCACAGTTCTTCACTTAATCACCTAAAAGCTAAAAATGGCTTAGTGCAGACAGTGGGAAGAAGAACGATTTTTAGTACCTCTGTATTTTTTTTATTAGGTCACCATGAGGAGTGTGGAATCATGTTCGTACTACAGTCCACATACCACTCTTACATGAAGTTAAATGGGGTAACGGTTGTCCTTGTGAATTATAAATAAAATTTCGCACATTTTTGTTCATGTTTTGAGTCTGAGGTGCTCAGATTATCTGCTTCATCCAACACTTCAATCACCTACTTTAACAAGCAGACAATGCAAAATATAGGGAATCTCTCAGATTGTGACCACATAGTGCAAATTGATCATTCTTCTAGATTAGGCCATTTGGTGCTAAACTATGAAGGTTTTCACATTGGTTGATACAGCCTTTGGTCATGGTTAAAAACATATATCACGCATACCATTACTGACATATATACCAAAACAGTGACATCACAAAGCTGAAATTTAAAAAGACTTCGAGACGCAGGCTCGAAATGACCAACATCTATTCCCTGTAGGCTGTGCCGGGGGACGTTTAATAATTATAATAATAATGGACCTGCATTATCCTAAATAGTGCTTGTTGGGGTACTGTTGTATTCACTACATTTTTTACTGAATATTCACCACAACACTACTACAAGAATATTGTATCCATATATTTTATATATATTATATATTTTTTACTTTTGTTGTGTTTTATTTCTATTATTTTTCCAAAGGAATAAGTATCAACCTCAAGAAAATCAGATCAAACAAATATGCCTTCAGGTGCATTACAGTCAGATTTAGTTTACTTTTTTAAAATAATTTTGTGTTGTGTTTTAGTGTGTTTTTGTAGTTTTTCTTTGGCCAAATGAAAATAAAAGTATTTTGTTATTTATTATAATTTCTATGACTTATTTTAAACTGCCACCACGCCTTTATCAGTGTCATATCTGATAAAGTAAAAGTAAATCACCAAAATTAAATCTCACATTTATTTTATTAGTTGTAAATTATCACCCTAGGCATGTTGTTGTCATATGATAAGGTGTATAATTGTGTAGTCAGCTCAATAATATTGCTGTGAAAAAGAACTTAAACACTGTGAAAAGTTTCATTTCAGAGAAACGTGTTTTTTTTTTAGCTGGCAGTACAAATTATATTATACTCAGGAAAGGAACCTGATAGTATAATTTAATTGCAAATGTCTTCTTATTCTAAAGAAGGATGTAGGTGTGGTGGTGTAAGCCTTGCTTTTGAAGAATGGTTTTGTCTTTAGAATCCTATCATTTGTCTTCCTACCTGTAATTGGCATAATCAAAGTGTTAGATAATTGCTGGAAAGGTATAATGGGCTTTTATGACTATATAACAAATTTATATTAAGCTTATTTATAAGTACGATACAGATAATTACCATGCAAAATGACATTTAAAAGATATTTTCAGATGTATATATTGAACCACTTTTTAGCGTAGAAAGTTTACTTATTTTATTGAAAAGTACTCAAAAAATAATATTGTATGTATTACATGTGATAAAGGTTATTTAACACTTTCATGACCGAAGGTATTTGTTACTTTGTTAAGACTGGAGCATTTTCAATGTGTTTGTTCAGCCATGATTCCCCTTTTTCGTGTTTAGTGTCCCTTCACAGACTATATATTGTTTTCGAGGACAAATAGGGTTCTATTGTGAAACTGTATTCATACATACATTTTTTGGGGGCTAAAATATTTTTACACAATTGCACGAAAACTGAAAAAATATCCCTTTTCAAAATGGTTGCAATTTTGCTCAGGATTTCCTCCACAGGATAGGTGCAGCTGGTTAAAAAATAATTTACATTACATGCGATATACCCCAACAGGCAAAATGCCTTACAGTGCCTCTAAGTATCCGTTACTACATGCAAGGCGATATAATCCTTTATCGAGTGCTTGCACATCGGTAACTTACCAGCAACTAGCATTAAAGAGCCAGGGCCTATTTTTCACTGTCAGTTCCGTCACCGGAGTACCGTAATATCCCACATTTGGATATATGGCAAATATAATACCCCCGTAGACACTATATAATTTTCCTTTATAGTTTGAGTTGCGTGGCTTCTTTTTTTGTACTATGTTAGCATTATTTTTTTTCAGAGAGCAGTGCAACGTGGCTAGAGATCCATTTGGCCTCTGTGGACCTCAATGAATTATCTCAACCACAGTGTATGATGATGTCATGATGGCATTACTGGGGTTTATTTAAAAAATTGTAATTATTTTTTGCATTGATTCCTAGCTGAAGAGGAATCACAAGATCCAATGTGGTCTGTACCATCAGTGTCTTTATCATTGTGATAGTGTCATACCTCCTGACCTTCTGTGGAGGGCATATAAAAGGAATGATGCCCTTAATGGTCTTTCCTACCACGTTCTTCAGGACGTCATAGTATTTCCTAAGGTTATGTATATATCTCAGACAAAACAAGCTTATATTGGATTGTATCTTATCGTGGATACATTTCTTTTCAACACACCAAATATAGTGTATATATCTGTTTTAATATGTGCTTTTAAAAAGGCAAAAACATATTCTAACATATTTTGGAAAAGTGTTAAAAAGCTGTCAATGTGTTGTGCAAGTGAAAACTACTTAAAGGAAGGTATAGCTCATAGTTTATTGTTCTTTATCCCTCTGAGATGGTGCCATCTAGAGGTATTTTGCATTTTGGTATTGAGAATCTCTGCTCTTTGGAATGTATGGTGTGACCCATAATGTGAAGAGAGTAGTATTATTATTATTTATTGTTTTATATAGCGCCATCAAGTTCCGTAGCGCTGTACAATGGAGTAGATGTAGCATTGGAGAGTCAATGGTCATCTCATCATTAAACCAAGCCCTGTGTGAATCTTAAGATCAGTGGTTGTCAACATATAGCTTCCTAGCTGTAGAAGAACTGCAACTCCTTAAGCAAAAGAACATGAGTGCACTTATGCTTAGTGAACAACTAGATCTATTTCCATATCAGTTGGTGTGCTACCAGGTAGATGCTTCAAAATTAAATATTATTCCAATACTGTATAATTAATTCTATAGCAATTTGGACTGTTTTAGTGAGGCATATAAGAAAGGTACATCAGGCATGCATGTTGTTTTATTCACACCATTTACAAGATTTTTTTAGAACGATCTTTATGTAAACTGAGAAGTTCTTTTAGAACAGAGAAGCTGTTTAAGATCTGTGCATATTTTCTTACTCATCGTTTTACACATAATTGAGCTTTTAGCGTCAACAAAGCAGAGGTACTAAAAGCTGTGTTCTGTACGCATGAAATCTCACTTCCTCTGTTTGATGGTGATGTTTAGAGGCGTAAAGCAGAGTCTCCTTTTCTATCTCTATCCTGTAATGTATATTTAAATGCAGCTTACCATACAATGCCACTTCAATTTGCCTGGTATTTGCTTTTGTTCTTAATTACCAGATCACTTTACTTTTAAATTATACAGTAATTTAGTCCACATTAAAGTAATTAAAGGGAATCCACATGAAAGAAGTTTAGAATTATCTTTTAGCATGTAATAACCTATGATACTATTCATTTGCTTTACATTCTTGTGATTTTGATTAAAAAAAAAATATTGAAGTCTTATTTTGTGCTATTTTTTTTGGCACCCAGTAAAGTAATAACGCTCTGATGATAATAGATCTATTTGCAACACACAGGTGATAAAAAGCATGTCTACTGACTAATATAAAGTTTGCGTATTTTCTGTGGGCAAGTGGTCAAACACAACCATGAGATTGGCAGCAGTAACTAGGGTTGCCACCCAGACGATAATCATCTTTTTTTTCCAATGCAATGCCAGTGTTTTTTTGTTTTGTGGCTGGTGGGGAGTGGGGATCAGTCTACCTCAAGATAAAGGAGCCTCCACGCAAACCGTCTACACGATCGGAGGAACAGAAGCACGCAAAGCCTGGATCCTACCCACCATCTGGCCAGTGAGGTATAAACCTTAGAGATATAATGCTGGCTTTTGGTACTTGTAATTAAAACGCCTTGACGACAAAGGACACATATATACATATATATATATATATATATATATATATACACGTCTTACAAAACATGGACTGTGAGGACCATGTAGACGTACATATATGTCTTGTGCTCCTGAGCACAAAGCTACTTGCTGGGGGTTAACTGGCAGAGGCTGCCTTAAAACAGCCCCGACCCTCCCTGCTGCCCAATCACTCCTTTAATGTCGTGATCCCTCACTTTAGGGGTTAATGTTCTGTGTCCTCAGCCCCCACAAGCTTGTAGGGATCATCCTTGACCCTCCCCTGTTACCCAATCGATCGATGAGAGCCATTATGCAGCATTAACCCCTTCAACACTCCCATTGTATTATTTTAGGGGTTTATGTTTGTTTCTGCAGTCACCACAAGCTTATGGGGATCAAATCTTAGTCCACTTGTGGTCTTCCAAGGTAGGCAGAATTAAAGGGAGGATGTAGTACAACATTTCAACTCACACCAGGAGCAAAACTTTTTCTAGTTCTTCAAATATCTGAGAGAGGTTAATTCCCTTTGTTTTTCAAAAGCTGTCTTTCAATCTCCAGGTTGGAATATGGGACCATGGAAATCTTCAGGCAGCTGCAGAGGAGCCTGAGAGCTAAGGTGGACCAAATATGCATACCATATCCTGCGTGGCCAGGAGATGAGAGGAAAGGGAGGAAAAATGTATACAAGATAGAAACTCCATGTTTAAGTAAGCATCCACAGCTAGCGGTAGGTCTTGCAAATTAAGACTTGGGTAGAGACTTGAGCCTGGAGGCCATTAGGTCTATTTGAGCATAAGTGGACAGTTAGATTGAAAACTTTGCAATGAAGGGACCATTCTCCCGAATGAAGAGGTGTTCTGCTTAGGAAGTCTGCCTTATGGGTCTGGATTCTACTGAGGTGAACAGCAGACAGGGAAATAGAATGAGCTTCTTTTCATAGGCATGTTCTCAGGGACAAACATAGAAGAAAGGAGCTTATTATAATGCCCTGGTTGTTGATATAGGCCACCACCGACTGAATGTCAGATCATATTAGGATGCTCTTGCCATCTAGGTGCGTCAGCCAGTGATGTAGAGCTTTTTCCACAGCCAACGTCTCAAGTCTATTGATGAGAAGCATGGATTCTCTTGGTGACCAGCAGCCTTGGGCATATTTCTTTCGATAGACTGCCCCCCAAACTCTGCTGCTTGCATCCCTCATTAGGAGTTCCTTGGTTGACATAGCCCAACATTTGTTATCCATGGCAGCATAACATATAATACTCAAGCAATAAGAAAGAAGGGGTGGGTCCTGAGCAAAAAAACTACACAAGCATAAAGTGCTACAAAGATATAAAATTTTAATAGGAAAGGAAAATGAAAGATGAGTAGCCGCCATCAGAATACTTTTCCCAAATTGAGTTTCAAGGTTATAGTGCTTGACACAGGTGGAAGTCGAGGATCAGATAGCAGATCTATAAATTAAAGGACATGTGCCACTGCTAAATGATCACAAGGCCCTGGTACAAGGAGCTCTCAATTCTGAAAGAACCAGAACACCTTGGTATTTATAGGCTTTAGAGATTGGCAAAACAAACCATCTGCTAGGAGTGCAGGAATAAACCGAGTGCATTTTATGGAAATTGGAAGGGATAATGAATAACCTAATAATAATCTGACTTTCTCAAGTTGTCCTGCAAATAATTGTCTTGAGGTATCTGACCGGATCCAGAGAATGAAGTTTCACCTCATCGTCATTAAAAGGGTCTAGAAAAAAGGAAAGTAGAATCACTTCCTGGTTCATATGGAAATCCAAAACAACCTTTGGTCTGAAGGTTACATTAAAAAATAATGTAAGGTTCCTGCCACAAGAAGGACTGAATTCTAGAGACCATTCGAGTTGAGGTTATTGCCATGAGGAGAAGAATCTTCAGGGTGAGTAGAAACAGAGAAACTAACTCACCACCAAACACAGACACCAACAAGGTAATTAACAAGGAAACCTTCATCAGAATCCAAAGAAAGCCAAAGAGAAAATCAAAGAGGACAAGGAATGCCAATAGTGCACGAGACATCGGTGACAACATAAATCTTGTGAGATTTGCGAACAACCCCAGGAAGACTGGTAAACAACAAGTTAGAGGACCTGATGGCCCAGTGGCGACACCAAACCTGCTCCACAAAGAATGCAGGAAATGGGACCGAAGACAAGCAGACCTGATGAGACAGATGCAGAACCTGTTTACCTTAAGGGAAGTGTTATAAAGCTCACTAGGAGGTAGGGATCCCTCAGGTAGACTCCCTTGGCACGGGAACTATGTACTAAGGGCTTCCAGGGAAGAGAGACTGAACTCCCCCAACCAAAGAGGCCAGGGTAAGCCAAAGAAGGAAGGCTAAAGAGGCAGCACACCTTGACAGTCTGGAAGGGCAGTAAAAAGACTGAAGACGTAGATGAGCATTGGGTTTTTCCTGTCCTATCAGATGAGAGGGGCTACCCATATGTCATGCTGCCAGGGATAGCCAGGAAAAAAAAGATTTGAAGAACTATATAATACAAATTTGTCATGACTTTCTTAAAAATCGTGGTTAAACATTCCGTAGCAATTGGGAAAAGCCAATTACAAGTATTAATGGAATTAACAAAAAGGAAGGTTTGGCCCCGTAAACAGGTACCTGTTGTATCCTCCTGATGGCGACCCGTGTACACATTAGATAATGACTGATAATTAAAAAAATTGTTAGATGGCTTGTCCTAAAGACATAAAGGAACTTTTAAAACTTGTTAAAATATCTTTAACACCCCCCAACATACACTTCTCATCCAGTTATGTTTTGAAGCTATGTATGTCCACTGTAGTTAAACAGTTAATGACAAATAATGTTTCTTTCTTTCTGTAAGGACCCTTTAATAGGGATCACTTTGGGATGGACCAAATGGATTTTAACCCAATGGATCCATTTTAACCTAATGGATCAAGGTTGAATTTTTCACCAAGTAAAAGACTCTTACTCAGCAGTTGAACTCGAAGCTTTATGTAGTCATATGACTTCATGATGGATCCCTGAGTACCAAATAGTATGACTCCGACAGGAATGCTGGTTGCAACAGGAAAATTCTAGAACAGATGAGGTGAAGATGCATTTAGTGAAGAATAAAAAAAAGTAACAAGTGACTAGTGTGGGCTGAGTTTGAGCAATCTTCAGAACCAGAGCTGGAGTTCACAATGAAAACACATTAATTATTTTTAGTTGACTACTTTGTTCTGATTAAGTAAATTGCGTTTATGGCATTGAAGAAATATAAATACCTCTAATATTTTATTTAACAGAAGACTGAATGGGTGCTCTGCATTTTGGATTTTTATTTCTAAAATTTTTTAGAGGAAAATTATGCACACAATACACTCAATATGTTTTGTTGCTTGTGTTGTATATATGGGTGAAACATCTTTTATGTGTTTTTTTTGGATAGGAATCAAGTGAGACACACTGCAAGGTTATTTTTGCCAGTGTAAACATCAGTAAAGGAGATTTATTGCTAAGAAAAAGTTTTCATGGGCTGCGGTGCAGGACTGATATGAAATATTCGCTGAAGCAGCAAATTTTGGTTTAGGTAACAGCCCTTCTACATTAAACTATCATATTGACTATCTTACTATTTATAGTAGTAGCAAAAATGACAAAACGACAAAATCATGGCTTCGCTTTATTCCTGTCCCACATTCAAATTGCCCCCAGTACTCACTGATCCTCCTGGAGTCTAGGGAGAAACTAGGGGTGTAAGCTTGGTCATTATTATTTAGCTCCTACTGAATATGTTTTTACTTTCCTATAGCTTTATAATCATGTTAGCATCTAAATTGAGCATAAAAACTTGCAATAGTTTCCAGTAGCCTTAAAGTATAGACCTTAAAGTATAGACCATTATCATCTCACAGCTTTTAGCATTACAATATATGTAGTTTTACTATTGTTTTGAAGATATTTGGTTTAAAAATATTCCATCTCAAGCTGTTAGATCCTTTTATAAAGTGTTTAACCTTTCCAGTAATACACATTCCAGGGCATGCAACAGAAACTACTGTTTGAATTTATGGAATGCAGCAATAATTAATGTGACTCTTTGATGTTGTTCATATTATCTGTCTGCTATCGTTGAAGAGACATAATAGCTGGATATCGTCATTAATTAACCCTCTATGTATCCCACTTGACATCTTATGCCACAATACAATTGTAAAATAAGTAAAAGATAAGACAAAAAAGACACCCTGACACACCTGAGTATTACCTAAATCCTGGACTGTTAGGTGTGCCTCGAGGAGAGGGCTGAGAAGCGCTGGTCTATAGTAGCGAATCCACTATGCATGACCAGGTAACAAAGAGGTCGAGGTAAGGAGCAGGCAGAATGGTCTAGGACCATTATGTCACCCCGCTGTGCACCCGCTACATCAGAGTCATGATGGCAGCCCTGCAATATCATGGGCTTTGTCAAGGGGAGAGATAAACCAATGGGTGAGAAATGGGTGAGATTGGGTTTTAGGAAATTGTGGAGACATCCAGTGAAAGACAGAGGCAATGGAGATTGCTTAATAGGGATCAGGAGAGGACAGGCAGATCTATGTGTCATTCACATGTAGGTGGTATTGAAAGCCAAAGGTTGAATTTAGTTTGCAAAGTGAGGTTTTGTAAAATGAAAACAGAAGGAGTACTATAAACGAGCCTTGGGGTAACTAATAGAGAGGGGAATTGTTACTTGTGGGGGGATGCTGAAGGTATGATCAGAAAGGCAAGAAGTGAACCAGGAAAGAGCAGTGTCACAGAGACCATAACTGTGAGTTTTGGTGGCCCACAGTCAAATGAAAATTAAGTACCTTCCAGTTCCCGTTCTAACATTAGCTGTCACAACAGGTGGAAAACTGAAGGGGGCTTAAGCTTTAAAGAACTCTCTAGGCATAGAGATATATCAGTAGGGGTATATCCAGCTTCAAATGAACTACATTTTCAAAACAAAACGTGTTTGGTCATCTTTACTGATTCACTTGAATGAACTTAAAAAATAATAAATAAGATATTGTAAACCAGATATCAGAGAAAGATACCACCCACATATCCATTGAAAAATCTGAATCGGACCCAGCACTAAAATCCCACTGGATGGCTACCGTAGGTAGAAGGTTGAAACACGGTTCTTAAATTGTTGCTACATTATTTTAGGAAACATCACATGTAAAGGTATTGGTAAGCATAAAATATCCTGCCAAGTTAATATGAATAATATTTAAGAAAAAAAAGGGAAAAAATCAATTGTCTTTTGGTAGCCCCAGTAGCTGTGGAGGATAGGGTAACCACAATTTATAATTGTGATTCAGGGACAAGTAGTGTGGCCTTTTGATTTAAAGAATGTTCTGTGCAGTACGGGACACATGGTCACCATAGTGGAGATGGAAGCAACCGGCAAACACTGATACTGCAATACATTTTGGTCTGAAAAAGTACAACAAAAAATACTAATATCAAATAAAACTCCTGTACTCTCAAACTAAAAACATTTTTTTTAAAAAATAAGAGTACTGTGTAGTGAGTTTGGTACTATAATCTTGGGGATAACACAAACAAAAAGTGAGGGGGCCATGCACAAACAAGCTTACAGCACATTGTTTTTTCTCAAGACAATAGCCTGCTTTTTCACACTTCTTGTAGCATCCTGTTTACCACCTGGAGATTTGGTGACAACAGTCTGTTTTAAGATTAATTTAATGATTGAGTGTACAATTACTTCACTTTCAGGTGTTATGAGAACACTAATCTCAATGCAAAGTTCAAGTTGTCTTTATAATACCATAGCTCGCAGGTGTGAGACTCAAATCCCTCTGTCCCTCTTTTCTAGTAGCTGAGAATGTTTGCTGGGTATACACATATCACAGTGTTCTAAGAGCTCGATAATATGGTTATAAACAGAAAATGTGCTTAATAACTTGCAGAATTAAAATACTTTATCCTTCTTTGAAACAAGTTACAAACAACCAAAACTAGGTCAGAACAGCATGTAAAAAGTATTGATGAATCTGCATCCTTAGCCAAGCTTCGAAACCATAAATCTGGGACTGGGACTGAATACATTTGTGGGTAGGTTTGTAGGAAGAAACCTACATTTTTTGGTATGTTTCCATACCAATAATATTTTTGGCAATCCTTCATAAAATGAATTCCAATTTTGGGAGCAAGGGCATGCCACGGTAACTCTTTAAGGCTGAGGACTCATGGGGGCATGTTTGAGTTTGGGAGGGGGCACTGGTGGATTTCTGAGAGAACTACTTACCCTTCTTATGTCTAACTAACCCTGAGCTTATTGGGGGCACAGGGTGACTGGGAAACCCTGTCTGGTCTACCAGAACCGGAATCCCATGAACTAGCCAGCTATGGGGGCTCTACAAGCCAGGAAATGCTCGATGCACCTGACCAGGACCTAGCTGCAAATTCATGGAACTGTGTGGTGGCTAGGAACCGCGGTGATACCCGCTGACAATTGGAACAGCTGCACAATGGACGCCCTTGGCCCCACCATGTTGCTCTTTTGAGGTTCCATTAAGCTTGTGATGGTGGTTACGGAGAGGGAGCTTGTTTGGGAACCCTGGTTTTATTACCAATATTTAGGCTATGGTACTCTGGCCTGGATTCCCGGGGAAGTTTGCGCCGCTCTCGCTCGGGGGCCCGGCGTCGGATCCCGTCACTTTTTGGACCCTGAGCTCCCCATTGGTATCCCAGGATTGACGCCGCTTCCTCGGGATCACCCAGAAATAGTAGATCTCTACAGTGGAGCTACTCAGTCCGAGTATGGGTCTCCATCACAGGGTATATCCTATTTTCATTTTAATTTCTCAAGACTGCACTTAATTCAGACTTAGGTTTACCGATATCCTTCACAGAAATCTTTAAAAATAGTGGCCACTTCTAACAACACAAAATGTGACCAGGAGTCTTCTGAGCAGCTGTGTATCTTTGTGGCATAGACCCCCAACAACCTATTGGTACTTGACAAGACTGTCATTCGTTACAGATGTATATATCATGCAGCAGTCACCATTGGTCAGCATTCCTCATACTAAAAGACATTTTAGAAATGCCGCCCTTTCACACTGAAAAACTGCAGAGCAGGCACTATGTTTTATATTTATATTACAAAAGAAGAGAAGATCACTTTTCACTGTGGTATCTGAGAGCTGCCTGTGGTAAACAAGAAAATGTCTTAATAAACAAGCCTGATACTCTGCTGAAAGTCTATGAAGGAACAAACCGCTAGAATTGCCATAAATAATCAACAATTTTTTCCACTAAATGAGTTAAAATACAGACTTTTGTAAATAGTAAATAACATTACTGTATACAGCAAAGTATCGGATGCTTAAGGAGGAAAATCCATGTGAGTTGCCCTTTAAGGCATCTTTATTGTGCATCTTTTGAAGACCAGAAACTTCACAAACCCACTGAACAACCCTGGGTGCTCAGATCGCTATTCTGCTGGCCCGTATTCCTTTTGCACTGAACTTGAGCCATAGTTTTATGTATTAAACAAAGTGCAACATCAAAGCAATTTGTAACACTGTATTGCTTCCATCTCACCCCACAAACATGTTTTGTTCCCTCAATCTCTGAACACAGGGAGCTTTTATAATAGACAAGCACAGAGCTTCTTTTCTTTCATCATAAAAAAAGTGTTTACATACAACTCATGCAGGAGCACTGTATTATGTCCAGACTGAGAACAGTCCACAGCCCACTTTAACAGTTGTGATCAAAGCTTAAACCATCTGGTCAGCTTTCAGATCAAATAAAGTAACCAATCATGTCAGTTATGCCAGCCAGTGTGGCTAAAATAATAAAAAAAAACAAAAAAAAAAACTTAATTACATCTCTCAGTGAACTCACATTAGTAAAGCCTGAATGTACAACGGAAGTTATTTTTTGGGATATGCGAGACCTGTATGAAGGACATTATCTACAAATTGCATTACATTTATTTATACAGATTCCATAGCGCTGTTACAACAGTAAAATAATTTAAAATCACATACAATAGCAGAGTGGTATAAAAGGAGAAGAGTGCCCTGCTGTTGCGAGCTTACAATCTTGTCGGTGGTTGAGGGGGAAGTGAAACAGTAGGAGAGGGCGGCTTGGATGGGGATGAGTTGAGTCAGGATGATCTGTGGAGGTTCTTGGTTGTTCAGATGGCTTGGTTAGGATGTTGGAGAGTGTTAGGAAGAAAGGTTGTATGCTTCTCAAAAAAATAGTGGCTTTTTGGAGAGCTTTTGGTGTACGAGGGAGAAAATCCAACAGAACGAGTTAACGAATTCCATAGAAGAGGTACAGCATGGGTGAAATCCTAAACGTGGGACTGAGAAGAGGTAATGACTTACACGAGAGACAACGCTAATGAGATGAACGAAGTGAGCGCTTAGAGGAATATTTGAATAAGAGGGTAGAGGGGGGGTGCAGAGTTGTTAAGGGCTCCGTAGGTCAGTGTCAGTAGTTTAAACTTCATTCCGGAGGGTATGGAGAGCCAATGGAGAGACTGGCACAGTGGGGCAGTATATGAGCAACGGTGACAGGGAATGATTAGTCTAGCTGCAGGGTTGAGGATGGAATGGAACAGGGAAGGGTGGGAGAGGGGGAGACCAGTTAGTAGGGAGTTGCATAATCCAAGGGAGTGAATTAATATTTTTGTGGAATGGTCGGATTCGGGAGTTGTTATTTTAGGTGAAGGCAACAGGATTTCGTGAGGGATTGGATGTGAAGGATGAAGGAGAGAGCAGGGTCAAGTGTGACACCAAGGCAGCAAACTTTGTTGAATAGTGGAGTTGTCAACAGTAATAAAGATGTCTGGAATTGTGGACAGAGGGTGTTGCTGACCTCTGTAGGACGGGCTCTAAATCATGCCAAGTTAAGTATTGTGACAAATTCCCTTCCGCATCAAAAATGGTCTACAGCTAAAAAAAGATGAGGATTATGCATAAAAAGTTATTCTGGTTCAAAATTTGTAAAGCAAGCCATTGTAACTAACAGAATAATTCAATAAACAAAAATACTTAAAGGATAAAGTTTTATTACAATACCAGTCAGTAAAGCTGTCAAAACCATGTAAAAACTTCCATAAAAATAATAGACTGAACTTGGGATAATAAATGTAACTGCTAAAAAAGGATTACAAATGTCACTAGCTATCTACCCAAGATACCACAAATTCTGAAGATAAGGGGGTTTAAATGTGATGTGCATGTAGCAAGTAAGAAAGTAAAGTATTTTGAAATGACTGAAGAGAAACTTTACAAGGTAAACAGAAACTGCTAAACAAAAGAGGAACCCAATGATCTTTTGATGAAATTGCATTGATCTGTATCGGATAAACAGATAGACTGCGATAAATATATATTATATATATATATATACACACACATACAAAGAAGCAAAAACATTTATTCAGTTTTAATATCGTATGAAATGCTTAGGAATTTAAAACAATTTTATATACAGTCCCCTTAATTCAGGGACTCAAATATAACTGGACAAATCAACACAATCATAAATAAAATGTTAATTTTTAATACTTTGTCGAGAATCCTTTGCAGGCAATTAATGCTTGAAATCTGGAATACATGGACATCGCCAAATGGTGGGTTTGCTCCTTTGTGATCCTTTGACAGACCTTTACTGCCGCCGTCTTCAGTTTTGTCTTCAGCATTGATCGGGTTGACATCAGGTCACCTCAGCCATCACAGAATATTCCACTTCTTTGCCTCAAAAAACTCATGGGTTGCTTTCGCAGAATGTTTTGGGTCATCTCTATATTGAATCACCATTCCATCAACTTCGCTGCATTAGGCTGAATCTGAGCATACAATATACACTCACTGGCCACTTTTTTAGGTTCACCTTGCTAGTACCGGGTTGGACCCCAACATCTTAGTTTATAATTGATAAATTAGAAACTAAGATGTTATTTTTAATGTATTTTTCCCACAGCTGACAACACTTTGTGCAAAGTTAATAATTACCCAAACAGGTGTTTCGGCAGTGAAAATACACTCGAATGCTAATGTGTGAGGGCTTTCAATGTATTTTTCTTAATTAAATGTTCCCACAATAAAACCAATGACACCCAAATAAGGGAGCACTGGCAATGGTTCTGTATACCTTTACAAAGCACTCTATAATTCAAAGAATTGAACTAGAAACCCTTTTAATATTGCAAGCTGGAAGTAGTTACCTTTAGAAGAAGCTACAGTGGAACATCTCCTCCATGGTCCGACGTTAAAGCAGTTCTCAGTTCCATTTAGAGTATCCATTGTACTTAAACCTCACTTTTGTACATTATTCTTTAAAAGTAATCAGTTATGCCCAGTGCTTAAAGACAACCAACAACTCACTAAAGCCAAGGCTTGAAACACATAGATGTAGATAGACTTGGGCATGGAGAGCAATATCTATTTGGAGGAATTTGTTTTAGGAGCATTCATTTTCAGACAACAAATTTAGTTTCCTTTCAAAAAAATTGGGAGGGATTTCTTGCTTCAAAACAATGGTGCAATATTTTTAATGGGGGATGTGCCTGCCATCTTCTGGATTAATTTCAAGAAGAAGATGTGCTCCAAGCAGCAGAATGTTGGGCCTTAGATAGAGGTCCAGACCAGATTTTTCACTGCAGCACCAACCCCACAGCACCAATGGGTAGACACATGCAGTGGGATGCTATGGGACTGAATTTCAATGAAATTGTTGAAACTGATCCCTCAGAGCACGTAAAGCGATAGAGCGGCAGGAGGTGCAGCAGTAGTTGGGCAATAGGACATGTTATGAGACATGTATACAAACATTGGAGACATTTTAAGAATTGATTACTGTGAGTGCTGTGTAATATAATTTGGGCAGATTTACTTCAAGAAATCCATTTGCTCCCATAAACATGTTATTTATTATCTGCATCTATTGTTTAAGATGCTCGGAGGCAGTTGTGCCTGTAGAGTGAGAGCATCTGGCAGTAGGAAGTACGACTGATAACATGTTGCAAGAGTTAATTGACTGTCGCACTACATCCAAGAAAATCCCGGGCAATTTCCAAATGATTTAAGGGACTACACCAAACCATCATATAGGGTTTAATGCATATTTATTATCTTTTATTTATAGCAGGAAGATAAAAAAAAAGGCAGGGTCGAGGGAGAGAGCGAGAAAAATCAGGAAACGGGGGCATTAAAGAGAGGGTGAAAGAAAGATTTTGGCCACATTATTTCAATGGGCGCATACGCTAGTTAATAATCCATAATGAATCACAGCCATAGTCAATGAGACACTCCACTTCATGCCAGGATTGTATCGGCCATTTATGTCCATCACTTATTCTGAACCCTTCTACAGTTCCTTCTAATAGCCCTACTAAAAGAGTGCTTAAATAGACAAAAAAAAAGGAATATTTAGAGGTCTCCAATTTGTTTGTTTCTTTGAAGATCCCTCATCTGCAGAACTTTGCAAGAATGCACAAATTAGACAAAATTCATTAAAATTGAGTTCATACAAAGCCAAATGAACAAGTCTACTAAAAATAAAAACTTTGGCCGTTTCACATACAGATTAATCTAAAAGTCATTGCAGAAAACATTGAACTATATTGGCAGCTTAAATTTGCTTATAGCATTGCAAGTTAAAGACTAAAAATCAAAACTGAAAAATAATAATGTATACATTTATGCTGACATTAGTTCCTCTAATAACCTAATTCAGAGCTGGGGTACAAATCTATGTACAACTGACAATCCATACATGAAATTTTAGGAACCAGGTACATAGTAAAAGTCAACAAATGTTTGAAATCATGGCTAGTCCAGTCTGACATCGCTGTACTTCATGCGTGATGCCCCATAAGTACACACTCCAAGAGAACATACTATTTGATACAGTCTAGTGTTTATTGTTGTATGTTATGGAAGTTACACTTGAATTTCAAAAAGTTAAAACATATAAAAGTGGTTAAGGGAAAACAATGTATCAACATTTGATAAATGCATAAGAATGTTTTTTTTCCATACCATATATATTAGGGTACAACGGTAGTGTTAATGCCAAGACAGCATCATGAAATTTAGTCTAAAAAAAATTATACTATGCTTTTTACAAACAACATTTGCTGCTGCTTAAAAATATTGGGAAGAGTTCTGTATTGTAAATGCAGAAAAGTACAATAATGTTGTGAAATATTAATTGCGTGTTTTTTGTTTTTTTTCAGAACTAAATTTGGAGGATGTTTTCAAAAGAAGAAAATATAGGAAATGGTGCAAGTACTCCACAGAAATCACAGAATCACCTATCCAAATTGTTATCAATAAGAACATAAAAGGTACAGATTATAACTCTCCCTATATGAAATAATTTACACACAGATGCCACCTATACCACCATCTAAAATAATCACTAAATACATTTTTTTGAAATAAACAAGCAATAATTTGCATGATCAAATATCAAAAACAGAGTCAAAGTAGTGTGTTTTTTTTTCTTTGCATTTTTTTATGATTTTTTTTCAATATAACTGTTCAGAAGCTAAACCTTGTTTAGGAAGTGCAATCAACCAAGCTTATCTGGTAGTACAACTGCATAAAGAAACCACTGGTCAAAAATAAGAACAATGGAACAGGGAAAGGGTTTAAGTCACAAAACCGTTGTGTTTTCCAAACCAAAAGAAGAAGTACTCCACAGTTTCCAGGTAAGACTGAGGCAACATAAAGCGTGCCCGGGAATAACAAACAAATATTTATGCAGATGATGTAACACTTTGCTTGTAAACAGCATGGTACGCATTTCTCAGTAAGACATATGGGAAGCAGGACTCCAGGAGATCCATGGTCAGGAATGGCGATTCTTGTACAATCTGTCAAAAATAAACACATGTAATCATTTAATATTTAGATATTTATCTATAGGAATGTGCTTTTTAAATGGTTAATCACATAATACAAGATATAATTTTGGTTTGGAGTGCTTCTTGACCACCCCTGAACAGGCAGTAACATGTACTTCTGAACCTGAACATATTTCACCATTTCATGAACTTTGGGAGGTAGAAGAAAAAGGGGGAAAACTACATGAAAGTACATAATCTGCACTGAAATCCTACTCATAGCAAACCTTTAGTACTTTAGTTTTGTGATAAAAATGAAATGCACAACCTTTCCTTTAAAAAAAATATATTATATATATATATTATATATATATATATATAGTTACATACAGTCAATAACTAAGCACTGTTTCTTTATATTTAAGTGTATCATACATGTAAAGTTTGTGTGAAATCTTATTAGCTTAGCAGAGTTTTGAAAAGGTTTACGCTCTGGAACTCACCATGTCTAGCAGCAAGTAAACAGATTCCCTGTTCCGTGTAGTAGTCTTGTCAGTCTCTTGACCAATTTTCAGTAAACTGGATGATGCCAGCTGTAAAAGTCCATATATTATATATAAGTAGCTTTATAGATTAGCTTCTAAAAAGAATTTAGTCGCAGCTGTTGCTTTTCGCTGGCAGGTTAATTCTCATAACATGTTAATAGTGAAATTTGTTCACATCATTCGTTTTGGTTTTTTTTAAATAACTCACCTGTAATTAATGTCAGTGTCTTTATCATTTGATGTTTTCAAATTCCCACACTTTCTAAAACTTAGTACAAATATTCTCTTTTCTACCTTAAACTGCAAATTCAAATATAGAATTTTCGAAGAAGGATTGAAGGTCACACATCATGGCATTTTAGTGAACGGAAAAAAAACACGCAGACACATGCACATAATAATTCTAAATGAATGTAAAAATCAGTTGCCAATTTAAGTGTATAAATAACCTTTTAGGGTGATAATGGCAACATGCATTTTAACTTCCAACAAAAGAAGTAGAAACTTTACATACAGCTAAGAATTCTTTAAGACGATCTTCAATGCTCCCTTTGTGAATAGTGAACAAAGCAGCTGCGATTTGGTTAATTGCTTTTGCCAGACAATGTATGTTGTTGCAATGCCCTAAAACAAACAAAAAAAAAAAAAAAAAAAAAAAAAAAAAAAAAGTATATAATTTATACAACTTAACTTTGATTACTTTTTAAATCAACGCTTCTTTCTAAATAAGGAAAAGATCCAAGCACAACATTGTTAGTAATCGTTGGTAATGCTAGAAAAATCGCCAATACAATATGCATTTAATCAAGTTACTTTTTTAAAAAATACATTTTGTAAAAAATATGTTTGGGAGGTCAGGTTAGTTTTGTCAGTGCTTCATTTTCTAAATTTGTTACTTACATTTTAGTTATAAGACAGAAAAAAGTGAATGGGAAAAAGCGACAGAAACCATCGGAATAAACACAGAAAGCAATTTACATATTTGATGTTTAAGAATCAGTAGCGGTTTAGCTTTATAAAAAAATATAGTGGTTTGTGGACTGTGCCCACCGGGCAATCACCAGCCATTGGTACAATAACGACAATCTGCTTTACACGAGGTCAGGACATGCTATTTAGTAGACATCATACCTTCAATCGCAGGACTATATTGTGACATCACGTTACTGGCCAGAGTCGGCAAAGAAACCGCAACAAACACCATAAGGAGACAGGCAATTTTGTATTCCTCCTCTGGACTAATTGTTTCTAGAAGTCAAAAACAATAGCAAAAAATGCATGAAAAATAGAGAATATTTTATTCTTATTACGATAAAGTGTTAAATGCAGATATTTACAGTAGAAACTGTAATTTTAAATATGACTTAATTTACTACTTCTTGAAAAAGGTGTATGAAGTAAAAAAAAAAAGTTAACACGATGGATTTATAACTCAAATCTACAAGACAATTTTTCCAAAGAGGTTCACCAGGTCTATTACAGGAATGTCTTTTATAACAATGAATAGTGTAATGACACAATGATGAGTAAACAATGATAAATATTATGCTTTACCGGATTTTTGAGACGACAATGCAACAACCAGAGCCGGATCTATTTCACATGGTAACCCAGCAGCTGACGACAACTCGTATACATTCATTGCAACCTAATGAAAAAGTAAAGATCAACAGTTTTCTTTTTCCTTAAAATACCATGTCTGGCTTTTTTTTCCCCCATCACATTCAAATACTACTGACACGTGGAACCAGAGTTATTAAAGTACAAGCCACAAGTTTGTGCATGCACTTCTACTGAGAACGGATTTATACGCTATTTCATCCAACCCTGAAAAAATTGGTATTAAACGGAAACTACTCTCTTGGCATTCCTAGAACTACCTATAGCTTGTGCCTTTTACTTGTCAATTACTGTAATGTTTGAAGATTTGTTAAAGTTAATGTCATGCAAGAACGGATCAGTGCCTGCATGTGACAAAATCTATCATTAATTATTCCTGTCCTTAAGTTATTGGCATACCTACAGCCCCCTTTGCTGCCTGGACAATGGTTAGCAGGTATACAACAGGGCAGAGAATAACTTACATCCCAGCAGAGAACAAGAATCTAGCCTGTCCAATATGGTCTACTGCGAAAGCATCCAACCTGACATTTCCGTGTGTTGTCTTAGATTCAGGATAGCCTTACGTCTACTCCATGCATGTTTAAATTCCATCTCACTGCATTTACCCGACGCACTTCACTGGCAGATAAGAAAAAGCAGTAAAGCAAAACTTCCTTAGGACTACATCACAACCTTACCTTCATGTCAGTCTCCCTTGGAATGTGATCCTTGAAGTCCTCAACTGAGCTCACAAGGAAAGGAATGTGGTAAGATAAAACCTTTAACAGAAAACCCAAAATGACCATTTTGTTATTAACAATGAACCAAAATATCAAACCTATTTAAACAAATCATATGTTTTGGCTCAACATTTCTTCAAACCATGTTTTGTAAATATGGTCTCTGATATTTAATATGAAAGTTTTCACAGAAATACCTATAAAAAATGATTATTTCAGGGATTCTAGAGCAAACCCTTAAGTAAAACCAGTATTATTAGAATGGTTTTCTGGAAAGAAGAATTTCTTTAATGGGTCTGGAGACTTAGTCTGGTCTACTCATGCCAACTATGACACATGTTGTAATGTATAGCTCAGTCCTGAAGTCAGGGAAAAGATTTGTGACCCACAAACATCTTTCAAGAGCACCAAGAAGCTGCATTTGGGAGACACAAATCTTTTGCTTTTCACCACCAAGGCTGCTTCTAAGAGACACTGTCATCTACCCATGCCAAAGCAAGGAGCCCACCATCATAAGTGAGACACAAAATACAGGAACTTTGGCGAATGGGAAGTCTTCAAACTATGTAGAATTTTTTTTGATATTATAAATTTCAAATATTAAGGCATAGTGTTTTATCTCAGTGCCAATAATGCCAATGGTAAGAAGCTGCACCGTGAACTGTATTGCCAGTTCTGTGTCCACACGTGCTTTGGGGAAGACTAAGAAGCACATAGAACATTAAAACATATTTGATAAAGCATTTTGTCCCCTACCCCAGCCAGAAGAATTCTGACAATTTATTTTGGAAATATATCATACATAATTATACAGACATAGCTACAAAAGAGAAAAAAAGGAGGAAAACTAAAGTTCTTACATCTCTTAGGGACTCCTGTGCAAGAGAACGGAAGGACAAAATAACCCCAATTATGGTCATCCTCTTTAAGACACTGTCAACTGCTGTAGATGGAAAAAGAGTACAAAAGTGACCTATTTCATTGTCTTGACATCTAAAATAAAGCATGTATACAACATTTTGACAAACGATTGTGATATTTAAATAGTCTTTCATTGCTGCAACATGAAGATTTTATGCTATATGTAAAAAAAAGGATATCAAATCATGCTATCATGCATAAAACACAACGGTCTGTTAAAGCAAAGACCATAGTGAACCCCACTGGGACACAACAGCTAAGCATCACTTACATGACAATCGTTTGAAAAGTGCCGCCATCTGCTCTGGCTTATCAAAGCTTGTCCTCATTTGTGTTAAAACCTCAACATTCTCCACCACCAGTTTCTGAAAAGCAATAAGATTCATTCATTACTGTACAAATGACAGCACGCAGGAGAAAAAAGGAGGACTACCTGGAATTAAATACTATTTTACAGTTAAGAAAGCGTTACAATATATCGCAAATATCTCATTGAACACAAGGTGTTAATATCAGCAAACACTACTGAGATGGCCCATAAAATGCATTGGGAGAGGTGGCCACCATGATACAGGAGGTGTCCTAAGCAGAGAAAACCTTAAGAAGGACAGAATATACCCCTTGACACCCCTACTATAGACAAACGTATATTATAAATACAAAATGCATTTGGGGGGATTCTGCACTTAAATTTATAGGGACCATGCAGCTATCATATGCAGCATTTAAGTGCATATAATGCCTGGGTTGTCCCTTTAACTTTTCAACAGGCAATTAAAACATATAAAATCAATGTAATTGTTTGCCGACATGCCATTTGGATAATGAAAGCCATGTAGATGGCTAAAACCTTTTGCGTCATAACCAAAGTAAACCAAGTACCCACACAAAGAAAATATTGTGGTCATCATTTGCATTAAACTTCAGTAAACTTCAAGTGGATATTGTGCCTAAAGTTAAGCATTTTCCAGTTCTGTGTCTTTACATTACAAACATGTCAACGACTACAACAGAGAAAGACATATTCACAAAGCAGCTGCACAAAGTTCTGTCAAGCAGAAAAGGGCCATTTATGGGGATTTTATCCATTCCATTTGAAAGACAGATCCAATAAATGAAATCCTTGCAACGTGAAGAATGAACTTTGGATAAAATACCAAGAGCAGAATAGTTTCATTAAGCCCCAAATGACAGCACCTTGGCTAAGTTCCCAACATAACGAAGCAGCAGTACAACGCTTGGTTTAAGAAACAGGTTTCGGCAAATCTAATGCAATGCTTTCGGCTCAAGTCAAAACTGAACAGAAAGTCCAAGCTACAGAAATCGATGGATGTTAAACATCCATGGTGAAAAAGGATTAATATTAATCTACAGTATGAACACGCAAAGTTGGACATATAACTGTACAGGATCATTGTAATGAAAACATAAAATAAAAAGGCATTCATTCAGGAAAACATGGTATTTTTTTGGTTTACAAAAAGAAAATTACCTTAAGTTCAGCCACTTGGGAGGAAATATGCCACATGAGACTTTCACTTAGAAACTTCATGCCGTATGGTCCCAATAGTTCTGACAGTGCTCTCATTTCTATAAAATGATACAAAATAGAATACACGTGTAATTACAGAACACAAAAATAGTGAATATCTGTATACGCAAGGTGCCAGAGCGGATGTCATCACATTCCACCATCTATAAAACCGTTTAGATTCTTGTCTTGTTGACCTATCTTGACTTCTTGCATTGTGGTTACCGATAACCTACAAACACAATCTCATCTTCAATAATGGTCATTTTATGAGACTCAAACTGCCTCATCATAATAAACCTCTACTTCTTGTACATTTATGGAAGCTCAAAAAAAAAAAACCCACTTTCCAATGCCTTGCGTCAGACCAGAAAATATTTTCCTATAGAAGTTCCAACCAAACTGGATCCCCAGTTTTGTAGACAATCACCAATTCTTTTTTTTTTTTTACATTTTAAGGTTCTATACTTCCACATACTAAAGGCTTCTGAAGTCTGAACCTTCTAAGCTCCCCATTGGACAGGGATGAATGTCTTGGATTATTCATGTAAAAATATTTAAAACCATATACGTTTTAAAAATAGTTTACAAAGGAAGGGAATGGGTTATATAATCATGTAGTTTAAATGTGTGAGTGTAAATTGTGTTTTTATGATTAATCCAAATTAAGCAGGATACACAGTGTGCACGACACAATTTATAAGATACAGCTTTGATGACAATAATATACTTTGAATTTTAATTTAAAGAGCTCACCAGATATGTCGGAATATTCCTCGGCATTAAAGGTCAATTCATTCTCTGTGGGAAGGTTTACGAAGGCTTTCATCGCAGGGAAATATGCTATATGGCCATTGCTAACTTGCCTCAGTAGAGTTTCCAAGTACCTACGGTGGAGAGAGAGAGAGTGCGGTGAGCACAACGCCAGCAAATCCCTCATTCCCAGTACACAATAACATGTCATTTTCCAGATGGGTATAATACAAAAGTAACGGATGACTACAAGCCGTATATATAGGGAATTTGATGGCGCTATATAAAAACAATAAAAAATAATATATACCTTATCTTAATGGTTACCTATCTCTCCTCGTTCTTATCTTTAAATACAAGGCTGCCATTAAACTTATCAGTAGTTCCATGATACATGCAAAGTGACTTTCAATATGTCAAACAATTACATAGCTTTAAGTCTGGAAAATACACACACACACACACACACACACTATACTACATTAAATGTTTAATACCATATTTGTTTGATTATAAGACTACCCCTCAAAATCTGAATATTAATTTAGGAAAAAAGAAAAAGCCTGAATATAAGATACTCCTTCCGGCTGCAGCGGAAGTTCCTATACACCAGGAAGTCAGACGCACCGGTAAGTTTTTTTTGGGGGGGGGTTAAATGGGGGACATAAGACGCTGCAGCGCTGCGGGGGATCTGGATCTTAGTCAGATTATAAAATGACCCTGATTATAAAATGAGGAGTATTTTGCTCTGGAAAAAACCTTGTCTTATAATTGAGCAAATACGGTATATCGGATTACACTGGCATGGCTATCCAGTCCTACATCATATGTAAAACTACCTGACTGTTAAGGATGGTCACTTTGTTGTTCTGTGACATTCATTGCAGAGTTATTTGTCAAGGGGTTTCAGAAAGATGAGGCGCCATTTAAAGGATGAACTGAAACGTGCCATCACGTTAGCGGCACTTAAACATCAACAAGGATTCAGATCTAAACCCTAGTGCAGGACCCATTAGCAGATTCCCAACATGTACAAATCCAGTAAGCCGGCTATCAAGAATTCCACTGCTAACAACATAGTAAAATGCAAAGTTCAGGCTATATTAAGAAAAGAAGCCAAGTCACAACTTGTGATGAAGACTGTCTATTCAAACGTTGGCCAGACTTATTTCACAATCACTTTCAATAGCGAACAAACCGTTAACTCTGTAGAGCAGTTAGTCTGGCTCAGCTGTTTGGACCTGGGAAACAACTAGACAGTAATGGAAAATATACCATTAAGTTTCCCAGTGCATGACAGAAATGTTATTAACCAGATGGAAAATGAAGATCGTGTGGCATCCAGCATTCCAGACCTAGAACATTTCATATTAAATATCACTATGTACAAATATGCATTTAGTCACCCAAAACTGAATAAAGATCTATTTTAATAGGTTCTGCCACATCAACATGATAGTCGTAACACTGCTGTACTGAAGCTCTCTACAGCATTGTGCTGGGCAAATGCCTGACACACGTACGGATCGGAAAGAATAGATAGATGTCTGTTCTTCCCTCTGCTCAAGCACTGCACAGAGGTTATCTCTGAAAATAGACACCTGCGAGATAATGCAACATCTGTAGCGCATGTTGGACACGGACAAGCATGCACAGAGAGTCCAGACTGGATGGGCCTAATGGTTCTTATCTGCCCCCACTTTCTAACCCTCAAAAACAAACAGTTGGCAAGTAAAAAGTAAAATAGTTCACAGCAATCACAACTACATCCTCACGCAGCCTTTACATCCAAAATCTGTTTCGCAAAAAGCTCTTACCAATTAGTGTATAAACTGGTGATTGTTGGCTCTCCGTGGCTGTCTAGATGTTGAGTTTGTTGGAGAAGAACATTGTTGAAAACCCTTGTGATGTCAATCTGCACGTAATTCTCTATTGACTGGAGCACGGTCATGTAGGCTCTTACACTCGTTAATAACTCGGATGGTTTTGCAATCTCTTGTGTGGCTTGATTGTACATGGTCATGCCAACAATCGACCTATTAGGGAGTTAAAAAAACAAACAAAAAAACAAAACAACTTTATGAAAATGCAATTAAGATGATAAAATGTATCACAGTAAAAAAGCTAAATGGTTAATTGATACTGTATGTAAACTGTAACAATACATAAGATTCTCATCAAGGCACCAGATAAGGTGGGCCAAATGTTGGAAAATTCTATGTAAGCATAACAAAAAGAAACATAAGTTAGATTTTTAAAACTATACACATTTATAAATGACGTATGCTGCCTAAATAGAAAAATCATTTTTTATTTTTATAAAGTTAAAATAGTTTATTTAAAAGTAATTTTATGTTCATTGGCAAATACTTAGCGACACACTGGGCATTCGAACGTACTGGGATTTACAGCAAAGACGCTTACAGCGTATAAAACGCAAGTCAATCGACAGTCTTACTTGGTAAAGCGGATTTCCAGGTGTGAGGTCAAATACTCCCGTGGGGTAAACGTGTGCTCCCAAACCACCATATTCGGTGCGTAGTTGATGGAGAAGCAGAGCTCTGAAAGTGCCGTGTGCAGTTTATCCAAGCTGGGGGAAGAAATTGTGGCCGTACTGAATTATTCTTAGGTTTCAATATTATTGAGCAACTAAAAGCAGCAATTTTTCTTTTGTGGAAAGCCAAAGTAAATAAACCATGTAAATATTATATAGTAAAAGATAATAAATAGCGATAATTTAAGTTGGGGATGTTGGGTTAAGACCGCATGAAGACAGACATTGGGCAAATAACCAGTTCCACCATTATAACAGGTAAGGAGGGGGATGCTAAAGACTGTTTGGGTAATTTAATGATCATCTGTCAGTTGGAGAAAGTCAGAAGTAGGGACATCCAAACTTCTTTACAGTGATCGTGTCTGAGACAATTGGTAGAGGAGCCAACAAGGAAAGAGGCTATGCTACAATGGAGACTCCATTTTGGATGTCACTGTAGAGAGTGTTTGGGCTCCAGTGGTCATCAATCGGTGTGGTTTAATATAAGAACAGAGGTTGTTCCGGACTGCGCTAAAATTAAGCCTCATTTTTCTAAAATGGAAACATTTGTAGGTGAGTTTTTGATGGTCTGGACATCATTCGATGGAGTCTACACTTTTTTTTTTAAAAAATGATTTGCTTTTAAAATCATAGAAATATATAAAACATATTAGTGATATGTGAAAAACCTCTACTAAGATTAAAGGGGAAAAATTCACTTATGATTTATTCCACACAGCAGGTGCCTCTGCTAATCAATATCCCAATTTATGTTTATCGGGGTTTAGCGCAGGGAAGCACAGTTCGTATTGCCCGACAGCTGGGACATGCATTTCCTTTCGCCGGGCAGGTGTTTCTTCTTTTTCATTTAGCCCTGCTGCAAGCAAGCAGCAGTATAAGGATGCGGGCCCCGTGCATCGCTGCAGTGGACCTGGATCCTCCTCTCTGGCCGCTGGCGGATGCAGACAACTTCCGGTGCTGCTGGCACATCCGTCTGGGCTTCTATGATGGAGCGCAGGCATAGAAGCCCCAGCAGAAGTGGCAAGAAGCAGCAGAGGTCGTCTGTGCGCATCGTGCAGACTTCCACCGGTGGCCCACGCTAGACACCAGGGAGTCCGGGGATGCATTTGTAAGTTGGGGGGGGGGATTGGCACATCTAGGGGAACAGAATGGCATATCTATAAAGTGCATTATGAATTATATATTTCTCTATAAATTGAACCAATACGGTAAATGGTATCATTAAATTTCACCGATGCAGCACACTCTATATACGCAAAATACGAAATCCACGAGAATAGCCTTACTTTGTTACCACGAGCCTATTCTTTCTCATGCTTTCAACGCCAGGCTTTTCCCTCTCAGGTTCTCCTTTCTTCCCGGTCTGTTTTTTGGACTTTTTGTTCACTGCTTGACTGATTGTTTTGGCACAGTGCTTTGGCAATAACTGTAAGAAGAGAATAAAATTTTGAAGGCAAGCTTACAAATAAGAGTTCAGGTGGGCAGTCCACGGTGCCATTATTAAATAAAAAGTAACCGTTATTGGGCCATGAAAAGTTCAGAAGTTTTAAAACAAACTTAGTGGCAAGAGAAATTAACTCCACTTACATTTTGGACATAATGACCAGAAAATGGGTTTAACTTGTTTTTTTTTTTTTTTTTTTAAGTTTATGCATCAACATGTGTAACATTAGGCATAATATCCTAGATTTTGATTAATGTGAAATCAGGGAATCTTACTTGATCGCTAAGTGTACACTGCTCTGTGCAAATATCTGTGATGAGATTTCGAGCTTGTTTTGCCATTTCGTCCAAGAACATGTTACATAGTGAGAGGCTTCGATCTCCAATGTGATGGCGCTGTTAACATACAAAAACAAAAGAAAAAACATCAACCCCATTGTAAAACGGTTGTCAAAAAAATTAAAAATAATAAATTAAAAAAACTATATTAAAGCACAAAAAGGGAATTTTGTCTTGAACACCAATTTTAAACATGTTTGCAAAAAAATCTGTGATCTGTGTTGTGAAATTAAGCGTAAAACTAATTAAATAAGGGGGTAACAGCCAGATGGGATACACGATCTTCTGTGCAGAGACATCAGGAATTATTTGGTGCATATGCTTAAGGCAAATTACTTTTAAAACTGCCACGTGTTAAACTCTAAAACAGATATGCAGCTTTATTAGGCTCCGTTGATAAAATGTCAAGTTTAATTCCGTAAGAAGGGATACATTGGAGAAGCAGTCACACCAGTTTGCCTCTTCCTAATACGCATTAGTCTCGGTGTGTAGAGTACTAAAACCATCCTAAAAACATCTATTTTCTGTGAAGGCTACTGCGTTAATGGTACAGACAGGGCACCGCTGAGAACAGCCCTGAAGACCAATGTAATGCATATAACTCATCATAGGCATCCGGACACGAAGGATGAAGGTGTTTCCCAAACAGCCACCTTGTGCAATGGTAGCGCAGTTGAGTGGCTGGAGCTTCAAAAAGATTGAATCCCAGAATACATATGGTATCCATGCATACGTATTGGCAAAATTTTTCTGCTATACACTTAATTTTTGTAATTTTGTGACAAAAATAGCTGCACAGAATATGAGGATGGGCAGATACACCCCCAGTCACACAACCCAAACTAAAACACTAAGTGGTGCAAGTCCATCATAAGGTTCAGAATCTGCCTATTAACCCCAGTTAATATACATCTACAAGGAGATTTAACATTTGTGCCCATACTGATACTGACAACACTGCAGGCTTTGAGAAGATCAATGGCCTTAATCTCTACTGCAAGATTTCTGGGTTTTTTTTCTCCCAAAATCAAATGAAGATTAGTCAGCTGCCCAAAGGCAAAAGAATGCACTGGACTTCAGCCAACGTTGCCTTTGTAGTTCCCGGTCCGGTCAAATCACTCACACAACTGCACTGACCTCTGATGTAGTCCTTGATTTTATTTAAAACTACATAAATAGTCAAAGGCAGTAAAAGCAAGAGAACCTGGTCACCACTAATATTGGACATAAGTAAAAAAAGACAAAACATCTTCAACAACCAGTGTATGAAAAAAAAAAAACTTTTTAAAGTACCCTTATCAGGACACAAGGCTCATGAAACATACCTCTTCTGGACAAAGCTCATGGGTGCAGCTCATAAAATGAGTGCAGATGAGGGGGAACGAGATTGAATATCTTGACTGGGAAGGCAGCTCCAAACACTGTTGAAACATCTTCTCAAATGCTCGACTATAAAAGCTAAGAAGTAAAAACAATTCGATTACACGCGAAGCAGCTTACATCAGTAGTACCAATACTCACACTACATAATAATTTGTCCTGTGTCACATATCAATATTATACCGTTAAGTAAACATCATACTTGAGTTATGTGTTCTTTTGCTACTGAGAGTAGTGAGATTGCTTGTCTTGGTTTCTTCCTCCTCGTGCAAGGCCAGAGGATCATGAGTAGGTGAGTAATTTTGCTTATCTTACTTATCGTGCAATTAAATAACTTTAGAGGTTTTAGATAAAGTGTTAGCCATGCATATATTTCATACTCAATGCTTTATTTAAAAAGAAAAATATATTTGAAGTCTGCACACTGCACCAAAACTAATACGTCCTATTAGGATTACAGAAAAAGAAGAGAGAGAGAAACTTGTACCGGAGCCTAGAGATCAGACTATGACCACCATCTGAAACCTGCCATGTCAGCTTTTTTTCTGAATTTCTCCCCTAACGCCCGTTTTCCTTATGTGTGGTAAGCAACATCTAGCTATTTTCTTGTTTGAAACAACATTTTTATAGCAAGTATGGTGCCATCTCTGCGCTGGAATCCATGGCATTGCACTGTGGGGAACCACCATGTCCCAAAACTAGTATTTTCATGGTTCAGTTAAACACTATAAATCATTTTTTTTTGTGGCCTGGATGAGCTTTCACCACAGAGTTGAGGCTCCTTCTTATTTTACTGTTTGTATTGGCTCACTTCACTTTTTCCATACAATTTTAGACATCCATAAACAAGGGGGGAAAAAAACACCTTTGTCGAAATCATAAATCCCTACATCCAGTTCTGCAAGACAGCATTTATCGTTGCATTCAAATGGATAAATACAAAGTTATTTACATTTCATACAGTGATTTCTGTGCACGTCCTGGCAGGCAGCCCCTCAGGTGTGTGGACAGGCAAACCTTACGGTATATGCTGGACCAAAAAGCAGGGCCATCAAGCCAGGCATTGGAGCCAAGGAGCTCTTCAGACTGATTCATTGGGAAGCATTCTGTAGAGCAGTGGTTTCCAAACCATACCCGAGGCACACTAACACTGCAGGATTTAGTAATTACCATATTCTATTCTAACAGGGAGATCCAACGTCTACTGCAGAGAAGAGATGCTTTTCATAATGGAACTGTTATGTCAATATTTGCCAGTTCCTTTAAGTTGCATTATTTCCAGGGCAATCACAGAAAACCCTTCTCTTGAGGAAGCCACACGGCGAAACGCGTCAGAAGGACTACACGGAACCCCCACAGCGGATTTATTATTTATTTTATTACATTATTTTATCCACGAAGAAAAAACAGCATACGGGACTTCCCTTTAGTGGACTCTTTTGCTTTTAAATGCACTCCGTGCATGGATAAACTGTGAGTGCAACCTAAAGAAGTACTTTCTGCTTTTATTGAGATACTGCACTATGTTCAGCTTTATTTTTTAGATCTTATATGAAGATCAATTAAAGATTTACCGTTTAAAATACTCGAGAGGCCTGAAGCATTCTGTCCGTTTGTGAGTGCATTCATTTTTCCATACACTTTTCAGTGTTTAAACGATTTACACTATATATGTTTGTTTTTTTCCTTCTCCATATGTACCTGCGCCCCAATCATCTGTATATCTTTGTATCTGCACCCTAAGGAAGAGTGTTTTTTGGGTTGCTGCGGTCATTTGGGAAGTATATTACCAATTTTTTTCTTCTCACTTTTTCACTTATTTTTATTTCACCTACGTACACGTGATATAGCACATTATTTTATTTTATACAATCATATTCCCACTAGCAACGTCAAACCATAGATGAGATTCTCCTACCAACCTGGGAACATTGCTACCTGGTGATGGTAAAATGAGTAAACCTAAGAGAAGATTCCATGCCTGTGTTGTCAGTAACCAAGAAATTTACACAAGGGCATGAAGAACTTCTCAGTTAAATACACATGTATAACCGCATGAAGTAATTCCAAAGGACTATCTTATAGGTCTGAGTCAAGATTGTGCTGTGGCCTATTAGATTCTCAAAAAATGTTTTTCATTATCTAGAAAAATGAATGGAAACAGTACAGGCGACAATGAAACATGCAGTATAAAAGTGCTGAAGGCATACGTCAAGATGGAGAGATCCTTTGTATGGATCCGTCCTCTAAAAGAGGTCTCTGACCTAAAACCTGTCCCTTTTCGCTATGTATGTCCTAGTACCACAATGACGCCCTTTTTCAAATTAGATCCATGAGAGCTGCTTCCTTGTGAGTAGAGTTGCCATATCAGCACTTTTCCCGGGACACATATAAATGTCTATTTTCCTTCACAGGAGTAAATCAACAACTTAATTATGTTGATCCACCCCCAAAATACAGGGAAGCACACTGTAGCGGTCAGCAACATGTAACGATTGGATGTGCCTTGGAAAAAATGGCCAATATGGCCATGGCAATGTGTACATGTTTCCAACAGCTATACCAGTTAAGCATAGAAGAGACGCACTTGTTAAAAAAGAAATCAGCTCAACTTAGATTACAAAAAAAGGACTTACCAGAAAATGGAGAGGTCGGATGTTTCCACCAACATTTCCACTAAGGAATCTACCATTTTTGTATGGAATATTATAGTGTTCATCATCTTCCCAAGCTCCCTGTGGTCAGCAAGACTCAATGAAGCTTTGGAAACACTGGTATAAGCCTACAAAAATAGACCACCATTAGTACAAAAAACATAAAAGCACAAGCATGCCGACGAGACAACAAAGACCACGCCATAGAAATTACTTTTTTTTTTTTTAACGTTTAATCTACAGATACACCGAAAGATGCCCCAGAGACCAGAGAAAAATGTGGCTGACTATAGAAACAAACATTTCTGTATTTGTGCTAGAAAGGTAATTCATGGCAATTAACACGTCCATTAAATAAATAAAAAAAGCTAAACATGTCAATTTTGCGCAAAAATGGTTTCCTTGCTGCAAATATTTAGACTACTTATAACTGCACAAGAACTACTGGGCAGCTCTGACAACTAAATCACTTAGGATTAAAGTACCATTCTTTAGAGTTTAAAGCTTAGAGTCTAAAGAGAAAAAAAAAAAGTCTCAAAAAGCAGCTTAAGAAGAAGTTTGGCAGAAACTTCTGATGAAAAATTCCGAAGCTTAAGAGCCCCTGTGTTTCATTTTGAAGAGCCATGAATCTGTTAAAGTGTCCACATTTCCATGACCCAATGCGAGTGGGATGTCAGCATGTCTTTTGATGGCCGGTTTTACCATTATCTCAAAACAAAGACAAAATGGCCAGATATCTTGACTTAAAAGTGGTTTTACTTTTTAGATCCTTAAAAGACAACTGAAAAAAGGCAGCTTGTGTTTTCTTAAGCAGAATACATTTTGTTGCACAGCCTTCTAGTTCTCTTGCCAAAAATAATAGACGCGGAAGCCATTCTGCAAGCATCAAAGCATTCTCAGGTCAGACGAGACAAAGTGCTATTCAGCTACTGTTGCACAGATGTTAGTGCGATTCTTATATTCATTCTAAAGCCAATGCATCGGATTCCAAATCTGACAGGCTTTAATGTCATACTTGTAAAACAATGTGTTACACAAAACGGGCCAACTTTTTTTTTTTTTTAAGCAAAGATAAATTATACAGTATGTAGATGTATAATGTGTGATAGACTAGTTTATATATCTCTGTCCCCTGATCCAGTCTTTGGTGGAGGGGGTTGGCTTTGGTAGTTGGAATATATTTCTTGGAGGCATACATTTTAAACTAATGAAATAGTTGACCGCATTTTATCACTCTTACTCTTTTAAAGGCTTTTAGTATCACTGAATTCATTGATTCTATGTGCAGCTTGTGCTTTCTGTTTGGCAGTCAGTGAAACAGTTTCAGATGTCTAGAAGTAAATTCACGGACGATGAGGTGAGTATCAATCCATTTTATTCCATCCAATGGATTTCACTCCATTTCCTGAAATTCCCCAGCCCCAAACCTTATAAAGTCTACCTGAAACAGTTATCAACTTAATAGGGGAGAAGTAACCATGTAGATCCAGAGGAGAAAAATTAGACACCATTCCATATGGTATATATATATATATAATTCAGGGTTTGCACGTCATGCAAAGTGCTTGCTGATCTACCCGTGCAGCAAGAAGACTTATCCTTGGCCCTGCTGGCCCATCCATTAGCTCATACCCATGGAAGAGTATTGCAATTTCTTAACACAAAATTCGGAAGGAAGCAGAAGGAAAGATTTGGCTGTTTAATAGATATATCTTCTTGCCTCTCCACAAGACAAAAAATATTAGGAACTCTTGCAAACACTACTGAGACAAGGAGCAAGAGCATAGAAAGATTAACAAGTGACCCCAATATTTTTAGAACATGGAGTCTTCTATGTATCTAGAGTGAAACTAGGGAATTAAACTAGGGATTAAATGTTAAGATAACTGGAAGGGTGTTGCAAACCTACCATTATCTTTTATAATACTAAACATTTAAAAAATGGCAGGATTAATAAATTACCTGTAACCGGAACCAATCCAACCTCATGCCTCTGAAGTCAAAAACTTCTCCATCTTCAACTAGGAATCAAGGCGCAAGAAGACATGTTTAAGAATACAAAACAATTCTATTATTTTCTAAGAATGGAAAATATAACCATGAGTGCAACACATATATGGACTTCAAATATCTTAACATACATACATAAAAGCCAAACTAAACAATGCAAACAATCTCCATCCAACTACTTGATTCAATATATATTTTGTCTCAATTGTGGGTACAGTCAGTTGACAGTCAGCACACAGTTTACTTCTTACCCTGCTTAACACTCAGAGACGTCATAGTGTTCACAAAAGATGACATGATGATCGATTCGTCCTCTGGGCAAACAGAGAGATTCTAGAATACAATATTAAGAAAAAAAAAAAGTACACTGAGCAAAGGTTTGAAGACAATGTGTTCTTACAAGTCATCCTCTCAGCACATTCTGTAAATGTGTTATCGCTAGATTCTGCATAGGAACTCAAATTAGTGACAAGAATATTTTCTAACTGTAAAAGCATAACATTTCACAATATCTGTGTAAACAAACAGGACACCCCCCTTGCTGCGCCAAAAGAAGCCGTTTTGATAACCTGTGCCAATTGCAATCCCGGAGCGCCCTCTAGTGATGGGAACATACCGTACACGTAGTCATATTCACGGAAACCAGCTTCTAATGGCGGAGTACCTGGCCTCCACGCCATAAAATTGGCTTTTTTTGTGTCTTTGGTATGCAGGTTGTGTACCAAGTCAAAAAACATTTTCCACACGATTTAGCACACCAAAGCATAGCGAGAGAGGCAGGGACAGCCAAGTGGCCCTTCACTCCCTCAATAACCAACATACACCCTGGCACACATATTTACTCACACTAAAACACACATCTATATACACTAATGCTGACGCACACACAACATTCATTCCCCCATTCCCTAACATAGCTTGGCACCAGGTCGGAGCAGCTCAACAGTCTGAGTTCCACATTGACGGACACAGGCTGACAGGACTATTCCAAAAGAAAAGGATATTCCGAAACAGTGTAACTGATATAACATGGAATTCTCAGTATTCAACCACATTTATTTACCTGAACAAGTTCATTCAAGACTACGGCATCGAAGCCAGACAAATACTGCACGTAGTATCTCTGCATCACAGGTCCGTATTTTCTCACGTGTGCTCTCAGCTCTTCCATGTAAAATATAAGTTCAGCGATGTGCCTACACAGGGAATGGTTTAAAATGTCAACCTTACACAAACACAGAAGCGTTCTATGCAGTACAGTATTTGAAACTCATTTTGTAGCCCAAAAGTCACTTGCAAAGATGGACCAGAGGACAATTGGGTAATCTAGCTTTGTCCATCATGCATTTCTTAAAAAACACATAAATGCACATCCCTTCACTAAATCGTTGTGCAGAAACTCCAGGTTTAGACAATTATTGACTCTAAGTGATCCATAAGGCAGTGATTCCACTGCACGCTCTAGGAGAACATAACACCCACAAGGTTCCAGGGAATCTGGAGATTAGGTAAAAACCGAGAATGCAGCAGGCACATTTCACAAAAATAACTGAAAGAACAATATTTTACATTCCTATGAACCACTCCATTTTTAGTGCCATTAGTGAAAAAATACACAGAAAATACTTCACTCCGGGATGTCACAGAAAAGAACACAAACAATCTGTGACTCACTTATCCATGAAGTCATCTGCGACCTTCTTTGGGATGTTATCTGCATGGCGAAGGAGCCAGATTATTTCATCGCGGGCAAACGACAATGCCATGAAAACAAAAAGTGCCTAAAACAAGAAATGTACAAATTAGCACATATTATTTGAGTGTAATTCTCTCTTGTTCTGGGTTTGGCACAGAGTCTTATGATTCCTGGCTCTCTAGCCCGGGCTGTCACACACTATAAGACTATTCCCGTAAATCACAAAGATTAACATCAATTGTTTCCTTCTGAAATAAATACGATTGTTTGATTCTTATGCCTGACATACAAACACATTATATATATATTAGATATATTTTTTTTTTGGTGTGCATCACACACACTTTGCAAATCACTTACTTTTGGTCCCAGTAATCCGGGCTGATCCGCAAGCACAGTTGCCAATTCCTTCAAAGCGGAGCGTAAGAACTTGCGCCTCTCTCTGTGGGTTGCACCGCTGCACAGAATAACATTGTTATGTAAATGTAATGTAATGTAAATTATTGTCTATTTGTCAAATTCTTGCCCAATGCAAATGAATACATAATGCATATGTAGTTAAGTTGTTCTGCACACTTATGTATCAGACATATTTTTTTAATGCTTCTACTCTAACACAAGGTACTAGCTAAAAGTTTCTGACTTCTCGTAGTCACAGAAAACCCCCATACTTTGTGCTTGTGACTGAATATCATCATTTGAGGTTCCAACAACAGAACCAACACAGCCGAACCAAGGGCCAACAGGATATAGAAATTACACGGAGAACCACGTGCAACAATACAGTCATGTATGAAACATGTATGAAACACGCAAGCTTTGGACTTTAGATATGGTCGTGAATTCCCTTAAAACTACAAACAAAGCCAAAAATTAGACTTACGCGTGTGAAACTGCAGCCTCTTTGCATTCTCTGATGTCATTAATACGCTTGTTGTACCTGCAAGACAATCATTTAACAATGCATGAGACATGTACAGTAAACGTCTCATTCATACGCCATAACATGGTATGGGAGGGTGTTAACCTATACAGCTTAACCAGCAAACAATGCATATTAATGACGGACTTACCTGATGAACAGCAGCCCCCTCTACCACCCATCCCCCTGGTCTATGCATTATGCCAATGCTTTAAGGAACTTTAATTTCCTAATTAAACATAGTATCAGAACAATAAGCTCATTTAGCAATTACCCTCTTAGGTTTACAAACAGGTCCTCCGCAGCTTTGTGGATATGGAAAACTTCATCTCTGTAAAGCGAGAGACATGAACTGCTTTGTAGGGCAAGCTTCCAGAGATTCAAAGATGTGGCATCGGTGTTTAGTATTCCATGGCACAAAATAAACCCAACTGAAAATATATATATAAAAAAAAACAGTCAGAAAGTTTGACCCTGAAACATTTTTATTAAACACACACAATGGCATTTTACAGGTGGAAAAGTGTGGGTTTTTTTTGTTTTTGTCTTCTACACCACCCAACAGGACTACTAGGAGGACAGGGCTATCTGTTGCAGTTTTTCTGCAAGTCCCAGGACAGAAGGCCAATGGAACCTCAGGACTTTAGTGGTCATAATCCTGGGAGAGAAACCAGTAGTGCCCAAAAGGCCTAAACCCATCACTTAAACCAAAAAAGTCTTCTTTGTAATGTTCCTGCTAGATGCCCAGAGACTCAATCCCACTAGGGAACTTACTTTGAGGAAAACAAAAAGTGAAACAAGCAAAATAAACAATGTTCATCAGTATAATCCCAAAGAAGTGCACGTGAAATAAAGCAAATTTACAGAGCCTGTGGCTGACATTTTTAAATTCCTTTTACGGCCGGCAAGTAGCCCATGGCAAAAATGGTGAGATCCCAACCAAAAGCTTAATGCAATATCTATACTGGATACTTACATATGATCCATTTTTCCATTATGTCCAGTGAGAGGTATTCACACGGCATCTGTCAAACAAGTAGACTTTCAGCAACACATTGAGATGAGTTATAAGACAATAGAATATGAGGAAGCCTGGCAAAGATGATACCTTCACTGGCAAACTGGAGTAACATTACTAACATTAGTAACATTGAATTTGGCTTGTAACATGGTATAATGCTATGCCTTTATGACAACAGTTCAGGTGGTACCTTAAATCAGAATAAATCACCAAGAAGCATGTGTATTTATGGAGCCTTAAGGATAATCTACCCTTAAGAAATCGACCCCTCGACCAAAATCAAAGCTTACTTAAGAAAGATCTGACTCGGGGCATGTATATGTACAAAAGCCGTCTCAAGGCAGGGTTGCTTTTCCTTTAATAGCCACAGAATAAGCAAGAGGCAATTAGGTGAACATTGAATGTTCCATGATAAGGATGCCCCAGGACTCAACAACCCCTACAATATCATTGCGCACTCGAGTGACACCAGGTGCAACGGCTTCTGGGCTCACAGAGGCAATACAAGGCAATTAAGCCAGGAGGAGAGGTGATGCAAACCAAAGCCAGGATCTTTTTACAAAACCCTACTCTGTAGAAGTTGTGAATAACATATTATTGGACTGGTGGTATCAATGGGCACATTGTCAGTTGGTTCTCAAAATTTTCCACCGAGTTACAATGGCTGAAGGAGTACTGAAAGATGACATTAAATGCAAGGTTAAAACCGGGCGTTGAATCTCTGGTTTTAAAGGAACACTTCAGCCCTATTCTCCTGTTAAATACATATAAGAGATCATTTTGCACAGACTCTAGTGCATTTTAAGCATTCTTTGAGTTATTGGTGTTCGAAAATGAGATTTCGGATTCATTTAAGCCTTCCCCAGCTGCCTCACCGGAAAGCAGCGAATATACTGCAGTATGCTTCTTAAGCATGTTTAGCAGAGCTCACACCGGTTGATTTAGGTGAAACAACTAATCACATGTATGTAATGGGAACATTGGTGCTGGAAGTGCTATAGGCTCCTGCTTCAAAGGGAGTGCTCCGCCGCATGTGCAAAAAAGCAGACATGCTGTTGGTTTCAGCAGAAGCAACAATTGCAAAAGATTTATCGAACTTCAATAACAAAATAAAAATATCTCTAACTTTCATCCAGTAAAATGCCTTGACATTCATGTAAAAGGATTGTAACATGCTTTAAAGAATAAACATTTTGGGAAACAGAGTTCCTTTAAAGTGTTCATTTTCAGTTAATCTTCCTTGAAACAATGGAGCAGAATGCATCTGGTCAGCCTGTTCCAATACCAGAACAGAACGTAGGCTTTAAATGCCTGCAAACAACTATTGCTCTAGTGTCGCTCTATGCAGACATTTTTCTGTGATGAAGTGTGTGAAACCAACATGTCTGTTATACACGCAACTGCAAGGACACGCGGATAATGTTGTAGAGGCAAATATGACAAAACCCTAGCGTACCGTGTCAGACTGCGCCGGGTTCAGCATTGTACTTGGTGCACTGATGAGACTCAGGAGCTGGGCATTTCTCCACTGGTCAGCTGAAAGGTTTCTTCTGGGATAGACCATCTGGAGTGAAATGAGCGCATCTGACAAAGACTTGAGAGAGCGAAAAATATATATTTTAATTTAGTGTAAATGTAGCAAACTAATCTGCAAGATCAGAATGAAGATTTAAACTCACAAAAGGTCTAGTTTATTCTCATAAAGGGGACATTAAATCAGGATCATTTTTAGAAGCTAGAACCCTTCACTAAGCCCTTGCTTAGCATACAGTATGCTATGCCCAAAATAAATAGTTTAATGCCAAGGTCAGAAATGTTTTTATTACTTAAGCAAAGACAAAAGCTTTCCACCAAATTCTGCTTTTTTTATCTGCAGAAACAACGTAAAACACATAATATAGAACATATTTCCGTTTACAGATGTAACATACATCATGATGATGGCAACCTTTTCTTCTCATTTCCTGCTAACCCGTTAGGCTGGCATGTGCTAGAATTATTTGTGTACTAAGCGAATTAAACACCAAGTGAAAGACACTATACCATATCAAGGAACATCCCTTGAAAAAAATCTCTAACGCGCATGTCAGATCAACCAACGGGCCCTACAAACGTACCTTACTGTGAGGAACAAATTCCTCCATCATCTTCTTTAAAGGGTTTTCATAGTCCACTATCATCTGTCCGAGACGAGGATACTCTCGGTCACTAAATTATATTGCATTAGGGAAAAAAACAAGGCTTTAGCATGTAATAATTAAAAAAAAAGGGTAAAAACATTTTAGTGTAAGTAGATAATAAATACCTTGCTCCATGGGTCATTTCATGAGAGTAATTGTAGAGACCTATAATTGCTTTTCTCTCCTCAATCCGTGATAGCATTATCATTAGTGTTGTATAGGTTACAATCAGGTCTAGATAGTTCTTTGTTAAATCAAAGTTAACAGTCTGAAGAAAAAAAAAACACAAAAAAAAGGGGTGGTTAATCTCAGTGGGAAACAAAAAGTTCATAAAATGGAGGTTAATTTGAACTTTGTCCCTCTTGTTTGATGCATAAAAAATGGTATTTTACGTTGCTTTACTTCAAAATACATATTTGGATTTCCATCTTATTTTCATTCAAATGCAGATTTTTTTGTAACAACTGTCTTTGAAAGCCAAGAGACTTAAATTTAACCCGATTGTCTTGCATACATATTCTTTTCTGTACATCAAAGAAAAAAAACATATTGCTGCGGGTTATGCAAATAACCATGTGGGTCTACTAATGCTTTACTTTTAGTACAATTCCTCTTTTTACTCAACTGTTTCCATCTAAGTACAGCTTTGTTTGACTTTTTCCACTATACCTAGGCACACATATATATATATATAATATATATATATATACATATATATATATATACATACATACATACACACACACATATACACACACATAAATATCATACATAATCAAGACCTATAGTTTTCATATGCCACCCAGATATATTTTTAATGTATTATAGACCAAAAGGATACCTGTGAGAGGGGATAACCCTACAGATCAAATGTTGATTTATGTTTAAATAAAGAAAACAAAAAAAAAATACTTTTATACTTACAATATCAAAGAACACTTGGCAAACATCAATGGTGTTAAGCAGCTCACAAACATGATCCTAAGTGGGCGAAAAGAAAAAAAGATAAAAAAAACATTTCTTCAAGAGTCCATCCAATATGTGAAGGTCTGGCACACCGGTCCTCTCATCACTCGTAAACGCCTTACAATTATAAAAGTCTGCGAGACAGGCGGAGAAAGAATTGGTAGTCAATCTTATTACTCATTTCTAATACCATAGATACTTTATATATAATTTTAGGAGTGACCATGTTTGGTAGCAGCATCATCGGCTCTGGAGTAGTGCTGTTCGTGGAGATATGGACAATGTGCTATGTTCCTAACACCATATATTTTTGTGTCATCTGGCTGTTGCAAGATTAAAAAGTCCTGACATAACTCCAGAGGTCAGTACAGCACAATTTATGCGCCTACACAACAGGCATCACAGGGGAAGATATACGCGTGGGTACCGGCAAGCTACATTATCAGGCCTAACTTATCAATAGCTCTCAGCCTGTGAAGCCCCAAATATAGGAGGCATAATTACCCGACGTAGCACGTCCTTTCACCAGCACCGGTGATTTATGCAGAATAAACCAGAACAACACTTCTGATAGCAGTCTTTTGGTTTCTAGAAAGCTACAGCTGGGGGAGATTAAGTGCTATTACAGCAAAATGGAAATAAAAATAGCTCTCGGGATTTGAGAATTTGTTTTCTGATACACAGGATGAATGTGCAGAAAACAATGTGACTATATAAAACATAAAAAAACATAAAAACTATAAAAAACAGTGCTCTCTCTTGGAAATAATGTCTGTAAAATGTTTTAACCCGATCGGGAAGATCCTCTGATCTCCTTTGTCCGGCCTACTGACAGAGGTGATCCGCTTCAACAAATCACAAGGTGCAATTACCTTTTTCATGTTACTCACCTTCATGAATAAATAGCAAAGCATTACGCGAAGCATGAAATGGTAGCTCCACTTAACTTACCAACACAGAGCAGGCTGCCATGATATTCAGAAATATCCATAAATGCTTTGAAGGGATGACACTTAATTTGATTAAAAGTGAAATTCCTCAGGAAGGAATGGGCTGTATGGTAGACCATTTCACAAATTCCAAAGTACTAAACCGAGTGGGGGATATCTACCGTTTTACAACATGGCGACATGGGAAAAATAAAACAATCTTTCGTTTTCCAGATTGCATACAGACCCACAAGCAAAACGTTTAGTTCTCAGACACTAGTCCGGCCGCCATGAAATATCAAGTAAGAGGTTTGTTCTTCAGACCAGAGGCTACCATTATTCAAGATTCACAAGTTTTTCGGTTTGGGTTTTGTAGCTTTTAATTTTAAAATCCTACAACATTTGTTCATTGAAGTATCATTAATTAAAGAAAACCCATTGCGGCAGAGTATTAGATGAAGAAGAAGAAAATCTTACCTTAAATTCCATAACATCCACAAACGTGAAGTAATACAAAGCCAAGTTTTTCAGAATCTCGGATTTCTCTTTTTGGAGTTGTGCGAGCTGTTGCTGTAAAATAGAAAGATTATTTGACACACCTTCCGCTGCAGAGCAGACATTACTGCATTATTTCATCGATAAGTGGAAAAGATTCAATTTCACAAAATTCTGGCTGGATGCCCAACATTTATTAATATTTTAATCTGCATTGTTCCTGAGACCAGACACTAAAATGATAAAATATTTAGTGACTGCATTGCTGCTCACCCTGCTTAGAAAACAGATTAAATACTAGTATATATATATATATATAAAAAGATGTTAAAGGCACAGATGAAGAAAAAAAGGAAGCGTAGTTGTCCAAAAGAAGGACAAACATGAAAGGAAGTTCTTGTTAATAGAAAGAGAGCAAGACAACATTCTCCAATTAAGAAGCAAAGAAGACATTCAAAATTCTGAACTTACCAAACAGAATATCCAGGCAAAGCCACGTTACGCATGCAAAATAAATGTAGATACAAACATAAAATACAGTAAAAATGATCTACAACTCGATTTCAAACACGATACAAAACAGCAACCAAAATGAAAAATAAACATAAAAAGAAGCAAACACATGTTAGACACAAAATAATGAGCGAGATTAGAAAGTAAAGGTATAGTAAAGGGACAGTTAGAAGAAGAGAATGATGCAAGAGCAGATTTAAGCAAAAGTACAAAGTTTCACTTATGGCGTGGCACTGGATTTGGCCACAATATTGAAAGGTTACCAGCAATCTGTGGGATAATGGGTACAATAAAAACTCCCTTATTAATAAATTCTGGAGGCAAAATATTTCATGTAAGGAAATCACCATGGAAACCGACATTGGCGCTGACCGCAACAACTTTAGCATAAGACAGTTTAAACGCTCACACACAGTGACCTGTTCTTGACAGCATAATCAGGTGCCAGAGGAAGCCACTTCTCCTTGGCCCGGTTGGGAAGATCAGAGGTATATCTTGTAAGTGGCCCAAATACACTATAGAGTGTGACCTCCATAATGACCACATGAAATGTGCCGGGATACGACTTCATATGCTGGCGCTCAGCATAATAGACAGCTGCCACAGAGGTAAGAGGTGGGGTGGCTGGGATGTTGCTTTGTGTATTTTATGAAAAATAGGAGCACTGATGGGATATTTAATCTGAAGAAATTTCAACATTCGTCTACACTTGCATGTGTATAGATAGATAGATAGATATGGCCACTAAGGGTGGACTTGATTGCAGCTCCTTGTTTTCTACAGGCATTTTACCAGGCCCTGTAGTAGGGAGGACAGACTTTTGGTTTTCACTGAGGGATAGATGCGTGTCAACTTGCTGTTTAATGAATAAAATAGCTAATTTCAAGTTTTTGCATCACCCTTTATCTAGACATAAACTAACCAACTACTCAAAAGAAAGGAAAAAAACTGTTTCTGGTTGTTTAGTTAAAATCCACACAGCAACTACCCGAGTATGTCGAGTATGTCAGCTGGAACGGTGAAAAGAGCATAAGGTTGCTTTGGTTTTGAGATATTCCTTGACCTCTATCTACAAAGATCAAAGAAGTGTTTGGGCACGCAACTATTTGACAGGAGGATCCCTTACAGTTTTATGAGGATTGTTTTGCTTACCCCATCCAACATTACATCAGGATGCTGCTAGAGGAATAGTAGGGATTGTCCATTCTACCATCTTAAGGAAGTTGGCTTCTCTGTGTGTTGCTTCCTCGTTGAATAAGACAGACCGTGAAATGGCCCTTCATAAGTTGGTACTGTGAATCTTATTTGATTTTGTTATAGTTTTCAAGTTTTAGTTAAAGAGGACTCCCTTGTGGCATATAGTTTTATTTTTTTAGGATTTAATGTCCACTTGAGTATTTTTTGTATTCCTACACTAACTGATTCTACTTGAATGTAGGAACATAGATGTCAGCAACATGATGTTTATGAACCTCTTAGTTAACATTACTGCAACCACAAGTTTCAACGTGACAGATTCTGATAGTTACTATAGCAACATAATTTGCCATCTTCCAGATCTCATGAACTGAGTGAAGCAAAAACAGTAAAAAAAAAAAACCCCAAATATACATATACTGCTGGTATTGACTTTGTCAATCGCAGTAACACTTGTTTGGAATCTCTTGATAAAATGTTCCCCAAATGGTGACCATGTGATCACAAAGCTCCTGGAAATTATCTACACATCAGCAAGGCGTCTCCAGGAACAAGCTTACATTATCAGCGGTGTTCATGACACACCGCACATACGCTTGTTGTATTCAAACACTTCTCCCGTGCTGCAGGTCTACAGGAGATAATCAGAAACATTAGGCAAATGCCCACTAGAAGACTATCAATCTAAACTGTATCCACGCCCCAAGTAGCCCACAGAACTATATATACTGTAGTGAACATGAGGGTTCGGACAAAGCCTTAATAATAAGTTGTTGCTTTAAACAAACAACTAATAACTAAACTGCTAATCCGGCAGCTTCTACACGCCATACAGAGCCAACAACGTAACTGAGGTCCAATAAGTTAAACTACGCAAACAAGGCTTTGTGTTAACAGCAGTACTGAAAAACAGCTTAAATTGTCATATCACTCGCTTTAATAACAAGTTCTTGGCAGAAGATCAGTTTTGTCGTATATACCCAGTAGCCATGTTAAACATACTATTGCAGTGCAAAACACGTGGATGTTTTCTCACAAAGGATAGGAGTGTTGAGCTTCATGATGGTGGCCAGACTGCCCAACATTACGCATAGTTAATTACATTTTGACCAAAGAAACCTTAAAACTCTAGACAGATCGCTGGACATGAACTGTGCCAGGCAGACACATTCAATCAATGGGACACCATACTGTGCACAGCTGAGTAATGCAGTCAATATGGGAACGGCAGCTCACACTACAACCTACGACTCAAGCAAGGATTTGACCCTTCTCATTATAAACGGCTGACCTAGATGGCCCAGTATTTTAACTCCAGCCCTCCACCAGCTTCGGCAAGCAGAGATTCTGTCTGGCTACAGGCATTTTTACTTTGCAATCTTGGTCTTTTCTCGTAGTTACAGTTATAAATTTGTTTTCTATACTGCAGGGATTAGCAAAGAATGTCTGCCAGGCAGGTACTTTTAAAGAAACACTAACATTCTAGCAAGTGTAATTGTAAGTATGGAAGCAATAAGGTATAGGTTTGTTTCAGTCAGGCCAAATTTCGTCATACCCTTAAAATATATGTCCTTTAAGCAGTGCTGTGTAAATGTCTGGTGCGATATGATAATTTACTGCTTTACAGTTGCTATAAAGAGACACAGAGCATTAAAATTAAAATCTTCTAACAGCTCTCAATCCATCATAGCGGATAGTCATGGATATCTAACCACGAGTGTAAGAAAATGTATCTTGTGTGTCACGAGATGACATATTACTCAGCAATGATTAACGTACTGGACAACCCTAAACATAGGAGAACTAGTTCCTCAATGGACTTGTGCAAACATGGACAACAATTCAAGGAATGTTACCTTGATATACAAGGTATGGCGCAAAAAAAAAAAAAAGTGTTTTAGGCGTCTAATGTTGAAGCAATTGGGTTCGATGAATTTTAAGGAACATAAATGTCAATGTCCCATCGTGTACCTGAAGAGGTAGAGACGAACATTGCCTTGTAAGAGCTGCCACAGTACATATAACGAAATCACAAGTCATTTCCACGTTGAGTCGTGTGAGAATACTATACACATTTTTTTTATACTTTTATTTTCAAAGCTTTACAATAATTTAAATCACTGCCTTATGTAAGTTCATATTAAAAAAAGAAGCTTACATTGTTGTTCTGTGTCTCACACTCCTGGAAACTTCGGACAATTAAATTTAACAGCAGGTCTCGAGGTTTTTGTCATCAGGTAAGATGCGTTTGGCTTTGGGATCCACATGCCTGGAAACAAGAGGAAAATTAAAATCAACTTGAGATTTCAATTGAAAATTATATAAAATAAAAATATGTTTTGTTTCAGAGTGAAGCGAAATTTAAAATGTCAAGGGTGTTAGAGTTGGAAAATTCTGGTTGTTGGTGAAAGGTAATAGAGTGCTCTCCTACGGGGAAAAAAAGAGTGATGAACAATGTTTAAGAATGTTAAAGTCTTTGAAAGGTGAGGGAGCAAGATGAAGAGGGAGGATCAGTTCTAAACAAGGAACAATATTCCCTACCTCAGGCTGGGGGATTTGAAAGCCAGCTCTATTTTAAATTAGGAAATCAAATAAAATGTGTCAAAGATAGGAAGGATTTCTCCGATCAGAAGTCTTCCTGTCTAAAAATGTCCCAACTGTGGATACACTACAAAATGGCAGGTATTTTAATATGATCGGGAGGGGGGGAGGGCACACAGTAATACCCGTTCAATTTTATTCATTTTAATGTTTTTTCTGTATTGTCCCATTGTTACTAGGCACACAAACAAAAGCGTTGCATGTTAACAGGCTGAAAAAGCAATTTATTTTTTAATTGCTTTGCCGGTCCTAGTACACATCACACTGTCAAGACATAAGGTTCACGCTGTGAATTAAAAAAAGAGACATGCTTGAAAAGAAATATATATATTTTACCAAAAAATGGTAATAAAAAAATTCAAAGATGTTACTAAAGTTGCGGGTGCTACATGCATAAGAGCAGCCTTCATGCTGTATGCTTAGGAACTAGTAAAGAAAAGAAATAACACAGCCACTAATGACTACTATGCTCTGTCAAAGATTTCTATGGCCGTGCGGTTTATTATAGAGAGAGAGAGAGAGAGAGAGAGAGAGAGAGAGAGAAAGAGGTCATGGAGAAATGAGTTTGGTCTCAAAACGGGCAAAGGGAAGGTGAAAAGTAATGCAAACCTTCCAAACTTGTCCTTGCTGGGAAGCATTTAAATAAAGAGAGAAAAACAATTACATAGACATTTAGTATCAAACGTCAACAAACATTTCCTTACGGACTAAGACTGCGCCCGCACATAGCTAATATCTGGTCAGAGAATTCTGACACGCACGCTACACAATCTTATTTTGTTCTGAGTTTACAAAGCATTATATTGCCGTTTTTATATTGTTTTCACATTACTGAATTCTGCCCCATTTAAACATCGACATTGCTGCATTATTGCCACAAGGTTATAGGAATTTTTTTTATTAAACCAATTTATTACTTAAGTAACTGGACTGTACTGTCCGACGCACTATACAGGCCTCATCCAGTTTGTAGTATATTGTCATTTGTGTAAGACAGGTGGATATCAGGAATGTAACCCTATTATAAAGACCCAACGATAGACACACATATATATAATATATACATACAGTACACATATACACATAAAGGCTCAGTATAACGTCCCATAGAGCCCCAAACAATTACTTTTTTACCCCACCCCTTTGCAGGTAAAGAATGCTTAATTTAGGTTTATGCACATCAAGATGTGTTTTTTATTTTTTTATGGAACTCATCCAGGTCAAGGGTAGCAGAATCTTCTGAAGGTCACGTCAACACCACTAGATTTACAAATTTACGTTTATCAAGGTCCTTTTGGGGACTGAACCAGCAAGCTGGTGGTCTACAGTGCCACAATATTATAATATACCATTTTTGGGGGGAAAAAAACAAAACCTGGTGCTTTAGACACACTCTGCATTCCTAAATAGAACATTGTTCCTCTGAGCAAGGACCGTTCACAAATTCTTTCGTGGACACATGAGCGCCTTTGCAAATATCATGCATGCACCCTCCAGTCTTAGATATCTGTATTCTGATATAACGACATAAATGAGCTTCTTCTCACCAGGAACGCTAGGCTTTGACAGTGTCCTTGGTGTATACTTATGTATACTTGGTACCTGGTTTCGTAATCCTGGAAAATGAAAAAAAGGGCACGGTGGCCCCTGTAGGGCTACTGCTGTCATGGAACGATTTGTTTCTAATACATGAATATACCGTAATTTCAGATTTTGGTTCATTAAGTATACTGCACAAGATTTGGGGAAAAAAGTGACAGTTCCTATTACGCTTCATAAAATGTCAGCTTCCCTGCAATTGCCTCCTACACAAAATACAGAATGGCTCAGAGCCCAAAGCAGGTCCCTAATTTGTATGAAAACGAAAAAAAGAATAAGAGGTAAGCTTGTTCCAATCAATAGATCACAGCTTGAGAATAACTACGACATGTTAATTATTTTCTAGATCATGCAAATGACAAAGCCAACCAGGAATTTACATCTAAAAGCGAAATCCACAAACACCACTACATAATTACGGTCCTAATGCTTATGTGGAAATTAACAATTCAACAAAGGTTTGCTTCACCGATGCTTCTCTCAGCTAAATGAGCATATTCACCCCGGAGACCAATGTCTTATTTACTGGGCACTGTAACCTCCGGCGGCTACAGAGAATGAGCGCAGGCTTTGGGCTTCCATGCTTCCTCTCCTAGCAGCAGATTTCAGGATTTCAAAATTTTAGCAAAGACCCAACTTTGCAGCACAATGAGACTTGGGCCAGGACGGTTAGATTTACAGGAGAATATATTGACAACCCCTCCCAAAAATCTACATAATTTAAGAAGATATTATAGAATCTGCAGACCTGGAAGCTGCCATGGCACCCCGTAAGCATCTGGTGCGATAAGTGTGTAGTAATGCCCACTAAAACTAGAGAGAATTCTTCAATGTCTCTTCATTCATTAGATTATGCATCATACAAGTGTTGGTCCTTTGTCAATAGGGAAGTAAGAAAGCCGAAACCACAGCTTTTCTGCAAAGTCTCATAATACCCATTTCTTTGGTGCAGAGTGCGTATGGGTTATTAAGACTGAGTCATTCTTTTGTTTACCACAAGGCAGTAGACAACAGAGATACCAAACAAATAATTTGCAGATATCGAAAGCGTAGCGCTATTTAAAATGTACAACTGCTTAAAGAAAAGAAAACTGCACAATATTTTTTAAAATCATTTTTAATGGTGTAAAAAATGGTGGAAGAGTTAAGTAGGGAAATGACACCACAAAAGTCCTGAAAAGGCATCCCTGCTGTGTAAAAGGATGCAAAACGTCCTTCACGTCAAATATTAGGATTCACCGTTTTGGGATCATGCTTCTCTGTGTGCAGTTTGTGTTCCTACGGCAGGCAGGATCTTTACCCAGCCCGGCGCTTGCTGCAAGGTCACAGCTGGGAAGCGCAAGTCCAAAGGCCCCTTTTTGCAGGCTTACCAGAACGCCCAACGTAAACAAGGTGATGTCCCTGCTATGTTAAAGAACATAGGACAAGTGACAACCAAGATGGGCAGATGGGAACCAGACATCTAGAAGTGGTATGCGGATAAAGAAGGGGGACTCCCCCAAACAACGTGAATACTGAATTGGGGTCTTCTGTGAAAAGTTTTTTTTATAAGGATCATATGGAGTCTGTACATTCTATGTAAGAAACCGGAGCTATAACGTACTAGCTCGAGCAAATGTTAGCTTTTCATCAATTACACTAAAAGTACATATTATATAGGGTGTAGAGGTACAAAAGCACAGGCGGTACGGTAACTACCAAGTTAAAAATAATAAAATAAACATGCACACACTTCAAAGGGCTTAGGACAGGATTCAACACATTCCAGTAAAGAGAAGGTTATCACCAACACACATATGTGCTAATATATCAGACGGAGAGATTATATACTATGAACAAGCTTTTCCAGATCTCAAAAGCCTCTTGTGGTCTCTCAAAATACACTAGAGACTTATGAAGCACTGAAAAAATAAATGAAAATTTAACACATCATTCCTAAATTACCCTCCCCCATCTACCATCTCTGATTGTTTCTGCACATAGGAAGAGGCCATGGCAAGAAGCTCTTCTAGGTGCAGTGCTAGGCACAAAGATGTACACGAGGAGTGTGATAAGGAGTCGCATCAGGAATCAGGAATGTTCTAGGAAAGTAGGAATCAATTGAAATAGAATTACATCTCACCTAAAAAAAAAAAAGCAAACGTTTCAGAATTTGGGACACTATGTGTCATACCAAGGCATGAATTGGTGTTTCCAGTCCACTGGTAAGCAAAGGGTGAAGCCCAGAATGTATACAGTATATTTTGTAGTCTTTAATTGAGGGACATACAGTATATTCTTTGGTCATCAGGCCTAGGCAGGATATTTAATTGACAGGTAACATCAACAGAGCTGGACTTAAGGTGTTGTAAAATTTAGTTGGACATCTGCTCCGAGATGGGTCATCCAGGGGTCAACCACGTTATGAATGACACGGTAACCCTCTGAGGCTAAGGACACATGGGGGTAGATTTGAGATTCGGAGGAGGGACATGAAGGATTCATGGAGTGACTCCTTACCTACTTGCCCAATCCCTCCTTATGTCTAAGTCACCCAATGCTCATTGGGAGCACATGGTGACTGGAAAACCATGTCTGGTCTGCCCTAACCACACTCCCATAGACTAGCTGGCTATAATTGCTCTATATGGCCGGAAAAGCTGCATACGCCTAACCTTTTTTGGGAAACCTGGTTTTATTACCTATCCTTAGAACAGAGGTTTACCCAGCTGCGGCTCTGGAACTCTGGCCTGGCTACCATGCGGGCTATTCCCCAGGGATGTTTCAGAAGCTGTTGTTCAGGGTCCCGACGACGGGTCAAGACGCTTTTTTGGAACAGACCATCCTTGACCCTGAGCTCTCCATTGGTACCCCGGGATTGACACTGTTCCCTCAGGAACACCCCGAAACAGTGCCTGTCAGGTGGGCATTGCTGGCTATAGAACTGTACAGAGGTTTAGGGCTGTCTGGTAGTGATGAGATTATAATCCTGAGCTAATATTTAGTTGTGTGTAAAAAATAGCTGTGCTGTTCCAAATAAACAGTTCATGTTTTCCACCTCAACGTTAGTTCTGCCCGATGATTGTGGTGGGCTGCTATGACAACTTGATGTCTCGGCAGAAGAAAGCACAATATGGCCGGTGCACCCAGTTGCGGTACAGGGCGTCCTGTCACAATAAAATATGGCAAAAGTTTATGTATGTGTATATAAGTAAAAGGGTTCAACATCAAAATATACACTATATGGACAAACGTATTGAGACAATTGACTAATACAGCAGCAGGGCCTTTTCTGGCATTACATAGACATTAATGTGAAGTTGGTCCCCCTTGGCAGCTCTGTGCACGTCAGTAAAGTTCTTCCACACCAGACAATTTCTTTATGGACCTTGCTTTGTGTACTGGGGAACAATCCTGCTGGAATATAAAAGGGCCTTCCGCAAACTGTTCTCATAACGTTGGAAGCACAGCATTGTCCAAAATGTCTTGGTATGCTGAAGCATTAAGATTTCTCTGGAAGTAAAAGGAGCCCCATACCATTAACCCCCCAAACATTACAGATGGCACAATGTTGTCTCTGTAAGTCAAATTATGTTATGTTACATACTACTTGTCCTGTTCACCCATTGTACAGCGCTATGGAATTTGATGGCGCTATATAAAACAAATAATGATAATGCAGTCAGGCAGGTAATGTTCTCCTGGCATCCACCAAACTCAGACTCGCCCTTCAGACTGCCAAACATATAAGTGTGATTAGTCACTCAACAGAACATGTTTCCACAGCTCCAGAGTCCTTTACACTACTCTATCTGATGCTTGGCATTGTACTTGACGATGTAAGGCAGCTGCTCGGCCATAGAAACCCATACCATGAAGGTCCCAGTGTTGGTGACTTTTACACACCATGCGCTTCAACACTTGGTGACCCCGCTTTGTGAGTTTACGTGGTCTTATGCATCATAGCCAAGTTGCTGCTATTCCTAAACACTTCTAGTTTTCAATAATACTACTTATAGTTAAACGGGGGAATATCGAGCAGGAATGAAATTTCACAAACTGACTTATTGCAAAAGGTGGCATCCTATCACAGTGCCGCGTGTGAATTCACTGAGCCCTTCAAAACGACCCATTTTTTCACAAACGTTTGTAAACGCAGACTTCGCGGCTCGGTGCTTGATTTTATACACCTGTGGCAATAAGTCTGATTGAGACACCTGAACTCAATAATTAACAGGGGTGTCTGAAAAGTTTTGCCCGTATAACGTATTTATAATGCCCAGGTTGTATTTTTTTTGATAGATATCAAACATATTGGAAGGGCTACTTTGCCAGCAGTTGCAGGCATCATATTTGGTGTCAAGAACGTCACAAAAATATTAGGAATGTGATAAGGACAAAATAGAGGTGTGGTATGAACTGCATTGTTCCTACAAGAACTAGACACTAAAGTTATTCTGTATATAAAATAGGGTATAACCTCCCTTCTAGTGTAAACCATGAGAAACTAATTCTGTACAACGTTTGAAGAAAAAAAAATGGCAAAACTTAATATAAATCACATCATTAAAAGCAAATGGCCAGCGTGGAAACTAGTTTGAAAAATAAATGCATGATTGTTGTAATGCCACGTACTAAATCTGTGACACTTTTAATAATTCTTTACATTCTACTGATGTCATCACATTTAACCGGCGTGTTCAATAAAATTACGATGTATATTATGTTTTGGTTTTTTTCTTTTAGTTAAACCCCATGCAATTTGAAATCAGTCATGATATTGCTGAATTACTTTTATTGCAGCAGGGAGCTGTGAATTCAGACTAACTGCAATGCAGCCGTTTCATTGTTTGCGGCTCTCTCTCGTGTTGAAACTCAACACAAAACCCATATAAAAGGTATCTGGCCTGCTTACTACGCAACTTTAATTGAAGTACAATTTCATGGTCAGGCATTTAGCTCACTCCTCAAAAGGGGGTATTCATTTTTCTTAACTATCAACAATCAACGTGAAAAAAAAATATTAAACAAATGTAAAACTTTTTGGCAGTTTCACAAAAGAAGAACTTTGTGGGTAGTTTAATAAGCATTCTATAATAAAAAACAAAAACAAAAAAAAAAACAGAAAAAAAAAATACTTACAGCAGAAGCTGCAGATCCCTGCCTCCTCCGTCGTCCAATCAGTGGCAGTAAAGCACTTCCATTGAAAACAACAGGATTGTTTTCTGTGCATATGATGGCTGGAGTGTCCCTCTATAACACCTACTATGGAGCACAATACGTGTCCTATCTTTTAATTCATAGTAGCATGCTATTAGCCATGGGAAATCCTTAATTGACTGAAGTAATTACCGTGTAATATAATTAAATCTTATGTTATTGGGCAAGGAGCCAGAGAAGCACAGAGGGTGTTCCACATTTGTCTTACAACCTGTAGTCAAAGTATAAAGCATTTTATACATCAATTTAATGTATAAGTTTCCACTGACCCTGTTGTGTCGTTAAGGACACCCCACAACATGCAGGGCAGCAGAAAGGCCAAAGTCATCACATGGGCAATTACAAGAATGTCATCTATCAGTAATGCTTCCTAGCAAGTTCTCTATCGTCGGTCATAATTATATTAAAGGGAAGAGCAAGGCCAATCACCCCTTCTGGTGGCCTGTAATCGAACAAGCGATACACTGTAGCACTGGGCCATTGTGGTGCACTGCAGACAGTAGTGCGGGAGCCCGAGGAAGGTTGTGCAGAATAGACAGAGCAAAATGAGTTGGCAATGATGGACAGCAGGAGAGCTGCCAACTGCTACTTAAAGATAGGACCAAAATGGACTTGAATATTTAGACCCAGTTACAAATATAATTGTACTGAACTTTACGTCAGACTATAACAACTGTAGAGTTGTATACCCTAAAAGGGAACTCCCACAAATTATTTTTTTTTAGTAGTAGAAAGTAAAATTTTATTTTTTTTAAAGTAAAATAGACAAAGTCATGTAGAATATTACATTCCCTTCCCAACAGACCGCTATACACACACAGCACTTTGGGATTGTGCAGAGCAGTTCTGGTGAAGGCACCTATGCACGCAGGGACTGGATAAGTGTAATGGCTTATATACACATGTGGTAAGGTTTTTGTAATTACCTGCAGTGGCCCCTGCCATCCACTCTTTTTGGATGATAGATCAAAAAAGTTTTTGCATATCATCATTTTTCAGACATATGCATATTAGTCACTTGTATGCGTTCTAGCTGTACTAACTTGGTGTCGTATGAGATAAACACTCTGGCTCCTTATCATACCTCCTTGTTTTAAACAATAGAACTGCTCGGTATAAAACACCTAGCCTGACACCGACTAATGGGAGTCTACGGAGGAAAGGATCTCATTGTACATGCAGGACTTTATTAGCATTGCCATAAAGAATGCACTCATCATTGACAACAGCAGCCGCCTCCAGGTCTGCAGATAAACTCTAAGGTTACTGAAGCAAAATAAAAAAGCCAGGATTTTGTCAATGCTACCCTAAACTAACGTGAAGAGCACTATTTTATGCTTAAGGAGAAAAACATTTTTCCCATGGTACTTCTCTTAAAATGTCAACACTTCCTCATTTCGGCTTTTAATATTGGCAATTAGTCAAACCACAAAACCGCTAAGCTGGCCACGAGCTTTGATTAGATGTGCGTCATCACCGCGTGTTTGATGGCTGATGGCAATGTAATGCAACGGCTCAATGATAAGACATGAAAACCACCTTAGTAGGAAGACATAGCCAATGGACAGATATTTATAAAGCTACATACTAAAAATGAGAAAAGATGGAGTGTAATAATAATCAAAATCATGGAGTTCCATTTCCAGACTGGAAAACCCAAAAAACACAAGGGTGGCTTTTTTATTGCATATACTACATCAGACCAGAAGTATTTCATATAAGGGATTACTTTGGACAACGGATCTGCCTTCTCACCTGTGTCCGCTCCGTTGTCCAGACTTCACCAGAGCACATCCGGTACGGAAAAAGGAATCGGAAGCGCTTTGGCACTGTGGGGAGAAGCCTGAACAACGGAACTGAAAGCAGGGAGGATCTACTGACTACGGGAGAGGTCAGACACCTCCCCACCCCCTTCCCTCAGTCATTTTTAGTTAGCTGGGGTCGCTTAGAAATGCCCTTTTTTTAAAAAACCCAAAACCTAATTTTGTCTGTTAAAATTACATGAAATTGATCATAAATGCAGTGTAGAGATTGTTAATGTTGTAAATAATTATTGTAGCCGGAAACGGATGATTTTGATTAGAATATCGTCATGGGCGTAAAGAAGCCCTTTATCAGCAACCATCACTCTTTTGCAATTGTTACAGTTAGAAATTTCCTTGGTTTCCATGAAAACGGCTAAGTGCCCCCAAACTTTTGAAGAGTAGTATAAATAGGGCATCATTTAAGTTGTATGCAAGATCCAGATTCTCCCAAAAGAACCCCGATTATTAATACATTAATTTATTAAACTTTAGGTGTATTCATAAATCTGCAAATTAAGTTTAGCTCAATTACAAAAAACTTTTGGGGGTTGGGGAGGGAGGGGGTAACGAGAAACTAAGAAGCATGACAGGCAAGTCGGCTCATAGTGATTATAGTCCTTACGAGAGAGATCTTCAGGTGCGCGCTTTGCTATGTAAGGGAGTCATCAGACGCCACTCACCATCACACATCTAATCTACTTAATATGACTGTTCGATTACTTTTACTTTAATACACTGTTACACTGTACTACTATATGTTATTAAGAGGCTCCATTGTATTGTCGATTGTTATGGTTGAAAAAGGTAACGTTTGACTTAGAGCCATTCTATCATATTGTCATTTACAGAATTCTTACGCTTTTACTGTGCGTATAAATAAGAACTTTTAATAGAAATAAAAAAATTAAAAGTTTGATTTACCAAATGTCTTAAATGTTATTTTTATTTACACATTACATGTGTTTATATCTATTTAGTGTTCATACTTGAAAGACAAACCACTGAAATTTGGCTGGTTATTTTGTCATAAAGAACAAAAAGTCAACAGAGAAACGCTATTTATGTCAACCATTGATGTATGTGCGTAACACCTATAATACCAGCAGCAAGCACCAGAAATAGACCAACGTAAAGTTAACCCATACAAGAAAGGAAGCATTGAAATCACAGCACAATACTGGGGGTCATGTATAAAAAGCGATCCTAATAATCTTTGTAAAGTGGTCTTATCAACATGGTAATTCAAACATCAGGATCACATTTTATAAATATGGCCCAAAGTAGCAGTGTATGACAGTGATTTAAAACGGGGATTATATATATATACATATATATATATATATATATATATATATTTAATGTATAGTAGAGAATACATCGGTTGAAGAGCAGCAACACAATTGTGGTTTATAGAAATGTTGTGCTTATTACAATGCAAAATAGAAGATTCTTAAAATGGAGTTTCTGAATGGATTCCTCACCCTCTCTCATCAGGTTTAAGATATATTTTACTCAGCTCTTGTTCCAATGTGACATGAACTACATACATTCGCGAAGGCTGGACTAGGAATGGTGACATGTAGCATGCTGGTGACTTTGTAATAGCTAATAACTATTTCCAACAGCACTCCTTAGGAATAAGCGATAACAAAAGGATAGAGTCATCTTAGCTTAAGTGAAAATGGAGTCTTTTAAAAGTTGATACCTTTTATTAAATCAGCAAAGAAAAAGAAGATCCAATAAGTTTTCGGGACCCCAGAGATCTCCACTTCCGATGGACAGTAGGCATATGGGGACACAACTGTCATTTATCCATGTTTATAAACACACGTATAAGTAAAAAAATGAATTCTATGATTCAGTCCCATGTTTAAAAATCGGTTATCAATTGTATTTGTATTTTAACAGCACAACAATCCAGCGGACAAAGAGAGACATCCTATCATTATTGCCAGGGAAACATAACAAAAGCAGTGAGTTCCTCCAGAGATAGGCAAAGGTGTATTTAGCAACCTATTCTTTTTCACTTTCACATCATCTAAGAGGTTTGGCAAGGCATATATACAGTATCTCACAAAAGTGGGTATACCCCTCACATTTTTGTAAATATTTTATTGTATCTTTTCATGTGGCAACACTGAAGAAATGACGTTCTGCTACTATGTAAAGTAGTGAGTGTACAGCCTGTATAACCCTGCAAATTAGGTTTTCCCATCAAAATAACTCAACACACAGCCATTAATGCCTAAGCCCGTACATGTACGGGCTTTGTCATTACGGGGTTAATGCCTAAACCTTGGCATCAAAAGTGAGTACAACCCTAAGTGGAAATGTCCAAATTGGGCACAATTAGCCATTTCCCTTCCCAGGTGTCATGTGACTCGTTAGTGTTACAAGGTCTCAGGTGTGAATGGGGAGCAGGTGTGTTGTCCCTCTCACACTCACACATACTGGTCACTCGAAGTTCAACATGGCACCTCATGCCAAAGAATTCTCTGAGGATCTGAAAAAAAAAGAATTGTTGCTCTACATAAAGATGGCCTAGGCTATAAGACGACTGCCAAGACACTGAAACTGAGCTGCAGCACGGTGGGCAAGACCATACAGAGGTTTCACAGGACAGGTTCCACTCAGGCCTCGCCATGGTCAACCAAGTTGAGTGCACGTGCCCAGCGTCATATATAAAAGGTTGTCTTTGGGAAATAGACGTATGAGTGCTACCAGCATTGCTGAAGAGGTTGAAGGGGTGGGGGGGGTCAGCCTGTCTTACGCTGCACACTGCATCAAATTAGAAGATGGACTGGCCAAGCATGTCTCCAGACCTAACCCTACTGAGCATCTGTGGGGCATCCTCAAACAGAAGGTGGGGGAGCACAAGGTCTCTAACATCCATCAGCTCCATGATGTCGTCATTGAGGAGTGGAAGAGTGGAAGAGGACTCCAGTGGAAACCTGTGAAGCTCTGGTGATCTCCATGCCCAAGAGGGTTAAGGCAGTGCTGGAAAATAATGGTGGCCACAGAAAATATTGACACTCTGGGCCCAATTTGGATATTTCTACTTAGGGGTGTAACTCACTTTTGTTGCCAAGGTTTTATACATTAATGGCTGTGTGCCGAGTTATTTTGAGGGGACAGCACATTTACAGGCTGTACACTCACTACTTTACTGTAGCAGAGTGTAATTTCTTCAGTGTTGTTACATGAAAAGATATAAAATTTTTACAAAAATGTGAGGGGTGTTCTCACTTTGTCCACTATACGGACAAGAGTATTGGGACACCTCACCATTACATTCCGTTAATATGTACTTGGTTCCCCCTTTGCAGCTGTAACAGTTTCCACTCTTCTGGGAAGGCGTTCCACAAGAGTTTGGAGTTCTTCTCCATTCATCAAGTAAAGCATTTGTGAGGTCAGGCACCAATCTTGGATGAGGCCTGGTTTGCCATCTCTGTTCCAGTTCATCACAAAGGTGTTTGTTGGGATTGAGGTCAGGGCTCTGTGCGGGCCAGACAAGTTTTTTCACACAAAACTGATCCAACCGTATCTTTATGTCCATGCTTTATACACTGGGTTATAGCCATGCTGGAATAGGGGGTATGTCCCCTTTAGCTCATAAAGATATTTTGGTCAATGCTATGCTTCCATCTTTTTGGGAACAGTTTGGGGAAGGACCTTTTCTATTCCAACATGACTGTGCCCCAGCGCACAATGAAAGGTCCATAAAGACATGGTTGGAAGTGTTTGGTGAGGAAGAACTTGATTGGTCCACGCATAGCCCTGACGTTAACCCCATTGAACACTTTTAGGATGAACTGGAAAGTAGACTAAGAGCCAGGCCTTCTCGGGCAACATCAGTGCCTGACCTCACAAATGCTCTACTGGACACAAATTCCCACAGGAACACCCCACAATCTTGTGAAAAGTGTTTCCAGGAGAGTGGAAACTGTTATAGCTGCAAAGGGGGAACCAACTACATATTAATGATTATGTATGTAATGAGTGTAATGGTCAGGTGTGCCATTACTTTGGATGCTACAATAACCATACAATTATTAAAGACACTTTATAGGACTATGAACTGCATGCTTTCTAATCTCAGCACAGCAAACAAACTCAAAAAGGTAAGGGTTAATATAAATATAATGTTCTGAATCGTTCCACCAAAAATTGTGCATAATCAACCTCTGCCAACATACGGCCAGAAACTGCAACAATCTGTACCCTTGCGACCCTCTTTACCTAATGCATTGGGTTGTCTTGGTCTTCGAATGTACGTACTGTAAGAAGCGCAGTGTAAATTGCTGGCGCTATATGAATAAAAGATAATAGTAACAAATGACAGACTTAATCATAAGAATGTTTTATATAGTATGGAACACAAAGTTAACATTTTAAAAACAATCATAGAATGTATGTGCACGTCCAACGCGTGAGATTAAAAACACTCATAGAATGTATGTGCACATCCAACCGTAGATTAAAAATTCATAGAATGTATAGCACATTCCAACGCAATGAGATTAATAAATCATAGAATGTATGCAACATTGCCCCAGACGCATGAGATTAAAGAATCACTAGAATGTAGTGCACAGCCAACGCATGAGATTAAAACAGTCATAGAATGTATGTGCCACAGCCAACGCATGAAGATTAAAAACAGTCATAGAATGTATGTGCACATCCAACCGCATGAGATATATAAATCATAGATGTATGCACATCCAACGCGATTGAGATTAAAAACAGTCATAGAATGTATGTGCACATCCAACGCATGAGATTAATAAATCATAGAATGTATGTACATCCAACGCATGAGATTAAAAACAGTCATAGAATGTATGTGCACATCCAACGCATGAGATTAAAAACAGTCATAGAATGTATGTGCACATCCAACGCGTGAGATTAATGTACTGTTTCTATTCATTGTGGATTTGGTCACCATGTATGGTACATGACTGGCTACTCATTCATCTTCTGTAAGACCCCTAACAAGAAATTCCACCCCCTAGCTTTATGACCCCACTTGTGCACATCTCATGCAGTGGCCCAGCATCCTGCTACACACAGGAAATACATTACCTCATTACATGTCCTCATTAAATATCTTATTTAAAAAGAGAGTCAGGATACCCCACACAGAAGTGTGATGGCAGAGACAGCTGATCAGTGAGCGATCATACACGCAATCAGTAGATGTCTTCATCAGACAGAAGGTAACCATTCACACAAACAAGCATAGACTAGCCTACAACTCTACTGTCTACATGAAATGTTACACTGAAGTCCGTAACAGCGATACCTTCACTAAGCTCAATTATAAAGGCCTCAGAAGCATCATTTACACGCCGGATTTCTCATATTAACACGTATGTACATATTATACATTACATATTATATATTACATATTATATATGACATATTACATACACATGTGTGTGTACAGAGGGTTTTGAGAGCGGCAGTGATTGCCTCCCTGCGATCCATTATGAAGGATTTCCTCCTCCCACTCCCTGCAGCTGGGATCTCTCATCCTGCACCGCCCAGGGAATCTCTGCCACCCTTCATAACCCCCTTCCGATTAACCACTTGGCTGCCAGGCCTATGCCATTACCCCCTGGTTGCCCCAGGCACTATCTCATCCCCCTCTCTGCCCTATAAACTCTGGCAGGCCGGGAGTCTAATGAGCCCTTTGCGGCTACCGGGGCCTGCAACGATGACTACCCATTTAGCAGCAGTGCGACGACCCCAGAACAGGCTGGCGGTGCCCCCTCCCCTGCCACCGTTTACCTTTTTGATGTTGTAGAGGCGGGTGAGCATCCCGATGCCCCTATCATTGAGGATGGTGAGTTTCTCGGCCAGCTTCTGCTGGCTGGGCTGCAGCACGGAACGCGACATGCCGCCTCTCTGCTCCGACAACCACCGCCTTGGCTGCTAGGATCCGCCGCCGGGCGGGCCTCACGGGGAGAGCGGAGGGGATCAGGGGTATCGCGACCCTGCAAAAATGTCGATGGGCCGGTGTGATTTGTTATTGTAAGGGGGAGGGGTGGGGGCTCCCTACACGGTTCCCATGCTCCGCAGTGTAACGCGATGACACGCCTGCCTGCCACCCGCCGCCGGCCCCTCCCTTCCTGCCGATATCTGGGCGTGGCTTCCCGAGCTCGTGGCCCCTCCCCTCCGTGGGTGGAACGAATGCGAGCGACGGAACGTCCGGGCGCGTACCCTTGCCTAAACACTTGGGGTAGGATTTGCGCGTACCCCTGGCGGTAGTGCGGGCGCGCGCGCTAGCTGCTACGGCGCTTTGCGGCAGGGGTTGCGCGCATCAGTCAGCGATCTCATGACGTCACTAGCCTTTACCTCGTCCCGTGGTTGTTGCGTTTCACACGGGTTATTTTTTCTTGTATGCGTAAAAAGGATAGGGATTAACATTTTATACTATAGAGGGTTTTTCATAACTTGCCAAGACTACCTCATTATACGTTTATAATGCATGGGAAATCATATTTTTCTTCAGAGTTCAGGATTGTAAACTGGGCAGGGAATACCCTCATAATGTACCTATTTACCTACTGATTCCGTCATAATTGAATACTCTTCTTATACAACTATTTAGTGTACCTGCCAAGTACTGCTGTTACCCCGATATATATATTAAATACCCCTTTGCAATCTTAGAATGTATACATTAGAACATAGTCTAGATAGCCATAATTGGGAACTTTCCAGGTTTTGCCTGGAGACTCTGGGTGAAGTGTCGCTACTCTGTGTCTCAGGGTCACTATGGGTAAGCTTCATGGCGCGGGAGCGATGTTGTGGCACTCCCCGACCCCTTTTCCCATTAACAATTGCGTGCTTACACAGTGTGTCATGCGATTGATTATAAGACGACCCTGATTATAAGACAATCCACCCAAATTTGAATATTCATTTAGAAGAAAAAAAAAGAAAAAGCCTGAATATAAGACTACCCTATATGAAAAAGTTTTATTAGTAAATATTAATTCACATGTAAACAATTTTTTCATATTTAATAAAAACTGATTGAGAAAAGTTATTTTTTGTCTTTCTTTCCTTTTATTTGCCTTATCCCCCTCCCATTTGCCAATCTGCCCCCCTGATATGCTTTATACCCCTATATGCCCCTCCAACGTACTGATGCATCCCTGCACCAGAATCACGGGTGTCAAGTGGGGGGAAGCCAGTGGACGTCTGCGCGCAACCTCCCCTGCTACCCAACACTTCCGCTGGGGCTTCTATGACTGAGCAACGCAAATATGGTAATTTCTCTCTAAAACCATAAACTGCTCGTTTTGGAATACATTTATGGCCCTCGGCAAAGTAAACATATTCACCCCAGTGGCAAGAAATTTGATAACACTGGATAAGCGACAGCAACTTTGGTGGACTTTGAACAAACAACTGTTTTACTTAACAGAACCCAGTCCTGTTAATGCACTGTTGTTGTCATGATGTTCCTGTTATTGTATAATTGCTACATGTTGTTTCTGTTATTATTTGCTATCAGCATTATATTGCAGCTCATTTGCAGTTGCACTCCTCACTCATATAACCATAATTCTGTGATCTCTACTGTGCCGCATACAAATCTCACTATTCAATAAATTCCATGTCTCACCTTCCCTAAGTTCAAATGTAGTGGCCACATTGACAACAGACAATCCCCTGTCACACGCAATGCCCTATTGGCCAAAGATAATGAAGAATGAACCAATCTGTGTCGTCTTTGTCCTTAAAAAGCTTTCTGCCCAATAAACAGTTACTTGTTCTTATGCGTACAGACTACAGTGTTGTGTTGTTACTGGTGGTAAGGGTTCGTATGTGACACTTTTCCCAAGAGGAGCACAATTACTTTGAGACCCAAAGTAGCTATCCCTCTGTAACTGACTCACACCACAAGGAATGTGACAGCGATGGCCAGGGATCCTGCAGTTGACCCCTGGTTCAGGCTCTATTTATTTCAGATAGACTGGGGAAAGGCCTTTCTATCTAAGGAAGCTAAGGCCAACCACTCACAATGTCCAGGCCTGCTGCTTCTCTTGCATCTTCATGTTCTCCTGTCTTTCCTCTTAGTTGGCACACCCTCTCGCCAGTTTGGAGGAATGGTGGAGAATCTGCAAAAGAGCAGCATCACGGCAAGAGCTCCTTACCCGTTCCTCCAATGAGAGGTGAGGGTGCGCCCATAGGCTCTACCCTTTTGCGGAAGTGTGTGTGTGTGAGGCTTGGTTCACGGAGGAGAAGACACAGGGAGAAGCTGATGAATGCAGAACAAAGAAGATGGAAAGACGATGCAAGAAAGGAGACAGGGACATGGTAGCTGTCGGTGAAGAAGGTAGGAAAAGGCTAAATGGAGTTTGAGTAAGAGTGAATATAAGAAAATACTGTTTTCCCCTCTACTAATGTATTTTTTTCTTGTTTCCCATTTCTTTAAAATACCACGGAGCTATCTGGGGGCGGCCGACAATACGGGACACTGCCCAAGAGGTCATGAAGCCATTTTACAACTAGCACAGCTTGAGGACCGCACCCAAACCAAGTTGATTCTATAATTCATCTCTATCAGTTCAGCATTGTCTAATCCATTTTCTTTTACTTTACATCCATCCTTTATGCAACAAAAATGACATGAATTAATGATTAGTTGTATTCTGTTATTACTATTGTATGTGTATGGTTTTTATTTCTTAAAGAGGCAGCTTAGTGCCCCATACAGCAGCACAAAAGAAATATGCATAAAAATGTACTTTGTAAGTACACTTTGACTTATGCATCTAAAATCAATGTATTGCCATAGAACTTTCATAACTAACAATAACTAATTCTTTATGCAAGTGTTTTGCTGTCTCCGGACTGTTTTTGCATGAAATTATTCCGTTTGTACACATTTTAAGCATTCTATCAGAAAGCCTATTGATGAGAATGACAGCATCTGCTTGTACTGTATCCAAGGGATGTGCTCAGCCCACACCCAGTTCTTAAACTTGAAACAATGTAAAACTTGTTTTTCTAACCTTGATAACACTGCGACTTATTTAGAATCTAAATAATTAATTGCTTGGACCACTCCCCAGGATTTCACAGAGGATTAATTAACACAACTGGACTAAACTGAACTAAACTAACTAAACTCTACAATAAGAACTAGGACCAAGGCGACCAAAAAAAATAATAACTTGATGTAAACTTAGGCCTTCGGCTTTTGTTTCTAATATGGTTGCAAAGTGCTGTGTAATGGAGCTATTTCTTATTTAGTTTTAAAAAAACAAAAACAAAGGTCATCCCGATGTAGACCCTTTGTTAACTATGCCTTGGGACATACTAGTCACACTTAACTGACAAAGCCCAAAAGTGTTTTGGGTTATTGACACTCATACAAGGCAAATTCATTTGTTCCGGGACAGTCCTTGCAGAGGAGAACAGTACACATTAGCTAGTCTCTATTGCTAGATATTCCAACTAGTTTATATGCCTAAAGTGTAAAAACAAAATTTACAGCATGCTTAAAATTAAATTAAAAGTATGCTCATTGATATACGCAAAAATATATGTACACCTGACTATTACACCTATTTGAGCTCATTGGACATACCATTCCAAAACAATGGGCATTAATATGGACTCCTGTCCCCTCCTTTGTGGCTGTTCCAGAAGATTTTGGAGTATGTCCAACTCAGGCAAGGGAGTATTTATGTAAGGCGCTGGTGTTCCAATCAGCTTTCCAATTCATCCCAATGGTGTAAAGTTGGGTTAAGATGAGGGCTGTGTGCAGGGCACTTGAGTTTTGTGCACTGGGGCACAGTCATGCTGAAACAGGAATGGGTTCTCCTCAAGCTTGTGCCACAAAGTTAGAAGCATTCAATTTTCTAAAAGGTCTTTGCATGTAGTAACATTAACAATACCCTACACTGGAAATAAGGGGCCTAGCCCAAACCCTGAAACCTTGAGGCTTCAGTAAAGCCACTGTTGCTCCCCTTACCACCAAAAAACCGTTGGGAGAGTGGTATCTTCTGACTCTCTTTTTTCCAACCCAGAGATGCATTGCTCCTGTTAAGGACAGGTCGTGTTCCAAACTCCAGACGAGTCACAATAGACCCCAATTCCTCTGTCTTTGGAAATACCAGCATTTTAAATACCATGGGGTGTCTAGTTTTAAAACATATATGGTTCCATATATATGGTATACTGAATTGGCTGGCTTCAAAGATGTCCCAAATAGGACATGGGGAAAGGATTACCAGATTTGGTTTTGAAATAACACTGCTTGTACTTATTGCAAAAAAAACATTAAAACCATTGGGTATTTATAAACTCAGGACAAATACCAGAATCTATTTAGCATGTTTTGTTCATTAGCTTTTGCAGATAAGTAAAATATTTTTCTAATAAAAGTGAGAAGTGCTTTTTTTCAATTTTTCACCATATTTTTTGTAGGAAATTAGATGATGTGATCAAAAATGGTATCTGAAGAAAGCCCTTCTTGTTTTAAAAAACCCAATATATAACTTGTGTGGGTGAACCAAAGAGAATAAATTTACAGCTCAACACGAGCACCATGAAGGAAACAAAAATAACAGGCAGCCTGGTCCTTAAGGAGTGAATGCTCACAAACATACAAGCATATACAACAGATACAAACATACCTACAAATATAAGTACCCCCCCTTCCCCCCCGCACCTCCTTACCTCTCCTGCAGCTTTCAGTCCACTGCTCGCATGATTCAAGAGACGTTGGAGATTCATGTCATATTTTTTCTTTCACTAAGCTAACGTTTGAGAAATACATAATCGTATATACCAATGCTGTATTTGTTACGTAAGAAAAAAATAAAAATTTGCAAAAAAAAGTTGTTTGTGACTCACGGGTTTAATAAAGATGTGAGCTTTCATGAAATATATATGTTTTTTTATTTTGACACTTTCAACTAGCTTTACCATGAAATTTACTTGTACCTTTTTTGTGCCAATTTTCAGTATATATTTAGAAGAAATAAATTTACATCTACTCATAATCAATATAAATGTAGTAAGGGGATGCTATAGAGGAAGAGTAAGTAAAAGTCTATGTACACTATTGGGCACTTCTTTGCCACCCTTAATAGGGTCCTTATACATGGCTGTTCACCTCATAGACTTAGACTCCACTTGCACATTTTCCCAAATTGTTCATGTTATTAAACTGAACTGTTTGCTACGATTGGCAGATGTTCATGCACTTTTTCCTTTAAAAGTAGGGTTTCAGTAATTTAGAGTTATATTTCTGTCATGAAGCTAAAACAAGTAAATATCAAGAGTGGTCTTGATAGGGACGCCTTGATCACTCTTTGCAGAGACATGTTAATTGCTTCTCCCTGGAGGCCTGTAGCATATGGCTTTGGGGTTGGGTTTCTTTTTAGTCCAGGACTGCCCTAAGGGTTGTGTTGGTTTGATATTCTGATAAGAGTTCCTCTACAATTGTAAGTAAGCAAACAGTTGAGATGATGCTAGGAAGAGGACATACCAAATTACATGGTTTTAAATGTTCCTTGTTCTTGATCGAGTTAGTCTAATTCTTAATTTCGTTACCCTGAAGAAAATTATGGCTCACCATAAGAGCTAAGAGTAAGTTCTAAAGGCTAGGCATGGATCTGACATGGCTTTTGGTGGTATAAACACATGTTCTTGTGTTACTTGTAGTTAATTGGAGATTTTATCAAGTTGGAGTTCTTTGAGTAAGGTAGGTCTCTGTTTCACTCAATGAGTATGGACTGGCTTTACAAAATGTGAGTACGGCTCCATCTTGTGGCTCAAAACTCCATGTAGCATTAACACATCTGCGTTCAATTTTTCTTAAGATCTTCAACACCTCTGTTCATGAAGAAGTAAACTATAGTAGAATGTTAATGTTTAATTATTTACTGTTTATTTGTATGGCCTGGCTTTTCATAATACATAATGAGCTTACTGTGTTGCAATTATGCTGCCTATGTTAGAGCCCATTGGCTTTTAACATTCCAAACTACAAAATCAATCTGCTAGTTCCAGAAAGCAGATTTGCCCTTTGAGATTTTCAGCATTGAAATCATAGAATACTTTTGTAAGTTTAGTTTCTGTTGAGAAACAGATTACCAAGAGCGTGTATGAGTTTAAAAAGGTGAGTAGGAGAGAGTAGATTAATCATCAGCAGCAAAGCATTGCTATGTAAGTTAATGGGAGCGCTTTCCGAACACGCGCACAGGGACCTGAACAGACCCTCGTGGCATTCCTGAGTCAGCCCTGGTAATGATTGGTCGTGAGTATATCACATGCATGGAAATGTGTTTTGCCAAACAATTCTCCTACACAGCAGTTATCTGAGGAGGAGCTAGCTGTCCTGCAGCATGTGGGATGTATAGACTTATGGAAGGGAACCAATTAGTCATTTATACATCCCCCATACTGCAGGGCAGCATTTTGTCTGGGCTGGTCAGCAATATAGAAAAATTATTTGTGTCCTGGAAAATATGGCTGATGTGGTCACCCTAATGGAGGGATTTAGCAAAATCCCACATCGTATTTACAAGAGGGATGCCACAAAAAATTAAAGCGGCCACCTGGCATTAACCCCTTAACGACCAATGATGTGCCAGGCATGTTACGGAAAAGCAGTTATTTAACGACCAACGACATGCCTGGCACGGGTTCAAAGATGTCCCAAATAGGACATAGGCACAGAGTAACCAAAATGGAAACTTCCCTGAAAGATGGTCCATTTCGGACATGGGGACAGTAGGAGCAGATGTTAAAGTTCCAAGTTGACAAATGTGCTCTTCCTTAATGTGACATTTTACCTCCCAAACAAACCCATGCATGGGGTTATCACTGCACTCAGGAGATGTTGCTGAACACATATTGGGGTGACGTTTGACAGTGACATATACCTGGAGGTGTAAATTCACACCAGAAGTACAATGTATGTGATAAAAAACACAAAATATATTACTACCACAAAGTTTTACAAAGGGTGGTAGTAGAATATAGAATGGCATGGAATGGGTTAAAATACCAGCAGTTGAAATACCTTGGGGTATATTGAAAAATATACATTTTGATCGGGGGTAAATTGCCTTGGCCAGCTTCAAAGGTGTCCCAAATAGGCAGAATTACCAGAAAAATGTCTTGAAACAGCAAAACGCTAAATTGCCCTATAAGCCAGGAAAAATAGTTGAATTTATTTAGCAAGTGTTTTCATTAGCTTTTGTGGATATGTAAAATATTTCTCAAATAATTGCTTTTTTTCAATTTTTCATCAGATTTTATTATTTTTTATATAGGAAATTTAATGATATGATCAAAATGGTATCTGAAGAAAGCCTTTCTTGTCCTGAAAAAAAACCAATATATAACTTGTGTAGGTACAGTAACTAGGAGAGGAGAAGATTACCGCTAAACCCGGTACAAAAACTAAAAAAAACAGCCTGGCCCTTAGGGGGTTAAAATGTATTCACTAGCTGGAGAACAGATAGTGAAGCTCCTCGTTGACATTTATATTAACTATTCTACATTCTAGAACATTCTATGCAAGCGCAAAAATCCTACCACACCCGGTCCACCTGCCACACCCGGCCCACCTGCCTTCTCCGGTTACGATCCGAAAATGAAAGCGCTATCTACCAGTACTTATCCCTAATGCACCTGAGTAAGAGGCTGTAGCATTGTTTGTTCCTTCACTTTTGGTCTAGAATAGAAACCAATCAGAACTGCTCATAGATTGACCAATAGAAAGAAGTTTAACGTGTCTATGCAAAAACACAATTTTCCCGTTTGTACAGGGAGCGAAAAGGATCAGAGGCGTGAAGAAGATTGCGAGTGCAGCAGATGCAAATCACCCCTGCCGGAGACTGAACTAACACCCATGTGATGCACTCGCTGGGAGAGGAGATCAAAGGATTTTCTAAGAATAAACTCAGGAAACAATGCACCCGGGTGACAACCTTATCTGGGAAAAGGATCATAGAGACCTGGAAGGACTCTATGGTGCACACTGTGGATGACCCAGATCAGACTGATGGAGCTGGATGTGGCTATGTGCAGGATCTGAGTGTGGACCTGCAGGTTGGGGTTATTAAGCCATGGCTGTTGCTTGGTGAGTATGAAGAGCATGTAGGTACTCTGAGTACTTGATAGGATATTATGATGCCATGATATAGCAGTCAGATTGCACTCCATGAGTTGTGTAGGTTAGATCCACATAGTGAATATGATTGAAATATAATATTATCTTTTTAGATAAGGACCTTAGCAAAACTCATTGTAAAAACAGAAAGATGATTTACATTTCAGCTCTAGAATACTTATTATTAAGGTGTGTTTCACCTATATTAAGATAAGGGTAAACCAACCAAAAGTACATTTACTGTCAGTAAAAAGTAATAAAATATTTTAAAAAATATTCATAGTTAAAACCAGCTGATTTTGGTCAATAAATAGCCTTGACTCTCATTTTGGTCCCAGTACAGTAGCAGCAAAACCTATTTTGAGTTGTTGGTAACTGATCATAATTTTGATTTTAGTGAAACTTTGTGATAGACTGATCATTTTAGCTTTTTTCCCCATATTTTTTTACCTTTATAGAGTTATGACATCCCAATTTTGCGAAGTGCATGAATAACATGCTCACGGTCCATGGTGAATTAATTGTAGTAAATTGTGATGAATTGGTGTAAGTTTATAGATAAGGAGTTGTGCTCCTACAGGATGAGGTTTAATGAACAGGGATAATTTGTCTCTTGGAGATTAAATATACCAATTAACAGCATTACTGGCTATTTAAATGATATAGTAATCATTGGCTATTCCGACTACATACCTAACCAGGGGCTCCAACCCAAGACCGTCTAAAGAAAGTGGTTTAATATTATGGACCATCCCTAGTATGAAGAAATAAATGTTATCTTTCGTTAATATGATGCGAACAGAGTCTGTTGACATGTGGATAATTTTAGCAGTACCAGGTTTCATGCTCAATTAGTAAGAGAGTGGCGGCTGCAGCTTCTACCTTAGGTAAGTGCTTTATTATTTTTTTATTTTTGAAGAATATATATTTTGAGTACTGGCAGAGTACTTTAATATGAATTATTTAGTGAAAGTACTGGGTTCTCGTCCTGATGTGACCCTGAAAATCAGAGCTAGTTACTTGGACTAACAGAAACAAAATGTGAGAGTTAGAAGCCAAGCATAGCCAGTATGCATTACCTTACGGACATCTTGGTGGTACTTTATACTTCCAATGGATGACACTTTATGACCACGGTAAGACCATTTCATATACATATTCTCCACAAGCCAACAATAATATATTTCAGGATTGCGTAGATTGCTGCATATCGAAACACCATTTAAACATATTGTTGCATCTTTGCTTACTTATTATTTTGCTTGTTTTTTATAGGATCACAAGATGTTGCACAGGACTTGCATGTATTGAAAAAATACAAGGTATATATGCTTGTGATATTATAACATTACCATAGCTTGGTTTGCTTTATCATTTATCATTTTTCTTTATGGTCTTAAATGCACATATGCTAGTAGAGGTTTACCATAGAGCTCTGATAATGTTACTACATGATATCTTTATTATTGGTGAAAAAAACTCAAATTTGTGCATACCTGTTCTTTGCGCCATTCTTTATTTGGTACACTGTTTTCATGCAGGCTGCAACGTTTTAATAAAATGTTATGTTTTGCTGTCAATAAGAAATTCAGTATTTCGTGTAGGAATCGTCTCTAACGTGGCTTTCTGTTTTGTAGGTCACACATATCTTGAACGTAGCTTATGGAGTAGAAAATGTTTTTCCAAATGAATTCACTTATAAGAAAATCTCTATTTTGGATCTCCCGGAGACCGATATTGCATCTTTTTTCCCAGAATGTTTTGATTTCATAGAGCAAGCAGAGATGCAGGTATAATAGAAGATCATGTTTGTGAAGTATAGGGTCCGCCATATAATATTCACTACCGCAAACAATATATTTAGACATAGAAAACAAATACGATTATACAGGGTTAAAGGTAAGAATATAATTAACCTTGTCAAAATAAAGCTGGTTTTAATGATCTTGGAAGAACATAAGAAATCATTAAAACTTAAAAAAAAATGTAAAAACCACCTAATACTAATCACCGTTGTGATGTTTTTTTCATTGCCCCTAAAAAAACTAGTGAGTACTGCAGACACACAACATATCTTCATACAGGATCAGCTTTAGATCCACCTTGGGTTATTTATTATAGATTAAGATCGTGACAGATAGTGTTGCACAAGTCTTTGTTGTGTGGGGTATCCTCTTCCCTTTCAAAGAATACATTACGGGTTACTTGAACCCTAGTTTGCATAGTGACCTCACTCAGGTTACATACTGCTGTTAACACTTCAAATAAGTTTCCATTTTATATTGAAACATTCATTGAGTATATCACTCAGCATATATACATTCAAACCTGCTTCTATTGGCTATTGTATGCAGAAAACATGTTACTCGACACTTTAAGAGCATTATTATTGCATTTGACAAATAACTCCAGATATGTAACAAATCATTTAAAAAAAGTGTAGACAGAAAAAAATACAACTTTTTGTTATACATCCAGATGCTCAAATTTGCTATTAGTACTAAATGTGTGTGGTTACTAAATAAATGGTTAAAATATCAAAAGTTGGTTAGGCTATTAGGGTGGGAAATATTATTTTTGAGAGTTGCATCAGGGCTAAGATGAGATGGAAATGGAAGCAATAATCATGTGGGACTTGAGTAAAGAATGTTAAAAAACATTTCTCCATTGTATATTAATGTTTTTGGATTTTTTTAAATACACATATGTTATTCAGTAATACTTCAAAACATTATACATGGATTTATTTAATGTATGGAACTGTAAAATATAGGCATTGGAAAAGGGTGACAGTTCCATAGAGATTGGTTGTGTTTGCGACCAAGGTACGGGGGGGGGCTTGGCTTTACATGCTGCCCAGGGCAAGAATGTGATAGTCCTCCCTTGCAGATCTGCTTTAAGTTTGGGTTCATCTTCCCAAAATAGTCTGCTTCTATATGCATATTCATAACATTTTTTTTAATTAATGTTTTTTATTTTGGCAGGAAGGAGTGGTACTTGTACATTGCAATGCAGGAGTATCCCGTGCACCAGCAATAATTATTGGGTTTCTAATGCACAAAGACAAACATAGTTTTGCCAGAGCCTTTTCGCTTGTGAAAAATTCTAGACCTGCTATCTGTCCAAATCCTGGTTTCATTGAACAGCTTCATAAATACCAAGACTACTTGAGAAAACAGACAGCTGTACATGAGAAGACAGACTGACGGGAATCAACATATTCTTTATTTTCATAGCCTGATTGAAATTCATCCATAGCATGAAATATCTTTTCAGATTTTTTTTGGAACTGCAGTGATTCCTTCTATAGTTTTTTAATTAAGACAAACTCAAGCCCTCAGATATATCCTTCAGCAGGGTCTACACTCCTTGCTTATTACAGAGCTGCCCTTGAAAGTTGACAATTATATTATACATTCTACTCTTTAGAATGAATGCTATTTAATTTAGCGTATTATTTATTCTACTTACATGTTTAACTTACATTTCTGGTTAATAATGACCAAGGTCCATTTTCAACATTAGCAACTTTTTTATGTAAGTACTATACAAAGATAATGTCATTGCAGTCTCTGTGTCTCTTGCTTAACAATATCGATGTGAATACTTCTTTTAACACCCAGCATTTCTATTGCTAGAATACCATTAAAACACGTTTTTAAAACATTTGTATTGGTTTTAGTTTTAAAACAATATTCCACAACAAACAGTTGTATATATGATATGTATAAATGTGTTTAATCTTTGTTTAATCTACGAGATGAATACATGATTGCCTTTCCCACTGCCATGCAGTTAACAATAAGTGTTAATAACACACAGGGAGAGGGACCCACTTACTGTGCTCATGAAAGTCTGTAGAGGAAATGATGTCAAGTGAACAGAACTTCATTAGCTTTGCTATAAAGCATCAGCTCAGTGTGGTGTTTGATGAGGAAACGTCACTAAAAATACCATTTGACTCAGTAGCGTACCTAAAGGGGGGCGGTGTGCACCGGCTGCCCCTCATCAGGGGGGTGCCACTACACCGGCACCCCTCCAGAGACAGACAGTAATGTCCGTCTCTAGAGGAGCAAGCTCGGTTGGGGAGATCAAAGATCTCCCTCCAACCGGCTTAAAGCCAATCAAGGGAGCGGGTGGTCTGTTAATGCAGACCTCTAATCCTGCTCCTTAGCGATGTGCGCGGCAACTGATGCTGTGCGTCGGGATTTGATGGCATATCCCGGCGCACAACACTGAAGCCGCGCCCTCTACCTTCCGCACTCACTGCACCGAAAGGACAGGACAGAAGAAGAGCCAAGAGGAAGAACGAAGAGGAGGAGGAAAAGTGACAGAGAAAAGGTAGGAAAACATTCAGTGAGAGTGAATTAGTAAGTGTGTGAGAGTGATGGGTGTTATGCTGTAGTTTATGCTGAATGTAAATGAGTGTGTGTGATAGCATGGATGTGTAAGTGTGGGGGGTAGCATGGCATAGGGAGGCTGTAATCACATTCCTATCATGTCCAGGTTCCAGCATGTACTGGCTGCCTGGGCATGATAGGAGTGTGATTGCTGTTAGCAATTTATATATATTAGTATGGTTGATTTTTTTTTTTTGTCCAATTTTGGTCCACGCTTTTATTAAGCGTAAGTAACACCATAATTGGACAGAAAAAATCAATAACAATATTAATATATATATATATATATATACACGATTGCTAACAGCAAGCACACTCCTATCATGCCCAGGCAGCCAGTACATGCTGGAACCTGGACATGATAGGAATGTGATTACAGCCTCCCTATGCCATGCTACCCCCCCCACACTTACACATCCATGCTATCACACACACATTTACAAACATACAGCATAACACCCATCACTCTCACACACTTACTAATTCACTCTCAATAATGCTAGAACCTGAGCATGTCTGTTTTTTTTCTGGGGGGTCATTTTCGGTTTCGGCCAAGTGAATGCTGAATTTTCGGTTTCGGTCTAGAATTTTCATTTCGGTGCATATATTGCTGTATACTAAGCCAGACACTGAAGTGGTAGGCCTATACCTCATCAAGGTCTGGCTCAAGATATAGTGATATGGATTAAGCTGTACCACCGTCAGTGCGTGCCTCAGTATATAATGATAGGTGTTATGCTGTACCACCGTCAGTGCGTGCCTAAGTATATAATGATAACAGTTATGCTGTACCACTGTTAAGGTTTGCCTTAGTATATAATGATAGGTGTTATGCTGTACCAGCATCAATGTCTGCTTCAGTATATAATGATAACAGTTATGTTGTATGACTGTCAATTTTTGCCTAATGATATAAGCTATGCTGTTTTAAAGTGTGTGTGTGTGGGGGGGTGCCACATACAAGATCAGCCCCAGGTGCCAAATACTCTGGGTACGCCTCTGATTTGACTATCTACAATAGCTGCTTCGCTCATTCTAACACTCTCTCACTGACTCTTACTCATGCTCTAATGCAATCTTACTTACACTCTAATCAATATATACTAATTCTGACAGTGGTATAGCATAACTCTCATAACTCTTCATATAGTCAGCCAGACACAGACGGCGAGACACCATAACTCCTATCAATATACACTGATCCAGACACAGACAGTGGTATAGCAGGCTCCTACAATTATACAATAATCCAGACACAGTGATGCAACATGTCTCCTATCATTATATAGTGAGACAGACATGGCTAGAATACAGCAAGGAAATGTAAACGTGCATAGGATTGGCATATGGCTCCCAAATCTCAGATGAATAATGTTTGAGCTTCTACAGCAGATAAAACAGGCATCCTTGGTGGACTGAATGGGCCTTGTCTGCTGTGAATTATTTTATGTTTCTCTACAAAAAAAGAAACATTATAAATTCCAAGGACAGTTTCCTATGAGGTAGGCACACCTTTCCATAATACTGGGTATTAGAGCTAAACATAGTGATGTTAAGAAGGTTTGGAGTCCAGCAGTTGGGTCTGCAGGGTGGCTGCAACAGAAGGAGTTGCACTGGAGGCACTGTGCTCTCGTGTGTCAGTTTCTTCTCTGCAGCTTCTCACCCTCTCACATAGTAGCGTACTTAGCGGGGGCGGTCCGCACCGGGTGCCGCTCATCAGGGGGGTGCCAACTTGCCGGCACCCCTGCAGAGACGGACAGTAATGTCCGCCGCTGGAGGAGCAGGCTCGCAAGGGAGCGGTATTGGAGGTCTTTAACAGACCTCCGGCTCCCTTGAGTGATTTTAAGCCGGTTCAAGGATCTCCCTTGAACCCGAATTAAAATCACTCGAGGGAGCTGGAGGTCTGTTAAAGACCTCCGATAACGCTCCCTTGCGATCCGCGCGGCAACTGCTGCTGTGCGCCGGGGTTTGTTGTCAGATCCCGGCGCACAACACTGAAACCGCGCCCCCGCCGTCCGTGTCCTCTTAACCGGAAGAAGACAGAAGAACTGAAGAAGAAGAGCGAAGAGGAGGAAAATGAGCTGACTGCTGTAAAGAGAAAAAGAGGAAAGGTAGGAAAGCATTCAGTTTCAGTGAGAGTGACAGTGAGAGTGGATTAGTATGTGTGGATTGGTAAATGTGTGAGAGTGATGGGTGTTATGCTGTACCATTTCCAATGTCTTTCATTATATAATTATGCTCTAAAGTACATCATAACTCCCATCACTCTATAGTGTTCCATACAGTGGCAGAGCTGGGAGACAGAGGCCCTGCACCCCCACCGCAGGACTCCTGAAAGGTAAGTGAACTTCAAAGGGGTGAGAGGGTAGATAGTTAGGAGGGGTAGATAGGGAGAAGGGAGTGAGAAGGGTTAGATAGGGCAGAAGGGAGTGAGAAGGGGTAGATAGGCGAAGGGGAGATAGGGCAGAAGGGAGGAGAAGGGGAAAGGTAGATAGTGAGAAAGAGGGTAGTAAGTATATTGGAATAAATAAACAGTGAGAATGAGTGAGAGAATAAATGAATGTGTGGATGCATTGTGAGAATTAGGGAAATAATGAGTTTGTGAGAATGCATTAATGAGCAGTGAGAATGAGTGAAAGAATGAAGTGAGAGTGAGATAATAAATTGTGTGAATGAATTATGTGAATGAAAGTGTGAATTAGTGAGTGACTGTAAAAGTGTTTGTGTGTATGATAGATGTATAGTTGATTTGTGGAAAGGCAAAGATGGCACAAGCAGGATGTTTGAGCCTTGGGGACCAAGATGACACAGGCAGGGTGGTTATGGGACAAAGATGGCACAGGCGGGGCTGTTGGGGGACAAAGCTGACTCATGGTAGGCTGTTTGGGGATAAAGATGGCAGGTCCTATGTGTATCATCTATGCCTGTAGTTTTATCTCTACCTTTATTGCTGAGTTTTTATATGATTTCCAGTTGATCTATACCTGCAATGCTATGTTTCCATACATTATTATTGTATACTTGCAAATACGGGATTTGTATGTCTGATTCTATGCCTCCAGTGCTGAGTTCACATGTGAACAATAATAATAACAATATTAATGTATTGACAGCAATCACACTCCTACCAGGCAACCAGTACATGCTAGAACCTGGACATGATAGGAGTGTGATTGCTGTTAACAATATATATATATGTATATATATA
>VKOC01000009.1:12865488-12878083 GCA_009364415.1 Spea multiplicata | reverse complement strand
AGGTCCAAACAGCTGAGCCAGACTAACTGCTCTACAGAGTTAACGGTTTGTTCGCTATTGAAAGTGATTGTGAAATAAGTCTGGCCAACGTTTGAATAGACAGTCTTCATCACAAGTTGTGACTTGGCTTCTTTTCTTAATATAGCCTGAACTTTGCATTTTACTATGTTGTTAGCAGTGGAATTCTTGATAGCCGGCTTACTGGATTTGTACATGTTGGGAATCTGCTAATGGGTCCTGCACTAGGGTTTAGATCTGAATCCTTGTTGATGTTTAAGTGCCGCTAACGTGATGGCACGTTTCAGTTCATCCTTTAAATGGCGCCTCATCTTTCTGAAACCCCTTGACAAATAACTCTGCAATGAATGTCACAGAACAACAAAGTGACCATCCTTAACAGTCAGGTAGTTTTACATATGATGTAGGACTGGATAGCCATGCCAGTGTAATCCGATATACCGTATTTGCTCAATTATAAGACAAGGTTTTTTCCAGAGCAAAATACTCCTCATTTTATAATCAGGGTCATTTTATAATCTGACTAAGATCCAGATCCCCCGCAGCGCTGCAGCGTCTTATGTCCCCCATTTAACCCCCCCCCAAAAAAAACTTACCGGTGCGTCTGACTTCCTGGTGTATAGGAACTTCCGCTGCAGCCGGAAGGAGTATCTTATATTCAGGCTTTTTCTTTTTTCCTAAATTAATATTCAGATTTTGAGGGGTAGTCTTATAATCAAACAAATATGGTATTAAACATTTAATGTAGTATAGTGTGTGTGTGTGTGTGTGTGTGTATTTTCCAGACTTAAAGCTATGTAATTGTTTGACATATTGAAAGTCACTTTGCATGTATCATGGAACTACTGATAAGTTTAATGGCAGCCTTGTATTTAAAGATAAGAACGAGGAGAGATAGGTAACCATTAAGATAAGGTATATATTATTTTTTATTGTTTTTATATAGCGCCATCAAATTCCCTATATATACGGCTTGTAGTCATCCGTTACTTTTGTATTATACCCATCTGGAAAATGACATGTTATTGTGTACTGGGAATGAGGGATTTGCTGGCGTTGTGCTCACCGCACTCTCTCTCTCTCCACCGTAGGTACTTGGAAACTCTACTGAGGCAAGTTAGCAATGGCCATATAGCATATTTCCCTGCGATGAAAGCCTTCGTAAACCTTCCCACAGAGAATGAATTGACCTTTAATGCCGAGGAATATTCCGACATATCTGGTGAGCTCTTTAAATTAAAATTCAAAGTATATTATTGTCATCAAAGCTGTATCTTATAAATTGTGTCGTGCACACTGTGTATCCTGCTTAATTTGGATTAATCATAAAAACACAATTTACACTCACACATTTAAACTACATGATTATATAACCCATTCCCTTCCTTTGTAAACTATTTTTAAAACGTATATGGTTTTAAATATTTTTACATGAATAATCCAAGACATTCATCCCTGTCCAATGGGGAGCTTAGAAGGTTCAGACTTCAGAAGCCTTTAGTATGTGGAAGTATAGAACCTTAAAATGTAAAAAAAAAAAAAGAATTGGTGATTGTCTACAAAACTGGGGATCCAGTTTGGTTGGAACTTCTATAGGAAAATATTTTCTGGTCTGACGCAAGGCATTGGAAAGTGGGTTTTTTTTTTTTGAGCTTCCATAAATGTACAAGAAGTAGAGGTTTATTATGATGAGGCAGTTTGAGTCTCATAAAATGACCATTATTGAAGATGAGATTGTGTTTGTAGGTTATCGGTAACCACAATGCAGAAGTCAAGATAGGTCAACAAGACAAGAATCTAAACGGTTTTATAGATGGTGGAATGTGATGACATCCGCTCTGGCACCTTGCGTATACAGATATTCACTATTTTTGTGTTCTGTAATTACACGTGTATTCTATTTTGTATCATTTTATAGAAATGAGAGCACTGTCAGAACTATTGGGACCATACGGCATGAAGTTTCTAAGTGAAAGTCTCATGTGGCATATTTCCTCCCAAGTGGCTGAACTTAAGGTAATTTTCTTTTTGTAAACCAAAAAAATACCATGTTTTCCTGAATGAATGCCTTTTTATTTTATGTTTTCATTACAATGATCCTGTACAGTTATATGTCCAACTTTGCGTGTTCATACTGTAGATTAATATTAATCCTTTTTCACCATGGATGTTTAACATCCATCGATTTCTGTAGCTTGGACTTTCTGTTCAGTTTTGACTTGAGCCGAAAGCATTGCATTAGATTTGCCGAAACCTGTTTCTTAAACCAAGCGTTGTACTGCTGCTTCGTTATGTTGGGAACTTAGCCAAGGTGCTGTCATTTGGGGCTTAATGAAACTATTCTGCTCTTGGTATTTTATCCAAAGTTCATTCTTCACGTTGCAAGGATTTCATTTATTGGATCTGTCTTTCAAATGGAATGGATAAAATCCCCATAAATGGCCCTTTTCTGCTTGACAGAACTTTGTGCAGCTGCTTTGTGAATATGTCTTTCTCTGTTGTAGTCGTTGACATGTTTGTAATGTAAAGACACAGAACTGGAAAATGCTTAACTTTAGGCACAATATCCACTTGAAGTTTACTGAAGTTTAATGCAAATGATGACCACAATATTTTCTTTGTGTGGGTACTTGGTTTACTTTGGTTATGACGCAAAAGGTTTTAGCCATCTACATGGCTTTCATTATCCAAATGGCATGTCGGCAAACAATTACATTGATTTTATATGTTTTAATTGCCTGTTGAAAAGTTAAAGGGACAACCCAGGCATTATATGCACTTAAATGCTGCATATGATAGCTGCATGGTCCCTATAAATTTAAGTGCAGAATCCCCCCAAATGCATTTTGTATTTATAATATACGTTTGTCTATAGTAGGGGTGTCAAGGGGTATATTCTGTCCTTCTTAAGGTTTTCTCTGCTTAGGACACCTCCTGTATCATGGTGGCCACCTCTCCCAATGCATTTTATGGGCCATCTCAGTAGTGTTTGCTGATATTAACACCTTGTGTTCAATGAGATATTTGCGATATATTGTAACGCTTTCTTAACTGTAAAATAGTATTTAATTCCAGGTAGTCCTCCTTTTTTCTCCTGCGTGCTGTCATTTGTACAGTAATGAATGAATCTTATTGCTTTTCAGAAACTGGTGGTGGAGAATGTTGAGGTTTTAACACAAATGAGGACAAGCTTTGATAAGCCAGAGCAGATGGCGGCACTTTTCAAACGATTGTCATGTAAGTGATGCTTAGCTGTTGTGTCCCAGTGGGGTTCACTATGGTCTTTGCTTTAACAGACCGTTGTGTTTTATGCATGATAGCATGATTTGATATCCTTTTTTTTACATATAGCATAAAATCTTCATGTTGCAGCAATGAAAGACTATTTAAATATCACAATCGTTTGTCAAAATGTTGTATACATGCTTTATTTTAGATGTCAAGACAATGAAATAGGTCACTTTTGTACTCTTTTTCCATCTACAGCAGTTGACAGTGTCTTAAAGAGGATGACCATAATTGGGGTTATTTTGTCCTTCCGTTCTCTTGCACAGGAGTCCCTAAGAGATGTAAGAACTTTAGTTTTCCTCCTTTTTTTCTCTTTTGTAGCTATGTCTGTATAATTATGTATGATATATTTCCAAAATAAATTGTCAGAATTCTTCTGGCTGGGGTAGGGGACAAAATGCTTTATCAAATATGTTTTAATGTTCTATGTGCTTCTTAGTCTTCCCCAAAGCACGTGTGGACACAGAACTGGCAATACAGTTCACGGTGCAGCTTCTTACCATTGGCATTATTGGCACTGAGATAAAACACTATGCCTTAATATTTGAAATTTATAATATCAAAAAAAATTCTACATAGTTTGAAGACTTCCCATTCGCCAAAGTTCCTGTATTTTGTGTCTCACTTATGATGGTGGGCTCCTTGCTTTGGCATGGGTAGATGACAGTGTCTCTTAGAAGCAGCCTTGGTGGTGAAAAGCAAAAGATTTGTGTCTCCCAAATGCAGCTTCTTGGTGCTCTTGAAAGATGTTTGTGGGTCACAAATCTTTTCCCTGACTTCAGGACTGAGCTATACATTACAACATGTGTCATAGTTGGCATGAGTAGACCAGACTAAGTCTCCAGACCCATTAAAGAAATTCTTCTTTCCAGAAAACCATTCTAATAATACTGGTTTTACTTAAGGGTTTGCTCTAGAATCCCTGAAATAATCATTTTTTATAGGTATTTCTGTGAAAACTTTCATATTAAATATCAGAGACCATATTTACAAAACATGGTTTGAAGAAATGTTGAGCCAAAACATATGATTTGTTTAAATAGGTTTGATATTTTGGTTCATTGTTAATAACAAAATGGTCATTTTGGGTTTTCTGTTAAAGGTTTTATCTTACCACATTCCTTTCCTTGTGAGCTCAGTTGAGGACTTCAAGGATCACATTCCAAGGGAGACTGACATGAAGGTAAGGTTGTGATGTAGTCCTAAGGAAGTTTTGCTTTACTGCTTTTTCTTATCTGCCAGTGAAGTGCGTCGGGTAAATGCAGTGAGATGGAATTTAAACATGCATGGAGTAGACGTAAGGCTATCCTGAATCTAAGACAACACACGGAAATGTCAGGTTGGATGCTTTCGCAGTAGACCATATTGGACAGGCTAGATTCTTGTTCTCTGCTGGGATGTAAGTTATTCTCTGCCCTGTTGTATACCTGCTAACCATTGTCCAGGCAGCAAAGGGGGCTGTAGGTATGCCAATAACTTAAGGACAGGAATAATTAATGATAGATTTTGTCACATGCAGGCACTGATCCGTTCTTGCATGACATTAACTTTAACAAATCTTCAAACATTACAGTAATTGACAAGTAAAAGGCACAAGCTATAGGTAGTTCTAGGAATGCCAAGAGAATAGTTTCCGTTTAATACCAATTTTTTCAGGGTTGGATGAAATAGCGTATAAATCCGTTCTCAGTAGAAGTGCATGCACAAACTTGTGGCTTGTACTTTAATAACTCTGGTTCCATCATATCAGAAGAATAATTAATATTTTAGATCAAGCAGAAAAGAAGGATATTCCAACTATAATTATGTCAGTCGATGCAGAGAAAGCTTTCGATAGAGTTGGATGGGATTTTATGAGGAGCACTTTGATTAAGTTTGGAATTTCGGGGTGGATATACTCGGCAATCATGGTCCTTTATGCAAATCCAACAGCTAGAACAGTGGGACCCAATATATGTGCCAAGTGGTTTGAGTTAAAGAACGGTACTAGACAGGGCTGCCCCTTATCCCCTTTGTTATATATTATATCAGTGGAGCCATTAGCTATTGCTATTAGAAGTAATGCCAATATCTATGGTTTTCCTACGAGATCTCGAGATTTAAAGATCAATCTCTATGCTGATGATATATTAATCTCAATCACTAACCCACAATTCTCTTTAACTTATCTAATGGAAGAATTTGAATTATATAGTTCGGTCTCAAATTATAAGATGAACATAAATAAAACTTCAATTTTAGAAGTAAAGATGGATAGTAAAGTTAAAGATCGAATACAAAGTAATTTTGATTTTGTTTGGGTTAAATCAGATTTCGAATACTTAGGTATATATATAACAAAAACAATGACAACAATGTTAGAAATTAACTTTATTCGATTATTGAAGCAAACAAACCTAAGGTTAAGAGAATGGAGAAACAAGGAATTTTCCTGGTGGGGCAGAATTAACATCTTAAATTCGTACATCGTTCCAAAGTGGTCATATTTGTTTTCAATGCTGCCACTAAGTGTGCCTGATGCATGGTTAAGTTTAGTCCAGAGGAGTTTTGAGGGCTTTGTTTGGAAGGCAAAAAAGCCAAGACTGAAATCCACCATATTGGCTCGAAAACCCAAATATGGAGGCTTGGGCCTTCCTATTATTAAAAGTATCTTTTTAGCAAATATGTTAGTACACATCTATAGACTACAATTGGAAGACTCTATTAATGAAGGATGGTACGATATAGAGTCAGAAGTAGGCGGTAATAAGTACCTGGCGGGTATTATATGGCATCCTTTAACTGCTGAAAACATTCTAAAGATAAGAAAACAAAACATGATAATGAGCCAAATACTTCCGACTTGGATAACAATTAAGAGATCTTTAAACCTTCAGAAAGGAATTCCAATGACTTCAAAACTTAAGTCAGCAGAATATTTTATTCCAAACATAAACTTGGATGATTGGAGAAACAAAGGTATAGTGTCATTTGATCAACTTATGACCACATCAGGACTTAAAACGTTTCCACAATTAACACAAGAATATTATTTAAATAATTCAGATATCTTTAAATATTTGAGGATTAAAAACTTTATACAGAAAGAGATAATAATAGTTAATCAGGGGCTTATGCCCAATATTCAAAGGATCTTTTCGGGTAATTATGTGGACAGAGTGTTATCTAAATGTAGAGACTTAATTAACTCTATCCAAACTTTAGTAGTAAGAAAACCATCGATTGTGGATATCTGGGAAAGAGAACTAAATATAGAAATTGACCTCGAAAATTGGCAAAAATCGCTATATGATGTCACCTTATCAATCCATTCTTTATCTTTGGCAGAAACACAATTTAAAATTCTGAATAGGTGGTATCTGGTTCCAACGAGATTACATAAGAGGTATTCTAATTGCTCTGATTTATGTTGGCGCTGTAGACTAGATAAGGGCAGTTTTCTCCACATATGGTGGAGCTGTCAGGGAATAAAGAAAGTATGGACTAAGATGTTCGATTTAGTATATATTCTAACAAAAAAAACTATTAATAGATCTCCGGCATCTGCTCTGTTACATCTAGAATGGCCAAACTGTAGCTTGAAAGAAAAACAACTAATTATCCATTGTTTTATTGCTGTAAAAATAACAATAGCTCGGCAATGGAAACAAGATACTGATATATGTTGGAATGCGGCTATCACGCAATTGAAATTTCAGATCAAAATGGAAAGACAATTATATAAATCTTATTTCTATTCTATAAAGAAATCTGTTACATGGGATTTTTGGCTAAAACATTTGGAGAAAGCTCTAGATTAACTTACTTTACTTGTCCTATATTTCTTCTCCTTTTTCCCCTGCAATGGGCAATAATGTAGAACCTGACTGGTGTTGACCGTATTATAATATCGAGAGAGAATAAAAACTGGGATATGCTTGTGAACGCTCGCCCCAATGACCCAGACAGCATTTTAAATAATGTATTGTATTATGTCTGTACCACTTAGGCATCAAGGATGAACTTATAAAGATGTAAACAGTTAACTTTATCATAAGAAATTACTGAGTAACTGTATGTAATACATCGAAGTAATATTGTATGCTTATTTGTGTTTTGTGTTTTGTCTCTCGTTTTCATATTTTGTATTTCTTATATCTCTTATTTGTTACAAATAAAAAGAATTAAAAAAAAAAAAAAAAAAAAACAAAATACAACTACTCAGAAAAAAAATGCACTTAACTGTAACCAGATATTTTCAATGGTTCCCACAAACTATTTATTGTTTCCCTTGTTTCACATACATACACATATACAATTTAACATGGGTATTTTAAAAATGTAAGTAAATGGATGAAAGGAAAAGTATGCTTCAGCACTGCCAGCAATGAAACAAATGTTTTTTAGACATCATGTAGACATTTTACCAACCGCACACTGGTCAAATGTTTATTAACTGGAAACAATCTCAGACATGTTTTTATGGATATTACATGGAAATCCCTAGTTACAGACACCTTAAATGGACACTGTTATTTTTTTATTCTTTTCTTCCTGTAATAAACACAAATGAAACTGCGTGTTTACTTGCTTATCGTGTGACCTGTGTCTGCTTCCTATCTGCTAAAAATAAAACAGTGTTTTCATGGCAAAAAAAAAAAAAAAAAAAAAAAAAAAAAAATAACTCTGGTTCCACGTGTCAGTAGTATTTGAATGTGATGGGGGAAAAAAAAGCCAGACATGGTATTTTAAGGAAAAAGAAAACTGTTGATCTTTACTTTTTCATTAGGTTGCAATGAATGTATACGAGTTGTCGTCAGCTGCTGGGTTACCATGTGAAATAGATCCGGCTCTGGTTGTTGCATTGTCGTCTCAAAAATCCGGTAAAGCATAATATTTATCATTGTTTACTCATCATTGTGTCATTACACTATTCATTGTTATAAAAGACATTCCTGTAATAGACCTGGTGAACCTCTTTGGAAAAATTGTCTTGTAGATTTGAGTTATAAATCCATCGTGTTAACTTTTTTTTTTTACTTCATACACCTTTTTCAAGAAGTAGTAAATTAAGTCATATTTAAAATTACAGTTTCTACTGTAAATATCTGCATTTAACACTTTATCGTAATAAGAATAAAATATTCTCTATTTTTCATGCATTTTTTGCTATTGTTTTTGACTTCTAGAAACAATTAGTCCAGAGGAGGAATACAAAATTGCCTGTCTCCTTATGGTGTTTGTTGCGGTTTCTTTGCCGACTCTGGCCAGTAACGTGATGTCACAATATAGTCCTGCGATTGAAGGTATGATGTCTACTAAATAGCATGTCCTGACCTCGTGTAAAGCAGATTGTCGTTATTGTACCAATGGCTGGTGATTGCCCGGTGGGCACAGTCCACAAACCACTATATTTTTTTATAAAGCTAAACCGCTACTGATTCTTAAACATCAAATATGTAAATTGCTTTCTGTGTTTATTCCGATGGTTTCTGTCGCTTTTTCCCATTCACTTTTTTCTGTCTTATAACTAAAATGTAAGTAACAAATTTAGAAAATGAAGCACTGACAAAACTAACCTGACCTCCCAAACATATTTTTTACAAAATGTATTTTTTAAAAAAGTAACTTGATTAAATGCATATTGTATTGGCGATTTTTCTAGCATTACCAACGATTACTAACAATGTTGTGCTTGGATCTTTTCCTTATTTAGAAAGAAGCGTTGATTTAAAAAGTAATCAAAGTTAAGTTGTATAAATTATATACTTTTTTTTTTTTTTTTTTTTTTTTTTTTAGGGCATTGCAACAACATACATTGTCTGGCAAAAGCAATTAACCAAATCGCAGCTGCTTTGTTCACTATTCACAAAGGGAGCATTGAAGATCGTCTTAAAGAATTCTTAGCTGTATGTAAAGTTTCTACTTCTTTTGTTGGAAGTTAAAATGCATGTTGCCATTATCACCCTAAAAGGTTATTTATACACTTAAATTGGCAACTGATTTTTACATTCATTTAGAATTATTATGTGCATGTGTCTGCGTGTTTTTTTTCCGTTCACTAAAATGCCATGATGTGTGACCTTCAATCCTTCTTCGAAAATTCTATATTTGAATTTGCAGTTTAAGGTAGAAAAGAGAATATTTGTACTAAGTTTTAGAAAGTGTGGGAATTTGAAAACATCAAATGATAAAGACACTGACATTAATTACAGGTGAGTTATTTAAAAAAAACCAAAACGAATGATGTGAACAAATTTCACTATTAACATGTTATGAGAATTAACCTGCCAGCGAAAAGCAACAGCTGCGACTAAATTCTTTTTAGAAGCTAATCTATAAAGCTACTTATATATAATATATGGACTTTTACAGCTGGCATCATCCAGTTTACTGAAAATTGGTCAAGAGACTGACAAGACTACTACACGGAACAGGGAATCTGTTTACTTGCTGCTAGACATGGTGAGTTCCAGAGCGTAAACCTTTTCAAAACTCTGCTAAGCTAATAAGATTTCACACAAACTTTACATGTATGATACACTTAAATATAAAGAAACAGTGCTTAGTTATTGACTGTATGTAACTATATATATATAATATATATATATATATAATATATAATATATTTTTTTTAAAGGAAAGGTTGTGCATTTCATTTTTATCACAAAACTAAAGTACTAAAGGTTTGCTATGAGTAGGATTTCAGTGCAGATTATGTACTTTCATGTAGTTTTCCCCCTTTTTCTTCTACCTCCCAAAGTTCATGAAATGGTGAAATATGTTCAGGTTCAGAAGTACATGTTACTGCCTGTTCAGGGGTGGTCAAGAAGCACTCCAAACCAAAATTATATCTTGTATTATGTGATTAACCATTTAAAAAGCACATTCCTATAGATAAATATCTAAATATTAAATGATTACATGTGTTTATTTTTGACAGATTGTACAAGAATCGCCATTCCTGACCATGGATCTCCTGGAGTCCTGCTTCCCATATGTCTTACTGAGAAATGCGTACCATGCTGTTTACAAGCAAAGTGTTACATCATCTGCATAAATATTTGTTTGTTATTCCCGGGCACGCTTTATGTTGCCTCAGTCTTACCTGGAAACTGTGGAGTACTTCTTCTTTTGGTTTGGAAAACACAACGGTTTTGTGACTTAAACCCTTTCCCTGTTCCATTGTTCTTATTTTTGACCAGTGGTTTCTTTATGCAGTTGTACTACCAGATAAGCTTGGTTGATTGCACTTCCTAAACAAGGTTTAGCTTCTGAACAGTTATATTGAAAAAAAATCATAAAAAAATGCAAAGAAAAAAAAACACACTACTTTGACTCTGTTTTTGATATTTGATCATGCAAATTATTGCTTGTTTATTTCAAAAAAATGTATTTAGTGATTATTTTAGATGGTGGTATAGGTGGCATCTGTGTGTAAATTATTTCATATAGGGAGAGTTATAATCTGTACCTTTTATGTTCTTATTGATAACAATTTGGATAGGTGATTCTGTGATTTCTGTGGAGTACTTGCACCATTTCCTATATTTTCTTCTTTTGAAAACATCCTCCAAATTTAGTTCTGAAAAAAAACAAAAAACACGCAATTAATATTTCACAACATTATTGTACTTTTCTGCATTTACAATACAGAACTCTTCCCAATATTTTTAAGCAGCAGCAAATGTTGTTTGTAAAAAGCATAGTATAATTTTTTTTAGACTAAATTTCATGATGCTGTCTTGGCATTAACACTACCGTTGTACCCTAATATATATGGTATGGAAAAAAAACATTCTTATGCATTTATCAAATGTTGATACATTGTTTTCCCTTAACCACTTTTATATGTTTTAACTTTTTGAAATTCAAGTGTAACTTCCATAACATACAACAATAAACACTAGACTGTATCAAATAGTATGTTCTCTTGGAGTGTGTACTTATGGGGCATCACGCATGAAGTACAGCGATGTCAGACTGGACTAGCCATGATTTCAAACATTTGTTGACTTTTACTATGTACCTGGTTCCTAAAATTTCATGTATGGATTGTCAGTTGTACATAGATTTGTACCCCAGCTCTGAATTAGGTTATTAGAGGAACTAATGTCAGCATAAATGTATACATTATTATTTTTCAGTTTTGATTTTTAGTCTTTAACTTGCAATGCTATAAGCAAATTTAAGCTGCCAATATAGTTCAATGTTTTCTGCAATGACTTTTAGATTAATCTGTATGTGAAACGGCCAAAGTTTTTATTTTTAGTAGACTTGTTCATTTGGCTTTGTATGAACTCAATTTTAATGAATTTTGTCTAATTTGTGCATTCTTGCAAAGTTCTGCAGATGAGGGATCTTCAAAGAAACAAACAAATTGGAGACCTCTAAATATTCCTTTTTTTTTGTCTATTTAAGCACTCTTTTAGTAGGGCTATTAGAAGGAACTGTAGAAGGGTTCAGAATAAGTGATGGACATAAATGGCCGATACAATCCTGGCATGAAGTGGAGTGTCTCATTGACTATGGCTGTGATTCATTATGGATTATTAACTAGCGTATGCGCCCATTGAAATAATGTGGCCAAAATCTTTCTTTCACCCTCTCTTTAATGCCCCCGTTTCCTGATTTTTCTCGCTCTCTCCCTCGACCCTGCCTTTTTTTTTATCTTCCTGCTATAAATAAAAGATAATAAATATGCATTAAACCCTATATGATGGTTTGGTGTAGTCCCTTAAATCATTTGGAAATTGCCCGGGATTTTCTTGGATGTAGTGCGACAGTCAATTAACTCTTGCAACATGTTATCAGTCGTACTTCCTACTGCCAGATGCTCTCACTCTACAGGCACAACTGCCTCCGAGCATCTTAAACAATAGATGCAGATAATAAATAACATGTTTATGGGAGCAAATGGATTTCTTGAAGTAAATCTGCCCAAATTATATTACACAGCACTCACAGTAATCAATTCTTAAAATGTCTCCAATGTTTGTATACATGTCTCATAACATGTCCTATTGCCCAACTACTGCTGCACCTCCTGCCGCTCTATCGCTTTACGTGCTCTGAGGGATCAGTTTCAACAATTTCATTGAAATTCAGTCCCATAGCATCCCACTGCATGTGTCTACCCATTGGTGCTGTGGGGTTGGTGCTGCAGTGAAAAATCTGGTCTGGACCGCTATCTAAGGCCCAACATTCTGCTGCTTGGAGCACATCTTCTTCTTGAAATTAATCCAGAAGATGGCAGGCACATCCCCCATTAAAAATATTGCACCATTGTTTTGAAGCAAGAAATCCCTCC
>VKOC01000009.1:12851234-12865388 GCA_009364415.1 Spea multiplicata | reverse complement strand
GTACTGAAAGATGACATTAAATGCAAGGTTAAAACCGGTCGTTGAATCTCTGGTTTTAAAGGAACACTTCAGCCCTATTCTCCTGTTAAATACATATAAGAGATCATTTTGCACAGACTCTAGTGCATTTTAAGCATTCTTTGAGTTATTGGTGTTCGAAAATGAGATTTCGGATTCATTTAAGCCTTCCCCAGCTGCCTCACCGGAAAGCAGCGAATATACTGCAGTATGCTTCTTAAGCATGTTTAGCAGAGCTCACACCGGTTGATTTAGGTGAAACAACTAATCACATGTATGTAATGGGAACATTGGTGCTGGAAGTGCTATAGGCTCCTGCTTCAAAGGGAGTGCTCCGCCGCATGTGCAAAAAAGCAGACATGCTGTTGGTTTCAGCAGAAGCAACAATTGCAAAAGATTTATCGAACTTCAATAACAAAATAAAAATATCTCTAACTTTCATCCAGTAAAATGCCTTGACATTCATGTAAAAGGATTGTAACATGCTTTAAAGAATAAACATTTTGGGAAACAGAGTTCCTTTAAAGTGTTCATTTTCAGTTAATCTTCCTTGAAACAATGGAGCAGAATGCATCTGGTCAGCCTGTTCCAATACCAGAACAGAACGTAGGCTTTAAATGCCTGCAAACAACTATTGCTCTAGTGTCGCTCTATGCAGACATTTTTCTGTGATGAAGTGTGTGAAACCAACATGTCTGTTATACACGCAACTGCAAGGACACGCGGATAATGTTGTAGAGGCAAATATGACAAAACCCTAGCGTACCGTGTCAGACTGCGCCGGGTTCAGCATTGTACTTGGTGCACTGATGAGACTCAGGAGCTGGGCATTTCTCCACTGGTCAGCTGAAAGGTTTCTTCTGGGATAGACCATCTGGAGTGAAATGAGCGCATCTGACAAAGACTTGAGAGAGCGAAAAATATATATTTTAATTTAGTGTAAATGTAGCAAACTAATCTGCAAGATCAGAATGAAGATTTAAACTCACAAAAGGTCTAGTTTATTCTCATAAAGGGGACATTAAATCAGGATCATTTTTAGAAGCTAGAACCCTTCACTAAGCCCTTGCTTAGCATACAGTATGCTATGCCCAAAATAAATAGTTTAATGCCAAGGTCAGAAATGTTTTTATTACTTAAGCAAAGACAAAAGCTTTCCACCAAATTCTGCTTTTTTTATCTGCAGAAACAACGTAAAACACATAATATAGAACATATTTCCGTTTACAGATGTAACATACATCATGATGATGGCAACCTTTTCTTCTCATTTCCTGCTAACCCGTTAGGCTGGCATGTGCTAGAATTATTTGTGTACTAAGCGAATTAAACACCAAGTGAAAGACACTATACCATATCAAGGAACATCCCTTGAAAAAAATCTCTAACGCGCATGTCAGATCAACCAACGGGCCCTACAAACGTACCTTACTGTGAGGAACAAATTCCTCCATCATCTTCTTTAAAGGGTTTTCATAGTCCACTATCATCTGTCCGAGACGAGGATACTCTCGGTCACTAAATTATATTGCATTAGGGAAAAAAACAAGGCTTTAGCATGTAATAATTAAAAAAAAAGGGTAAAAACATTTTAGTGTAAGTAGATAATAAATACCTTGCTCCATGGGTCATTTCATGAGAGTAATTGTAGAGACCTATAATTGCTTTTCTCTCCTCAATCCGTGATAGCATTATCATTAGTGTTGTATAGGTTACAATCAGGTCTAGATAGTTCTTTGTTAAATCAAAGTTAACAGTCTGAAGAAAAAAAAAACACAAAAAAAAGGGGTGGTTAATCTCAGTGGGAAACAAAAAGTTCATAAAATGGAGGTTAATTTGAACTTTGTCCCTCTTGTTTGATGCATAAAAAATGGTATTTTACGTTGCTTTACTTCAAAATACATATTTGGATTTCCATCTTATTTTCATTCAAATGCAGATTTTTTTGTAACAACTGTCTTTGAAAGCCAAGAGACTTAAATTTAACCCGATTGTCTTGCATACATATTCTTTTCTGTACATCAAAGAAAAAAAACATATTGCTGCGGGTTATGCAAATAACCATGTGGGTCTACTAATGCTTTACTTTTAGTACAATTCCTCTTTTTACTCAACTGTTTCCATCTAAGTACAGCTTTGTTTGACTTTTTCCACTATACCTAGGCACACATATATATATTATTATAACTATTTATAAAATCATATATATAAATATATATTATACATACTATACATACATACATACATACATACACACACACATATACACACACATAAATATCATACATAATCAAGACCTATAGTTTTCATATGCCACCCAGATATATTTTTAATGTATTATAGACCAAAAGGATACCTGTGAGAGGGGATAACCCTACAGATCAAATGTTGATTTATGTTTAAATAAAGAAAACAAAAAAAAAATACTTTTATACTTACAATATCAAAGAACACTTGGCAAACATCAATGGTGTTAAGCAGCTCACAAACATGATCCTAAGTGGGCGAAAAGAAAAAAAGATAAAAAAAACATTTCTTCAAGAGTCCATCCAATATGTGAAGGTCTGGCACACCGGTCCTCTCATCACTCGTAAACGCCTTACAATTATAAAAGTCTGCGAGACAGGCGGAGAAAGAATTGGTAGTCAATCTTATTACTCATTTCTAATACCATAGATACTTTATATATAATTTTAGGAGTGACCATGTTTGGTAGCAGCATCATCGGCTCTGGAGTAGTGCTGTTCGTGGAGATATGGACAATGTGCTATGTTCCTAACACCATATATTTTTGTGTCATCTGGCTGTTGCAAGATTAAAAAGTCCTGACATAACTCCAGAGGTCAGTACAGCACAATTTATGCGCCTACACAACAGGCATCACAGGGGAAGATATACGCGTGGGTACCGGCAAGCTACATTATCAGGCCTAACTTATCAATAGCTCTCAGCCTGTGAAGCCCCAAATATAGGAGGCATAATTACCCGACGTAGCACGTCCTTTCACCAGCACCGGTGATTTATGCAGAATAAACAAGAACAACGCTTCTGATAGCAGTCTTTTGGTTTCTAGAAAGCTACAGCTGGGGGAGATTAAGTGCTATTACAGCAAAATGGAAATAAAAATAGCTCTCGGGATTTGAGAATTTGTTTTCTGATACACAGGATGAATGTGCAGAAAACAATGTGACTATATAAAACATAAAAAAACATAAAAACTATAAAAAACAGTGCTTTCTCTTGGAAATAATGTCTGTAAAATGTTTTAACCCTACATAAGAGATTATATATAATATTTAGAGATGGTCAAAATTATTCATCAAGAACACGTTTTGTCACAAAAAAAGCGCCACTAAAACCGACAGGTTATGCAGGGATCTAGTATCCGGTTTTCCATAGGACTGTTCTTATTTATGGGTCCCGCTTTTGCCAACAGTGGTGATCGTAAGCCGATCGGGAAGATCCTCTGATCTCCTTTGTCCGGCCTACTGACAGAGGTGATCCGCTTCAACAAATCACAAGGTGCAATTACCTTTTTCATGTTACTCACCTTCATGAATAAATAGCAAAGCATTACGCGAAGCATGAAATGGTAGCTCCACTTAACTTACCAACACAGAGCAGGCTGCCATGATATTCAGAAATATCCATAAATGCTTTGAAGGGATGACACTTAATTTGATTAAAAGTGAAATTCCTCAGGAAGGAATGGGCTGTATGGTAGACCATTTCACAAATTCCAAAGTACTAAACCGAGTGGGGGATATCTACCGTTTTACAACATGGCGACACGGGAAAAATAAAACAATCTTTCGTTTTCCAGATTGCATACAGACCCACAAGCAAAACGTTTAGTTCTCAGACACTAGTCCGGCCGCCATGAAATATCAAGTAAGAGGTTTGTTCTTCAGACCAGAGGCTACCATTATTCAAGATTCACAAGTTTTTCGGTTTGGGTTTTGTAGCTTTTAATTTTAAAATCCTACAACATTTGTTCATTGAAGTATCATTAATTAAAGAAAACCCATTGCGGCAGAGTATTAGATGAAGAAGAAGAAAATCTTACCTTAAATTCCATAACATCCACAAACGTGAAGTAATACAAAGCCAAGTTTTTCAGAATCTCGGATTTCTCTTTTTGGAGTTGTGCGAGCTGTTGCTGTAAAATAGAAAGATTATTTGACACACCTTCCGCTGCAGAGCAGACATTACTGCATTATTTCATCGATAAGTGGAAAAGATTCAATTTCACAAAATTCTGGCTGGATGCCCAACATTTATTAATATTTTAATCTGCATTGTTCCTGAGACCAGACACTAAAATGATAAAATATTTAGTGACTGCATTGCTGCTCACCCTGCTTAGAAAACAGATTAAATACTAGTATATATATATATATAAAAAGATGTTAAAGGCACAGGATGAAGAAAAAAGGAAGCGTAGTTGTCCAAAAGAAGGACAAACATGAAAGGAAGTTCTTGTTAATAGAAAGAGAGCAAGACAACATTCTCCAATTAAGAAGCAAAGAAGACATTCAAAATTCTGAACTTACCAAACAGAATATCCAGGCAAAGCCACGTTACGCATGCAAAATAAATGTAGATACAAACATAAAATACAGTAAAAATGATCTACAACTCGATTTCAAACACGATACAAAACAGCAACCAAAATGAAAAATAAACATAAAAAGAAGCAAACACATGTTAGACACAAAATAATGAGCGAGATTAGAAAGTAAAGGTATAGTAAAGGGACAGTTAGAAGAAGAGAATGATGCAAGAGCAGATTTAAGCAAAAGTACAAAGTTTCACTTATGGCGTGGCACTGGATTTGGCCACAATATTGAAAGGTTACCAGCAATCTGTGGGATAATGGGTACAATAAAAACTCCCTTATTAATAAATTCTGGAGGCAAAATATTTCATGTAAGGAAATCACCATGGAAACCGACATTGGCGCTGACCGCAACAACTTTAGCATAAGACAGTTTAAACGCTCACACACAGTGACCTGTTCTTGACAGCATAATCAGGTGCCAGAGGAAGCCACTTCTCCTTGGCCCGGTTGGGAAGATCAGAGGTATATCTTGTAAGTGGCCCAAATACACTATAGAGTGTGACCTCCATAATGACCACATGAAATGTGCCGGGATACGACTTTATATGCTGGCGCTCAGCATAATAGACAGCTGCCACAGAGGTAAGAGGTGGGGTGGCTGGGATGTTGCTTTGTGTATTTTATTAAAAATAGGAGCACTGAGGGGATATTTAATCTCAAGAAATTTCAACATTCGTCTACACTTGCATGTGTATAGATAGATAGATAGATATGGCCACTAAGGGTGGACTTGATTGCAGCTCCTAGTTTTCTACAGGCATTTTACCAGGCCCTGTAGTAGGGAGGACAGACTTTTGGTTTTCACTGAGGGATAGATGCGTGTCAACTTGCTGTTTAATGAATAAAATAGCTAATTTCAAGTTTTTGCATCACCCTTTATCTAGACATAAACTAACCAACTACTCAAAAGAAAGGAAAAAAAACTGTTTCTGGTAGTTTAGTTAAAATCCACACAGCAACTACCCGAGTATGTCGAGTATGTCAGCTGGAACGGTGAAAAGAGCATAAGGTTGCTTTGGTTTTGAGATATTCCTTGACCTCTATCTACAAAGATCAAGAGAAGTGTTTGGGCACGCAACTATTTGACAGGAGGATCCCTTACAGTTTTATGAGGATTGTTTTGCTTACCCCATCCAACATTACATCAGGATGCTGCTAGAGGAATAGTAGGGATTGTCCATTCTACCATCTTAAGGAAGTTGGCTTCTCTGTGTGTTGCTTCCTCGTTGAATAAGACAGACCGTGAAATGGCCCTTCATAAGTTGGCACTGTGAATCTTATTTGATTTTGTTATAGTTTTCAAGTTTTAGTTAAAGAGGACTCCCTTGTGGCATATAGTTTTATTTTTTTAGGATTTAATGTCCACTTGAGTATTTTTTGTATTCCTACACTAACTGATTCTACTTGAATGTAGGAACATAGATGTCAGCAACATGATGTTTATGAACCTCTTAGTTAACATTACTGCAACCACAAGTTTCAACGTGACAGATTCTGATAGTTACTATAGCAACATAATTTGCCATCTTCCAGATCTCATGAACTGAGTGAAGCAAAAACAGTAAAAAAAAAAAACCCCAAATATACATATACTGCTGGTATTGACTTTGTCAATCGCAGTAACACTTGTTTGGAATCTCTTGATAAAATGTTCCCCAAATGGTGACCATGTGATCACAAAGCTCCTGGAAATTATCTACACATCAGCAAGGCGTCTCCAGGAACAAGCTTACATTATCAGCGGTGTTCATGACACACCGCACATACGCTTGTTGTATTCAAACACTTCTCCCGTGCTGCAGGTCTACAGGAGATAATCAGAAACATTAGGCAAATGCCCACTAGAAGACTATCAATCTAAACTGTATCCACGCCCCAAGTAGCCCACAGAACTATATATACTGTAGTGAACATGAGGGTTCGGACAAAGCCTTAATAATAAGTTGTTGCTTTAAACAAACAACTAATAACTAAACTGCTAATCCGGCAGCTTCTACACGCCATACAGAGCCAACAACGTAACTGAGGTCCAATAAGTTAAACTACGCAAACAAGGCTTTGTGTTAACAGCAGTACTGAAAAACAGCTTAAATTGTCATATCACTCGCTTTAATAACAAGTTCTTGGCAGAAGATCAGTTTTGTCGTATATACCCAGTAGCCATGTTAAACATACTATTGCAGTGCAAAACACGTGGATGTTTTCTCACAAAGGATAGGAGTGTTGAGCTTCATGATGGTGGCCAGACTGCCCAACATTACGCATAGTTAATTACATTTTGACCAAAGAAACCTTAAAACTCTAGACAGATCGCTGGACATGAACTGTGCCAGGCAGACACATTCAATCAATGGGACACCATACTGTGCACAGCTGAGTAATGCAGTCAATATGGGAACGGCAGCTCACACTACAACCTACGACTCAAGCAAGGATTTGACCCTTCTCATTATAAACGGCTGACCTAGATGGCCCAGTATTTTAACTCCAGCCCTCCACCAGCTTCGGCAAGCAGAGATTCTGTCTGGCTACAGGCATTTTTACTTTGCAATCTTGGTCTTTTCTCGTAGTTACAGTTATAAATTTGTTTTCTATACTGCAGGGATTAGCAAAGAATGTCTGCCAGGCAGGTACTTTTAAAGAAACACTAACATTCTAGCAAGTGTAATTGTAAGTATGGAAGCAATAAGGTATAGGTTTGTTTCAGTCAGGCCAAATTTCGTCATACCCTTAAAATATATGTCCTTTAAGCAGTGCTGTGTAAATGTCTGGTGCGATATGATAATTTACTGCTTTACAGTTGCTATAAAGAGACACAGAGCATTAAAATTAAAATCTTCTAACAGCTCTCAATCCATCATAGCGGATAGTCATGGATATCTAACCACGAGTGTAAGAAAATGTATCTTGTGTGTCACGAGATGACATATGACATGTATTACTCAGCAATGATTAACGTACTGGACAACCCTAAACATAGGAGAACTAGTTCCTCAATGGACTTGTGCAAACATGGACAACAATTCAAGGAATGTTACCTTGATATACAAGGTATGGCGCAAAAAAAAAAAAAAGTGTTTTAGGCGTCTAATGTTGAAGCAATTGGGTTCGATGAATTTTAAGGAACATAAATGTCAATGTCCCATCGTGTACCTGAAGAGGTAGAGACGAACATTGCCTTGTAAGAGCTGCCACAGTACATATAACGAAATCACAAGTCATTTCCACGTTGAGTCGTGTGAGAATACTATACACATTTTTTTTATACTTTTATTTTTTATTATTATACTTTTTACTTTCAAATCTTTACAAATAATTTAAATCATCTGCTTCATTATTAAAAAAAAAAGGTATGCTTACATTGTTGTTTCTGGTCTCAACTGCTGGAAACTTTCGGACAATAAATTTAACAGCAGACTCGAGGTTTTTGTCAATCAGGTAAGATGGTTTTGCTTTGGGATCCCCACATGCCTGGAAAACAAGAGGAAATTAAATCAATTTGAGATTTTCAATGAAAACATAAATACCCTCAAGCAAACAAATGTAAAATATGTTTTGGTTTCAGAGTGAAGGAAATTTAAAAAAAAAATGAAGAGGCAAAGTGCAAGGGCTGTCAGAGTTGGAAAATCTGGGTTGTGGTGGAAGAGGTAATAGATGCTCTCCTACGGGAAAAAAAGAGTGAATGACAATGTTTAAGAATGTTAAAGTCTTTGAAAGTGAGGGAGCAGTGAAAAGAGGGAAGGATCAGTCCTAAACAAGGAAAAATATATCCCCTAACTCAGGCTTGGGGATTCTGAAAGCAGCTCTATTAACATCTAGGAAATCAAAAATGTGTCAAAGATAGGAAAGGATTTCTCCGATCAGAAGTCTTCCTTCTTAAAAATGTTCCCATTGGATACACTACAAAAATGGCCAGGTATTTTAATAATATGCGGAGGGGGGGGGAATCAAGAATACCCGTTCAATTTTATTCATTTTAATGTTTTTTCTGTATTGTCCCATTGTTACTAGGCACACAAACAAAAGCGTTGCATGTTAACAGGCTGAAAAAGCAATTTATTTTTTAATTGCTTTGCCGGTCCTAGTACACATCACACTGTCAAGACATAAGGTTCACGCTGTGAATTAAAAAAAGAGACATGCTTGAAAAGAAATATATATATTTTACCAAAAAATGGTAATAAAAAAATTCAAAGATGTTACTAAAGTTGCGGGTGCTACATGCATAAGAGCAGCCTTCATGCTGTATGCTTAGGAACTAGTAAAGAAAAGAAATAACACAGCCACTAATGACTACTATGCTCTGTCAAAGATTTCTATGGCCGTGCGGTTTATTATAGAGAGAGAGAGAGAGAGAGAGAGAGAGAGAGAGAGAAAGAGGTCATGGAGAAATGAGTTTGGTCTCAAAACGGGCAAAGGGAAGGTGAAAAGTAATGCAAACCTTCCAAACTTGTCCTTGCTGGGAAGCATTTAAATAAAGAGAGAAAAACAATTACATAGACATTTAGTATCAAACGTCAACAAACATTTCCTTACGGACTAAGACTGCGCCCGCACATAGCTAATATCTGGTCAGAGAATTCTGACACGCACGCTACACAATCTTATTTTGTTCTGAGTTTACAAAGCATTATATTGCCGTTTTTATATTGTTTTCACATTACTGAATTCTGCCCCATTTAAACATCGACATTGCTGCATTATTGCCACAAGGTTATAGGAATTTTTTTTATTAAACCAATTTATTACTTAAGTAACTGGACTGTACTGTCCGACGCACTATACAGGCCTCATCCAGTTTGTAGTATATTGTCATTTGTGTAAGACAGGTCGATATCAGGAATGTAACCCTATTATAAAGACCCAACGATAGACACACATATATAGAATATATACATACAGTACACATATACACATAAAGGCTCAGTATAACGTCCCATAGAGCCCCAAACAATTACTTTTTTACCCCACCCCTTTGCAGGTAAAGAATGCTTAATTTAGGTTTATGCACATCAAGATGTGTTTTTTATTTTTTTATGGAACTCATCCAGGTCAAGGGTAGCAGAATCTTCTGAAGGTCACGTCAACACCACTAGATTTACAAATTTACGTTTATCAAGGTCCTTTTGGGGACTGAACCAGCAAGCTGGTGGTCTACAGTGCCACAATATTATAATATACCATTTTTGGGGGGAAAAAAACAAAACCTGGTGCTTTAGACACACTCTGCATTCCTAAATAGAACATTGTTCCTCTGAGCAAGGACCGTTCACAAATTCTTTCGTGGACACATGAGCGCCTTTGCAAATATCATGCATGCACCCTCCAGTCTTAGATATCTGTATTCTGATATAACGACATAAATGAGCTTCTTCTCACCAGGAACGCTAGGCTTTGACAGTGTCCTTGGTGTATACTTATGTATACTTGGTACCTGGTTTCGTAATCCTGGAAAATGAAAAAAAGGGCACGGTGGCCCCTGTAGGGCTACTGCTGTCATGGAACGATTTGTTTCTAATACATGAATATACCGTAATTTCAGATTTTGGTTCATTAAGTATACTGCACAAGATTTGGGGAAAAAAGTGACAGTTCCTATTACGCTTCATAAAATGTCAGCTTCCCTGCAATTGCCTCCTACACAAAATACAGAATGGCTCAGAGCCCAAAGCAGGTCCCTAATTTGTATGAAAACGAAAAAAAGAATAAGAGGTAAGCTTGTTCCAATCAATAGATCACAGCTTGAGAATAACTACGACATGTTAATTATTTTCTAGATCATGCAAATGACAAAGCCAACCAGGAATTTACATCTAAAAGCGAAATCCACAAACACCACTACATAATTACGGTCCTAATGCTTACGTGGAAATTAACAATTCAACAAAGGTTTGCTTCACCGATGCTTCTCTCAGCTAAATGAGCATATTCACCCCGGAGACCAATGTCTTATTTACTGGGCACTGTAACCTCCGGCGGCTACAGAGAATGAGCGCAGGCTTTGGGCTTCCATGCTTCCTCTCCTAGCAGCAGATTTCAGGATTTCAAAATTTTAGCAAAGACCCAACTTTGCAGCACAATGAGACTTGGGCCAGGACGGTTAGATTTACAGGAGAATATATTGACAACCCCTCCCAAAAATCTACATAATTTAAGAAGATATTATAGAATCTGCAGACCTGGAAGCTGCCATGGCACCCCGTAAGCATCTGGTGCGATAAGTGTGTAGTAATGCCCACTAAAACTAGAGAGAATTCTTCAATGTCTCTTCATTCATTAGATTATGCATCATACAAGTGTTGGTCCTTTGTCAATAGGGAAGTAAGAAAGCCGAAACCACAGCTTTTCTGCAAAGTCTCATAATACCCATTTCTTTGGTGCAGAGTGCGTATGGGTTATTAAGACTGAGTCATTCTTTTGTTTACCACAAGGCAGTAGACAACAGAGATACCAAACAAATAATTTGCAGATATCGAAAGCGTAGCGCTATTTAAAATGTACAACTGCTTAAAGAAAAGAAAACTGCACAATATTTTTTAAAATCATTTTTAATGGTGTAAAAAATGGTGGAAGAGTTAAGTAGGGAAATGACACCACAAAAGTCCTGAAAAGGCATCCCTGCTGTGTAAAAGGATGCAAAACGTCCTTCACGTCAAATATTAGGATTCACCGTTTTGGGATCATGCTTCTCTGTGTGCAGTTTGTGTTCCTACGGCAGGCAGGATCTTTACCCAGCCCGGCGCTTGCTGCAAGGTCACAGCTGGGAAGCGCAAGTCCAAAGGCCCCTTTTTGCAGGCTTACCAGAACGCCCAACGTAAACAAGGTGATGTCCCTGCTATGTTAAAGAACATAGGACAAGTGACAACCAAGATGGGCAGATGGGAACCAGACATCTAGAAGTGGTATGCGGATAAAGAAGGGGGACTCCCCCAAACAACGTGAATACTGAATTGGGGTCTTCTGTGAAAAGTTTTTTTTATAAGGATCATATGGAGTCTGTACATTCTATGTAAGAAACCGGAGCTATAACGTACTAGCTCGAGCAAATGTTAGCTTTTCATCAATTACACTAAAAGTACATATTATATAGGGTGTAGAGGTACAAAAGCACAGGCGGTACGGTAACTACCAAGTTAAAAATAATAAAATAAACATGCACACACTTCAAAGGGCTTAGGACAGGATTCAACACATTCCAGTAAAGAGAAGGTTATCACCAACACACATATGTGCTAATATACATATGTGCTAATATATCAGACGGAGAGATTATATACTATGAACAAGCTTTTCCAGATCTCAAAAGCCTCTTGTGGTCTCTCAAAATACACTAGAGACTTATGAAGCACTGAAAAAATAAATGAAAATTTAACACATCATTCCTAAATTACCCTCCCCCATCTACCATCTCTGATTGTTTCTGCACATAGGAAGAGGCCATGGCAAGAAGCTCTTCTAGGTGCAGTGCTAGGCACAAAGATGTACACGAGGAGTGTGATAAGGAGTCGCATCAGGAATCAGGAATGTTCTAGGAAAGTAGGAATCAATTGAAATAGAATTACATCTCACCTAAAAAAAAAAAAGCAAACGTTTCAGAATTTGGGACACTATGTGTCATACCAAGGCATGAATTGGTGTTTCCAGTCCACTGGTAAGCAAAGGGTGAAGCCCAGAATGTATACAGTATATTTTGTAGTCTTTAATTGAGGGACATACAGTATATTCTTTGGTCATCAGGCCTAGGCAGGATATTTAATTGACAGGTAACATCAACAGAGCTGGACTTAAGGTGTTGTAAAATTTAGTTGGACATCTGCTCCGAGATGGGTCATCCAGGGGTCAACCACGTTATGAATGACACGGTAACCCTCTGAGGCTAAGGACACATGGGGGTAGATTTGAGATTCGGAGGAGGGACATGAAGGATTCATGGAGTGACTCCTTACCTACTTGCCCAATCCCTCCTTATGTCTAAGTCACCCAATGCTCATTGGGAGCACATGGTGACTGGAAAACCATGTCTGGTCTGCCCTAACCACACTCCCATAGACTAGCTGGCTATAATTGCTCTATATGGCCGGAAAAGCTGCATACGCCTAACCTTTTTTGGGAAACCTGGTTTTATTACCTATCCTTAGAACAGAGGTTTACCCAGCTGCGGCTCTGGAACTCTGGCCTGGCTACCATGCGGGCTATTCCCCAGGGATGTTTCAGAAGCTGTTGTTCAGGGTCCCGACGACGGGTCAAGACGCTTTTTTGGAACAGACCATCCTTGACCCTGAGCTCTCCATTGGTACCCCGGGATTGACACTGTTCCCTCAGGAACACCCCGAAACAGTGCCTGTCAGGTGGGCATTGCTGGCTATAGAACTGTACAGAGGTTTAGGGCTGTCTGGTAGTGATGAGATTATAATCCTGAGCTAATATTTAGTTGTGTGTAAAAAATAGCTGTGCTGTTCCAAATAAACAGTTCATGTTTTCCACCTCAACGTTAGTTCTGCCCGATGATTGTGGTGGGCTGCTATGACAACTTGATGTCTCGGCAGAAGAAAGCACAATATGGCCGGTGCACCCAGTTGCGGTACAGGGCGTCCTGTCACAATAAAATATGGCAAAAGTTTATGTATGTGTATATAAGTAAAAGGGTTCAACATCAAAATATACACTATATGGACAAACGTATTGAGACAATTGACTAATACAGCAGCAGGGCCTTTTCTGGCATTACATAGACATTAATGTGAAGTTGGTCCCCCTTGGCAGCTCTGTGCACGTCAGTAAAGTTCTTCCACACCAGACAATTTCTTTATGGACCTTGCTTTGTGTACTGGGGAACAATCCTGCTGGAATATAAAAGGGCCTTCCGCAAACTGTTCTCATAACGTTGGAAGCACAGCATTGTCCAAAATGTCTTGGTATGCTGAAGCATTAAGATTTCTCTGGAAGTAAAAGGAGCCCCATACCATTAACCCCCCAAACATTACAGATGGCACAATGTTGTCTCTGTAAGTCAAATTATGTTATGTTACATACTACTTGTCCTGTTCACCCATTGTACAGCGCTATGGAATTTGATGGCGCTATATAAAACAAATAATGATAATGCAGTCAGGCAGGTAATGTTCTCCTGGCATCCACCAAACTCAGACTCGCCCTTCAGACTGCCAAACATATAAGTGTGATTAGTCACTCAACAGAACATGTTTCCACAGCTCCAGAGTCCTTTACACTACTCTATCTGATGCTTGGCATTGTACTTGACGATGTAAGGCAGCTGCTCGGCCATAGAAACCCATACCATGAAGGTCCCAGTGTTGGTGACTTTTACACACCATGCGCTTCAACACTTGGTGACCCCGCTTTGTGAGTTTACGTGGTCTTATGCATCATAGCCAAGTTGCTGCTATTCCTAAACACTTCTAGTTTTCAATAATACTACTTATAGTTAAACGGGGGAATATCGAGCAGGAATGAAATTTCACAAACTGACTTATTGCAAAAGGTGGCATCCTATC
>VKOC01000009.1:12806464-12846470 GCA_009364415.1 Spea multiplicata | reverse complement strand
GTCTGTCAGGGCTGGATGAGGGGAAGGAAGTCCGTGCGGGGGGTAGGTCTGTGGAGGATGCGTTTCACATGAGTGTGTGAGAGCGGTGTCAGCTTTCCTCCGTATGGGCTCCGAGCTTACTGCTGCCGCCTTTTTGCCGCCCGCCCGCACGGTGTTATTATACGGGAGGGCTCTGTCGCTCCGTTGCGCTGAGCCAATGGGAGGGAGGTGCCTTGGCTGAAAATGAGAGCCTTTAAAGCGGTGCTTATGTCACACGCCGCTCTCATTTGCCCCCCGACACTTTATATCAAGTGAGTGTGACAGAGCAGCAGCAGCCCGCATCCCACATAAAAGAGCAGCAGTCCCTGTCTGCGAGCAGAAGGCGGCAATTGGTGTACATTTTAAACCCATGTAATCCGCAGCCTCTCCGGATTGCCTGCTCTTATCAGCACTCGCAGGTTTATGTGCTAATACTATAGAGCAACAATTACCACATAATAATTTCCTAAATGCTGGCCCTACAGACTTAATAACAGTGACAGATTAATAACAAATTATTTTATATAAGTATATATATATGTGTGTGTATATATATATATATAAACACACACCCTCCCCTGGCCTTATACCATCACTTGTTTTACGTTGTAACCTTTATCAATTTGATCAGTATTGCTTCAGACCTGATGAAGAGAGGATAATTCTCGAAAGCCTGTCTTTTAAATATTATGTTAGTCCAATAAAAAAAAGGTATCACCTTTTTTAACATCGTATATATATATATACGGTATATATATATATATCACTGTTATGACATATACCCCACATGTGGTCAACACACCATTTCAATGCCAAATTACCATTCTTATTAGGTCTTTTTCCCACAAACATACAGAGTTCCATCCCTGCAGGTCACCCTGCAATATGTATGCTATATAGTAATGTATTTCCTTCTGTGGGGTAATGCAGTCCACAAAGCAGGCTGGCCTGTAATAATTTTCCAGATAGGGCCTGCCGCTTAGGTATGCGACTCAGCGGGGTCGCGTAACAAGGGCAATAACTTGGGTTCTTGGCTCTTGGGGCAAGGTTGAAAATTGGTGCATGGGGGATGTTAAATCTGCTTCTGCAAACAGAATTGAGTGCAGCGGAATTGCTGTCAGATAGCTCAAGGACCCCCTCACCATTCAGCACCTTGGACAGCTGCTCCTCTTGTCCCATGAACAATATGGCAATGTTCTTGCTCTATTTTTTAAGTTCATTATTATTTTAGTATTAGTATTTGTATGTGTGCGGGACCCTCTTTCTTTTGTGTCATTTTAAAGTGCAGGTTGGTGTTTTTTTGTGGTATAGTGAAAAATCTGAGATCTACTTCTATTTTAGCCAGCGTAAAATGTGGTCTGTTCTTCTACCGTAGGAGTCCTGAAAGATGTCATATCCATATGCCTTAGTTTGAAAGTTCCAAGACAATGTACAATTTTATGGATTTGTGATGGCAGAATTAGCACAGATTGCAGATGCCTTACAGGCAGAACAACTGACATGTGGAGTCACTGCCTGGAAACTCTTTGTGTTTGACTCAAAATCTCTGGGTGAAGTCCTACTTCCCTGGGTCTTCAAATTAGGTTCTACTTTCTCTAGGTAGGGAAGTGATGTTTGGCCATATGCCTACTCTCCATACACTAAAGGCTGCCTGGAACTACCTCACCCCTATATGTGGATATGAAGCCTCTCCCCAGAGGAGGAAGAGCTTGGGGTAGCTTAGGATGTCTCCAGGTATTGTTACTCCTCTTGCCCCACGTTCTCCAGCTGTATGGGGATATGGCCCAGCAGGGAACACTGAATATGAGTTACATATTGGAAAGGAAAAAGGGACAAAAGGATTTGGGCTCCAAGCAAGGAGAGAGACGCTTGGGAGGTATGTATAGGAGTATGTGCAATACAAAGCACTTTACTGTGGTGCTAAATGGAAAGTATTTTAGAATGAATAGTAAATCAATATGCTTTTCGCCAAGTCATTGGTTCACAGTCAGTATTATTTCCTTTTCTTGCCAAGTAAATGCCTTACTGCCAGTTAGTCTTATACGTGAACAGCTGAACAGAAAAGGAATTATATTTTAGTGGCACTGGGAAATAGCATGTTGATAAAGAAAAATTACTAATAAACTATTAAATGTTAAATGACTTTGTAATTACTTTTATATACAATGTTCACGTGTAAAAAATAAAATTAAAAGCACCTTGCTGTAGCAGCAGAGTTTCTGTGCACTGTCCTATTCATTCTCTGTTTCCCCATAGTTTTGGATGATTATTGCGCTAGCTGAATGTCTTATATTGGTACAAGGTTTTAAAAGCTATAGCAAAGGATGGAATGACCATGCTGACTGGACCATTTTCTTTGGTTGCTATGGTGATAAGTCTAGTCTGCATTAAATTAATTATTTTTAAATAATCAAACCAGATTTATTTGTGCCCTGTCGACTGCAAGCAACTCTTGCAGTGCAGTCAAAGTCCGATGTTGGTATGCTTTGGCGATGTCTGCATCAAAGTTGAATCCCAGTGGTAATTCTTATGGGTGCTACCAATGTTTCTGAAACCAGGATCTTTAACAAAATTTCTTGGCACATGCTAATGCCTTTTTCAGGTGCTTTGGGAATGATACTATAAAGCATCAAAGCAAAAGCAGGAATATAAACAGTCACATTTCACAGTGCAGGACAATGGAAATGAGTTAAAATAGTACATAGCCATTTTAATTAGGCAACAGAACAAATAAATTAATCAGCAGATGCATTTCCACAAAGCAAGCAATGAGAAGAGGCAGAATTTTGTACATGCTGAGGGTGGGGCATGGAAGGATTACCCGCCTGTTCTGGGGAAAGACAAGCAAAGAAAGTGGCGCCAAGCTTTCACATGTTATCATATGGGGATCGGTAACCTGTCAGAGATACACCTAACGTCTCTGTTATTCAATGGTGATCTGGGTGCCTCTTTTCCTACTGAGCGCTCCCACTACCATCATACCTCCCCACTCTATAACGTTTACAATGGTGTAAATAAGTGCTGTCCAAATTTGTTTGTGTGGATTGCCAAATTTTGTTCGTCCAACAAGAAGGGAGGCCAGACCCACAAATACTAACACAAATACACATACCCACTAACAGACCTACAAACGCACACTAATGCACACTCACGCTTCCACATACACACTCCTACTCATACACAAACACCTGTACATACACTAGTTCTCTCACACACGTATATACACTCGCACTAGCACACATATGCATATACACTCACAGACACCCTGGCATAAATGAAAAGCGGTTTAAATATGTACAATCTTACATATAGTAAATTATTTTGCAATTGTTTGCCTTTGTTATTTCAGTAGCTATTGCTTTTCTATGTACAGTCGTCACACATGGCTAAATGACAGTATATACTTTTTATGATTAAAATAAAACATTTCAGGTCCCTGGAGATCAGTCTTAACAAATATGTGTCTATGGCAAAGTTTCTCCAGGAGAGTACTAAGTCACTGCATCAATGTGCAATTGTTGACACTTAATAAAAAAAGGTGGGAAATCCTGGTATTGAATGGTTTTTTTATTTTATTTTAACCAAATGTTAGCTACCTTTCAAACACATAACTAAACCAGAGTTACTGCTTTCATAGAAACTAAGCAGTTTGTATTAAAAGGCATAACTCAGTACCAGGGAATTCTCACCAAATTGTTAGCGCAACAAGTCAAGCATACTTGCGTCAAGTCCGCTGGCTTTAACACAGAGCCAAGCAGAGTTAAATTGCAGCGTCAAGCATTCACTCTTCCTGAGTTGCTATGCAAAGGACATCCAAGCTGAAAAATAGTTCAACCCGGGTTCCTTTTGTCCAGATAACAATAACTCCTGCAATAAAAAAATAAATACATTTAAAAAATGTAGCCAAATAATATTTTTCCATTAGGTGTGGAGGAAGGTGTGAACATCGCCAAGAAACTCTCTAAAGGATTTTATGTAGAGGAAAAGGGATGATGGAATTACTTCTAGTAGATTAACCACTTTTAGACTTTTAGTCAAAGTATAAAAATACAATGTCTCATGAAATGCCTGAGTGCCAGAGTTTTGATGCATGGTTTAGCAATGCTTTCAGGAACTGAATTAATGTTGGAAGGAGCAAAGCAGTTGGATCCAGCCTGAAAAAATACACGATTGTGCATTTAGAGCCAAATGTTTTATGCTTATACTGATCTTACTTAACAAGTCTATAGATCTATGGTTATTATTTATTTATTTGTATATTTATTTACAGTTTACAAATCGATATCAACATCAGAGATAGGCAAAGTGTCCACCATGAGCGATGTTGGTGCCTCCCCCTGATTTTAGTCCTAAGTATTAGCATTTTGGCTAGACTATCAGGATCAATAAAATCATAGGAATTAGCATAACATTTAGTTGTTTTATGTTAGATGTGGATAGGCTCAAAACTGTTAAACCATTTTCTGCTTAAAGATTGCTCTTATCTGATATCTGGTTTTGCTGGATTAGTAGTTAGGTGGGCTTCCAAAACAGGGCAGAGTACATGGAATTTCTAGAATCTACGTTGTACCCAGAAATAAGCAACTATGAGTCTCCTGAGCAACATGAACCTACCACTGAAAATAGTTCTAGATGTTCTACACAGCAGAGAAGCAGAAGTGTAAGAAAACAGCAACACTGTCTTAAATTGGATATATATATATATATATATAATATATATTGCACTGTGGTTAACACAGTCCACTTATGCTTCATGTTTACCAGCAATTTTTTAGAAATGCAACTTGAAGGGCAGCAGTGTTTCTAATGGAGCCCTGTAGTACATTTTTGATATCTATCCAGGGCCGGCCTTAGGGGTGTGCGACCTGTGCGGCCACACACAGGTAGATAGTGAGAAGTGGGAGAGGGGATGGATAGTGAGAAGAGAGAGTACATAGTTTGCCGACAAAGTTGTCTTACACTGAGCTGTTTGGGGACAAAGTTGGCTCAGGCTGGGCTGTAATATGTGTGTAATCTGGGTGCTGTTCAGGTTCTATGTGGGCAATGTGGACACCAGGGCTGGGTATGGGGTGTGCAACCTGTGATCTATGCCTGTAATTTAGGGGGTTATCTACACCTTAATATAGAGTTTATATGTGAATTCCAATTTATTTATAGCTGCAAAGCTGGCTGTGTGTTATTCTGTTGATCTGTATCTGGTACGCTCTGTTTCCATACATTATTATTGTATACCTACAAATAGAGGGTTTATATGTCTGATTCTGTTTATTTGATCTATACCTTCAATGCTGAGTTACCATGTGATTTTCAGTCTTCCCCTAATTTGTTTTGGTGTGGTAGCGGAGGGAGTGATTGCATGCTAGGAAGCGTGGAGCAGGGCCCAAGGAAATGCTTTCTGGGGTCCAATTTTTTCAATATTTAAGAAAATTTGCAGACTACAGAGGAGTAGTCCGTACAGGGCACCAGAACACCTAAGGCTGGCTCTGTATCTATCCATGGTTTAAAATGCATGTCCTAATGAAAACACAAGTGTTATTGACCTGGGGCTTAAATTGACAAGCCTCGATTCACCATCACTTTTATTCTGTACACCCAACCCTGATCATGAGCTACTTCTCATGATAACATGTTTTCCTTTTCGTTCTCCCAGTCTCCTGTGAACTGTGCTAACTTGATTTCTTCTAAAGCTCTTATCAGTCCGATGGCTTGATCTTATGGCAACTTTGTATTTTCAAATAAGCATAGCTAGGGAGTAATGTCTAGACTCAACCGGGCAGCCACTAGTAAAATGCAACTCACTTATCGGATCAGCTTTATGAGGTTTGTCAATGGGCCTGAGAGCTAACAATGAACCCCTGCCTTATATTATAGTGGAGAAAATGCACCCCTGGGTAGAGTCCCTCCACTCATATTTAAAGAGGCACTACTATTATTATAGCATGCATGCGCTTAAAATGACGGCTACCACATTTAATGTAGTGTATCACTAAAGTATTGTTTTATATTAAAAATAAACTGAATTACATATTTTAATGTTGAACACATTGAGACAATATTGGAAATGTAAACAATAAACATATGATCTTATAGTATATGCACAGTGTGCAATATTACAACAGTCATAAGTATTTAAATGTTGATTTAAATATAATAAAAATATGTTATTTGAAAACAGTTCAATATTTATGTGCCTACATTATTAGATATTATGATAATGTATTTTCTGTATATGTAAGCCATGGACATTTTAATAGCATGTTGCATACACAAAATATCCTAAAGCAATAGTTGCAAGGGGCTACTTTTCCCTATCTGCTAGGAATATGCAACAATCTCAAAAATGTTTTATTAAATCAAAGTAGGCAAGAATAAGATTGGTTCCCTTATAAACATTTTTGTTCTATCAAATTGAATTGTTTTCCATTGGAAGCTTACCTGTGGCATTATAGTAAATGACGTGGACCAGATTGGATTTATTCTTAATACTTTGGACGCTTAGCTCAGTGATTCACACAAGTTTATTTTTAGTTTTTAAGGATTCTTTTGCATCTTAATATGTTGCATTAGAAAGAAGGAATGCAAAGGACACTTCCTGAGCTTTTAGACTACATAGCCCTCAAATTGGAAGGCTATTTGAAGGATTGCTAAATATGCAAGCCGTCAAAATGTATTCAAACTGTGTCGGTCTGATTTGGACGAGCCCACTCGCAGATGTGGAAATACAATCTTACCTGAGGGGGCCCTCAGCTTTATCTGCCCCGTAGGCCATAAGGTTCAATCCCTCCCTGCTTGTGACTTCCCTCCTTGTATCAAAGTGGTGTCACTTGTATTATAGGCAGAATGCAGGTGTACCCAGGTATCTGTGTCTCTGCAGTGTCCTGTGCAGCTGGAAGGGGGCATAAATATATCCCCCTACAGATTGGTAAACTTAGTTGCTTTTAAACCCACTAACTCTAGCACCCACACACTCACCCTACCACCATTCACTTGCACATACATACACACACTCCCTCTCATCTCCCTCTCCCAATCTCTTCCCCCTTCCCAGGTTCCTCTAGCGCCATACACTGACATTCACACTCATACTAACACCATACAGTAACATATGCTTACATATACCATTATACATATGTACAATTTACATAACTGTTTAATGAAGTTAAACTTTTATAAAGCATATATTAAAATATTTTTACTAAAGTACCAATTTCATTTAGATGTCTGCTAAAACTTTGACATTTCATTATTTTTACATAATGATAAATACCCTTTTTTCACCTCACAAAATGATTCAGTTAGACATGGTCACTAAGTTCTCCTTTAAGAAGCCAAGAAATTGCTTTCATCTTGGTAGTTTTTATGTCTACAGAAAGAATATTTTAACCCCATGTATAATAATGCAAATTAGAGGCAAATGAATGTTACAGCTGACCTTTACAGTAATAATTTAACATGTCAGCAGGTAGATATATTGTGCTGTTATATTTAAGAGCTGAATTTAGCGGCTCTGTAATGTAATGTAATAGTCACTGTGTATACTAGACTGCAGATGGCAACTATTCAATCACTTATATTAAATTGATCTATTTAAAGTGGATACATATCATACCTCCCATTGCGAGACGGCCAAAGTCCTGTCATTGTTTTTTAGGGATACTCTATGCAGCTATGAGCAACTGCCAAAAATGATGATCTGATACCATTTGACATAGTTTGCTATTAATAGGAAGTTATTAGACCCTTTGTGATGAGTGATATGTATTCCGAGGAGGTTTATGGACCGTAGTATGTTATGTATACATAAAATTTGGCAAAACAAGTGTGCGGGAGGGCAGACGAGGTCCAGCAAACCCCAGTTATTTTGTATATGTGATTATTATTTTAGTGAATTACCTCCACAATGTTTTAGCTCCCTTTGTGTTAGCAACCTTTCTCAATGGTTAACTCGACTGACCACACTAAACTACAGTTGCATGCACTTTAAGTGTTGCGAGGTACAGACAAAGGGGTTCAATGTGAACTTGCATGTCCTAACCTGTAACTCACAAAATTCACCCCCACACAATACAATAAATAAATCAATAAAAAATAAAGATAAAAAATAATAAATGATTAAGCTAAGTTAAATAACTAAGGTAAAGTCTTGGCTAAATATATATATATATATGTGTGAAAACCTTAATACAAGAAGAGCTTATGATACACTACCTTAATTCATAATATCCTTTTTAATAATACCAATATATTTATTTTTCTACTATGATTAGTATTGAAACAATAATTATGTGTTGCTACAGTTATACAAATGCATCCACCTAACTCCCAGGCAGTATTGTAATGCACATTAATCACCCCCTGTCTCGAATGAACTAAGGGTTCCTTTTAGTTTTATTCTCCCCAATTATTCATTTTTGTAACTTTTATTCAATGTTTACTTTAATTAGGACTTTAGAGTTTATACCCAGAATTGTTTGATTGTAGTTAGGAGGAGAGCATCAGGAAATATGATAGCTTAGTTCTTTTGAGAGGAGTGCCTGGATCTACCAGGGGACTTCAGGGTGGGAGGGGTGAGTAGGGCATATCTCTCACTTTAATTTAACTAACGTAAAAAAAATATATATAAAAAGTAGTCTGGGCTCCCTGGAAATGCGTGCCAAGACTAGGGTTGCTGTATTAGTAATTTTATCCAAGGAATGTCTAATTTTTACATTTTGCTGACCACGACATATAAAGTGCCTTGCTGCATTATGCGAGATTTATAAATTAGATTTAGTTATTCATTCCATTCTGTGAGATGATGATTACCATACAGAACATCACTATATATGGTAGTCAGCACTGTAAAAATTAGATGTACCCTGGAAAAAAGGGTTATATGGCAAACTTAGCCCCGATCCCTTCACTGAAAGAGTTAAGGGAGTTAAGGGACAATTCTGAAAATTATAGGAACCAGATATAAATGGCATGTCCAGTGAAATATGGGATATATGTTGAAATTTTAAGAACCATGTTGGGGAATATCCTTACCCCTAATTTGGAGATCTACAAATTCTAAAAATATAGATCTCGGTGTGGCTGTAGATGTGATTTATCTGGACTTTGCTAAGGCATTTGATACGGTTCCACATAAAAGGTTACTCTCCAAATTAACAAAAATAGGCTTAGGGGCGAATGCCTGTATTTGGATCAGATACTGGCTAAAAGATAGATTGCAGAGAGTTGTGAATGGATGTTCATCAACAAATGCTGGGGTGCATGTACATAGGGAAAGAAATAAATAATAATAGTGCAATATTGTAAATAACACAATGCGGTGTATGATGTGAGACAATAAAATCCAAAAATAGTGCAGTATCTTTATTAGCTGATGGTAACTAATTAAAATGCACAGGAAGCTGTGGCATAACACAAAGTTCATGCAAAGCCGCTTAGTCTGAAACGAAATGAAAGTCCAGGAGTTTTACTTTTGTTTGTATTCTCAACGCCAGGGCCGGCCTTTGGGGTGTGCGACCTGTGCGACAGGGCGCCACACTCCAGGGTCCGCCGCCGCGGGGTCCGACGCCACTGCCAGTAGCATACCTAGCGGGGGGCGGTCCGCACAGGGTGCCGCTCATCAGGGGGGCACCCGGCACCCCTCCAGAGACGGACAGTAATGTCCGCCGCTGGAGGAGCAGGCTCGCAAGGGAGCGGTATCGGAGGTCTTTAACAGACCTCCGGCTCCCTTGAGTGATTTTAAGTCGGTTCAAGGATCTCCCTGGTGCATCAGTCCACCGTACTCAAGCACTGTTGCAATCCTCAATATTTTATTTAGAATCAAATAGTGGGTACATCACTTGATTCCCAAATCAAACAATTAAAATAAAGGTTTCTTTAAAGTAATCATCATGAAATACTAAAAAGTCTCATTTGCATAATATCAGGAAAAATAAAATATAGCCTACAAAAAAAACACAATTTACTTCTACAGTATCTTCTTTCTTCGCACAAACCTCTACCAAAATAGGGGAGCTTCTGGTGACATCCTCTCCCCTGATCCTCCAATTGCTCTCCCGTCCCTGGCCAGCCCACCACTGACATATTTCCGTAAAAATGTAATCATTTTAAAATTCTAGTATGATTTAAGCCTTCATTAAGGATGCATGGAGAAAGAGCCTTTTATGTATATGTATCCAGAAAAATTGCTTTGCCAAAATAACAGGTGCCAATTATATCCCTGTATTTTTCCAATTATTCACTAAATCCAGAACATTTTTTCGTTTGCTTCCATTCACAATTTATTGAAAAGACACAATTGCATGCAAAAGTTCCTAAAACCAACAATGCAGTTTGAGCATCATGTACTTGAGTTCTCCATTATTATAGCCATCCACTTTTGTTTTGTTAGATATGATACAGAGTACACATTTATTCTTCTTTACAGGTATCCTCATTTTTAGACTTGAATAAAAAAAAATCCTGCCCTTCACGTTTCACTTTCAAATGGCATTTTCTTGACATTTAATATAGGCTGAAATAATAAAACTCTTCTATATGCGGTAGCCTGTCCAGGTCACATATAGTGTTGTAAACCAGTTATTTGTGAATCATAACACTGTGGATAAAGACACTAGTTCCAATTTCATGCTCAACAAGATATTGGCATTAGAGATAAATATAAACAAGGATAGTACAATAAATGTTCTAGAAATCAAATTCTTCATGGCTGCATATAACCACAAAACAAAAACATACTCAGCTTGTGTTGTTATCAGGGAATTTTCCCATATGAAAAATAGAGGGTGAATATGATAACCCAGATTATTGACAACATTGACAAGAAGTGAAAAGTGAATACCATAAAATATATCGTTTATTAGCAAATTATATTATCAAAAAGTTTTTTTAATAAAAATGTAAAATGTGACAAAAGAAGTAGAGGGTACCAGTTACATCTCACAATGCCTGTATTTGCTTCAAAAAGGGGCCGATTGGCCCCATCCAAATAAGTAGTATAAAAAAGGTATATTTATTCATCAATTTATTTAATTGAAACTTACACTCAATTATTAAAAAACAAATCTATAAAAACATCTAAAAAACAAAGGCTTGTAAGAATAGTTTGTATATAATAACATATTCGATTCAACACAAGCATTACAAAATATGTTCCTCTGTCTACATTATGGTTATAGTTTGGTAGCCTATGTGGAAAAGAATATACAGCAGTAAACATTTGTATCAATACAAATAAATATGCACTTCAAGACAGCTCCAAATGTTCACCTTTGTAAAATCTATCTCATAGATATAAACTGCTGATTCCATGAAAACGGGACTGAGGCAATTATTGTTCTGTAGAAACCACAAAGAATTTCTTGATGCCAACTCAAATCAATACACCATCTTATGGTCTAGAGCACACTTTTTATGAAAACATGATGTATCCAAGAAGGGAAACATTTAAATATCCAAGGTAGAAAAGTGTTAGGACATTGCTTTCGCACGATAGATTACGGTCTAGTTAAACCTAAATACTTTAAAATCTCAGATCTAATAACCACTTTGCACACTTCATTTAGAACTAAAGTTGCTGGAAAATGTTATACCCATCACATTTTAACCTGCACATTTTACCTCACCTTTTTGTAAAAAAAAAAAAAACCCACAAAATTTAATTTGTGTTATTATGATGTGTATCGCATACTCAGTGTCTTGATCTTGTTTGAGAGGTGAACAGATGGCATTTTATTTTTAGCTCACATTAACACAGCCCATCGAATATTCACTTGACTGATATACCACAATAATGTAGTGAATCAAAAAGAGCAAATTTCACTACACTACCATGAGCAGTTTAACCCGTTGAAGAAGGGAGGATATTTCACGAGATGTTAAGCCTTAAAGACCTGGTGACAATATGGAACGTCCTGAGTAAAAGATGTCAGCATGGCTGGGATCACACCATTACTCCTCCGTGTTCGCTGTTGCCGGGAGCCTCAATGCTGAGGGAGTCCAATTGGCAGCCAGTCGTAGCATCTCCACCCGTGTGTGACTGATCATCATCATCGCCATCACTGGGCTCACGTGACAAAGCCAATGCATTTAAAACTTTGACTTTGTCTCCAAGTTCTGTCCCTCTCTAACTAATTGTTCACTGTGAGGCGAGAGAGGCAGATTGATACAGTGACAGTGTGCTACTGTAATAGCATGATACACATTAACCCTTACGTCCAATACAGTACTGCAGTGCTGGCACTACGGGGGTTAATTTTTTGTTTGATTGTGGGGGGAACATAAAAAAATACAAAAAATGTTTTACTATTTTTTGTGTGTGAAATTGTTAGAGGGTAGTTAGAAAGGCTTTAGAATTGGGTCGGTAGGTAGGAAAAAAAGTTTTTTAAAGAAACCTAACAATATACAAAAATAGTATGACAGAAGAGGCAAATGCTTGCCTCTAATTCTGAGGTCATTGACACTGTTTCAGAGTTTGATGTAGCAGAGAGTTTCAGGTAGCATTTGATGTAGCAGAGACTTTGTAGTAGAGTGTTACCTGTGTTGCCCCCCTACAAGATAACCCTGACCCTGGAGTGGGCACCTCCAAATAATTATTCACCAGATGTCCCCACTTTTACCACTTGCCTTGGATTCATTTTCAGTGTTACTGATTTCAGCTCACTTCAGTTTTTGGAGCTATTCTTGGGTCATAACATTATAAATAAAATGTTGGCTGTAACAAATCCATATGCTGCCCAACGCTTAGCTAGCGACCCAACATCTTATGTGGCACGCCATAATGCCTAGCGGCCCCTAGACAGAGAGGAATTTAAAAAATTCTGGGCTCCATGGGTTGTGGCTATGTGCACATCCAGGGAACACCAAATTATGATAGGCTTTACAAAATTCAGCCTCTAATTGCACATTTCCAAAAGACATTTGCAGAGGTATACATACCTGGCCAAAATATGTGCATTGACGAGTCCCTTATGAAATTTAAAGGTATTCTTTACTAAGCAGCGTTTTTCACATTGACATTAATGAGGACCTGGTTGAGGAGCTCACATTACCTCAGAATGCAAAATAGGTTTCATTATAGCTGAAATGCTAAGGAGAGCACTGAATACATTTTGTATTTACAACAAGTGTAGAGTCTCCATCTATTTTCACTGCCTCAATATATACGTTAACACAAACTACCTAGATACCTACCCTGAATATACATTGAATAGTTCATGCACTTATTATTATTATTATTGACTTATAGCGCTCATCCTACTCTGTAATGCTGTAAAATGTGTATACTAAGTATATAATTGAAACCAAGGGCACAGATCTCTTTATCAAAGACTATTTCCTTATCTTTATTTAGCACACTAAGGGTCCGTTCCTTTCATAGTGCAATTTGCTGTTTCCAGTCTGCGGTCATTAGAAGTGTGGGTTTAGTCCCAATAGTTCAGTATACGCTAAAAACACTAAGTAGACAAGGAGTTTTACTTAGTGGAAATGGGGAGGGTTCTTACCCTAGTGTACCCACTAGTGTATTTCTTTTACCAAAATGGTGGACAGTGCAGAAGTGAAGGAATTAGAAATTTGAAATGAGGAAGGTGAGTGCTCAGAAGGATGTGAGCTCACGGAGGACATTCTGGATTTTTTGAGACTTAAAATAAATATGTTTGTTATAGGGAAACAAAAAGAATTATATAAAATTAGGAGCAGTCCTTGAAGTGAGAAGGTGGAATTGCAGTAATGTTGGGAAAAGGCCAAGGCCAGTAGTGAAGAAGAGGGAACAAATGAGGAGTGACCTGGCAATACATGATGAAAATTAGGTTCTCTGCTACATAATATTGATTTATTACATAACATTGAGCAGTCAACATATACAAAATGAGAAATTTTGTTCTGACAGACACTGAGCCTGAAGTGTGGAAAATTGTTGGATTTTGTTGTTTCTTAGTTGTAGGCAAGTCACATTATCAGCCATACACTATTAGCTGTAAAATATTACTGATTCTAATCTGCAAATTTTGATATAGTCTGTTGGAAAAGTTTGAGATAAAACCCAATAACATATTTTTCACAAATATTGATATACTTATATCTCATTTCCTTCTGCATAATTACCGTAGTTTTCATAGCTCAGATACACATGAGTTTTCTTTCTTTTGCAGATTTTCTGTTTACCGCTGCCTGGACATAAAAGATAATTACCATTACTACAGTCTTTAGTATAATATCTCTTTCTTTATATATTCGAGTGCAACTAATATATTGGCCTATCTCACAACCTCATGTAGAAGCCTGGTAAATGGACCAATTATTGGAATGTCATCATATACTCACTCTGTATTTATTAATTATTAATGGGTATAATAATCATCAAAAGACTAATCTCGTGAGCTGTAAGTACCAAGGTCTGTTTAACCCCTTCAGTCCCCTATGGACGTACCGGTACTTCCAAAAAATGCATCCCAAGAATCCCCTATGGACGTACTGGTATGTCCTGCCCTTCTTGCAGCGGCAGGGACACATCCCTGCCGCTACATGGGAGATCAGGCTGTCAATTAGACTATTAGACAAGACCTCTCTCTACCCCCTCCTACACCACCGACCACCACTCTCTCCACTCATGCCATACTAACTGCCTTTTCCCCAACAACCGAAGAAGAGATAGCCACTCTTCTTTCCTCCTCTCACCCAACAACCTGTCCCCTTGGCTCCACCCCATCACACCTCACAAAGTCTCTATGTCCACCCCATGGTCCATCACTTACCCACCTATTTAATCTTTCTCTATCATCTGGAACTGTACTAACATCCTTCAAGCATGCGCTAATCACACAAATTCTAAAAAACCCTTCCTCAGATCCCATCTCTCTGCTTCCTTTTACCTCTAAGCTGCTTAAACCCTTATCTTCCTTGCATGCCGCTCCTCTTCTGCTTCCCCACTCTGTGAAACCCTCCACTAGCTCCCACTTACCTTTAGAATTAACATATAAGGCCCTCCATAATTTCTGCCCTCATAAGCAAATACTCTCCTACTCGATCCTTATGTTCTTCGCATGGGCAAAAGCTCTCCTCACTTATGACCTCTTCCTTTTCCCGTCTACAAGATTTTACTCGGGAATCTACTTCCACCGAACCTTCAGCATTCACCCTCCCTCCCAGCATTCAAGAAACATCTCAAAACCCACAGAGAAGCATACTATCTTAGCTGCTAGAACTTCCTTGCCATTGATCACACGACCACCACATTACCTCTCCCCCTTTCTCTGTTCCTTATGTTTATCACCCCATTCTCTCAAGATTGTAAGCTTGCAAGCAGGGCTCTCTCCACCTAATGTATCAGTTTGTCTTAGTCTGTCAGTTCTCATGTTGTCATACACCTTGAATATATGTATAGATTGTTGGCGCTATATGAATAAAAGATAATAATAATAATAAAGATAAGGTGAAAGGGTTGAGATAGGGAGAAAAAGAGAGAGATCAAGTGGAATCGAAAGATAGATAAAGAAATATGAGAGATGAATTAAAAAAAGAGAGATAATGAGAGATAAGGGGAGATCAAAGAAAAGGGTGAGATATAAAAGAGAAAGCAGAGAGGTGGGGAAAAGTCCTATATATTTTTCATGGTGGAATAGAAAAGGGTCTTACTCAAACTGTTCCCACAAAGTTGGGAGCATAGCATTGTCCAAAATGTCTTGGTATGCTGAAAACTTCTGGGAAGGCTTTCCACAAAATTTGGAGTGTCTCTGTATGAATTCTTTCCATTCATTTAGTAGAACATTTGTGAGGTCAGGCACATATGCTGGACAAGAAGGCCTGGCTCTCAATCTCCATTACAGTTTTTCCCAAAGGTCAGGGGTCTGTGCGGGCTAGTCAAGTTCTTCCACACCAAACCATGGATCTTGCTTAGTGCAAGAGTCACCGTCATGCTGGAATAGAAAAGGGTCTTACTCAAACTGTTCCCACAAAGTTGGGAGCATAGCATTGTCCAAAATGTCTTGGTGTGCTGAAAAACTCCTGGTTTTCCCATCAACACACACTACACTCTCTGTAGCTACACACACATAACACAGAGTTCCAGGAAAACAAGGAGCCAATGGCAACCTTCATAATCAAGTGGGCAGAGCTACTCATTGCCAATATGGTAGCCTACTCATTGCCTGAGGTGGGCTGCAAGCATGGAAATCATGTGATGTAAGAGGAGGTGGGTGGGAAATAATGACTGAGCAAAAGGTGAGAAGTTAAAGAGAGACAAAAGAAGCAGTGGAGTGAGAGTGAAAAGAGGGGAGGGAAACAGTTTGAGAGGAACTGGAAAGAGGGACAAGGGAGAGACAAGAGAAGGAGAACGAGTGGAAGGAGGAGAGGGAGACAGATAGACAGACAGAGAGAAGAATAAAGTGAGAGTTATAAAGGTTAGTAAGAGTGAGAAGATCAAGTAATAAAGGAGGAGGAGAGAAAGAACAGGTCAAATAGATATTTGGCCATGTCATTTCAATGAGGGGATCATACACTAGCGCCAAATATGCGTTAAATGGAACCTTTTTCGCTAAGGAGTATATTTAAGCTATGCTAACTATGGATCAACAGACAGGCTAATGACACATTTCAAAAATCATGCATTTGCTGGCGAGAATGTATGTGTACATACATACATATTCAGTCCCTGTTATTGTGCCAAAGAGTGCACAGAGGCAAGGCAGATAGGGCGATGTGTCTTACATGTTTTACAATCACCTCAATTAATGCCTGGTAAAATTCTTATTAAGGAATACCACCAGATACTTGTAAATTGCAGTGCACCTCCCTATAAATTAGTTAAAGTGCTAAATAGCATTTTAGTTTAACCTGCATATATTAATGAAACTTGTGTATCATAGATATGAAGGAAATTATTTTACTTACACTTGCTATGAAATAAAGCCTATATACATACATAAATTATACATTATACATGAATTAGAAATATATGTGGATTGGATCATATATATTGCTGCTACAGAACCTGTTTTTTTATGATGCTTCTTATGTTCTTCATAGTGCCCCCAAATTGCTAAAATCATTCAAAAAGTTATACATAGATGATGTATATATTGATGTGTTGCTTAATGCAACCAAACAGTCCCAGCATTTGTGAACATGTAGCACTGGGTTAATATTTTCACAGAATCATAACTGGAACATGGCCTAATCAATCCTCATTAAATTGTCAACATATATTTATAAGATGTACAGGCAAGACAATTCTGATTATAGCAATTTGTTGTCAATTCCCTTTTTGCATAATTACTTATGCTGTACTTAATGAGGAAAATTATAGACAAAATATAAGATGCACAGAATATGCAAATGAAATTAATTCCAGCTAATTAATTAAGCATATCAATGCAAGATCATTTACATAAATTAAGTTGCTAAGATCTTTATAGACCATGATTTACAAAAGACTTGTAACTAAATATTCACATTGAAGAGACAGAATATCGTGATGCTTAGAAAAACTACCTACAGTTTGATATTCTGTTATAGCAACTAAGTAATATATGCCATGCATGTATGTTGGACCACTTGGAAACTTATTAAAGGGATGCTCTGACATTATATGCTCTTTAATGCGTATGATAGCTGAGAGGTCCCTTTAAATTTCATGGTGTTCTTTTTTGGAAATGCATGGTGTTTAACCTTCAAGAAATAACAATAAAATGATAAATCGAATAACCAAACAGTAACTTTAACCTAGGGGACTGAACACACTTACACAAATTTACATGCTAACACATCTACTTACATATACCCCCCCAACACACATTTACATATTCATGCTAATACACAAAAAATCCGTAATTGTTTTTTGCTCACATGTCTGTTTGACAGCACTTGTTGTTTCTGTCCCTTGTTATTCTGTAAACAGCTAAGTGTACAATAAATAAAAATATTCAATAATGTACAAATACTGCTGTTAAGTAACATAACTTGCCTTTCTTCTTAAAATAACGTCTATTACAATAAAGTGTCAAAAATCTCTACTATATTGAAATTGTTCAATAAAAGCAATTAGCTGCATGAACAACACGTGGCAGCTGTTTGTCATTTTTCATGATCACTGGCCCTGTCATTGTCACTCAGCCAAGTTTTTTTTTTATTCCTGTCTGTTTGCAATAGTTGCTAGCCCATTTGTAAAGCTACATTATACTCAATATAAGTCTCATTTTATCAGTTAAGATGTGAGTGAATAAAAATACCCATTTTACTCTACGTTTATAGGTTCTCTGTAAAGACACACATTCCTATCTGTTATTTGCGCTAATCAAACACAAATGCTTGTAGCGCTTCCACACTGTGGAAAAAATTGACTGTATCTGTTTATAATTTCTATACTTGATTATTGCCTGGAGCAATAATTAAATTATAATGCACCTGCAACAAAGTTAAAGTAAAATCAGCTTCAGATGGTTAAGTGACTTAAAAAAAGGTTCTTCAATGCAAAAAAAAGAATTAAAACTATATTTTGTTAAGAAAATATATACATGATGGGGTAGTTTTATTTTGCTGATTTTTTGTTTATTTTTATCCAGAATTGCAATCCTATACAATACGATTCACCTGTAAACCCTGAAGTTACTCTTTCTATATATAGGAAGATTGTTAATACCAAAAGTATGATATCAAGTATGATAGCATAATCACCATCAAGTAGTAGTGGGGAAAGCATAATGTCAGCTAAACTACAGCCAGGCCATGTTTGTGATGCCAGTATACTAAAGAGAGTTGTTGTCGGCAAAGCCAAGGGCCACACCAGCATGCACAGTTCTAACTGCATAATAGATTTAGCCTCCATACTTACACTGGTTTAGGGTTATACCTCAGAACTACCGACGGCAGACTAGTAACATTCTTTTAAAGGAGTGGCTTTGCAAGGGGTGGCGTAAATCACCAATTAGGACAGGGCTTGTCACACAAGGAGTGTGGTTAGCCATGCAGGAGAGGTACTAACCATGGACAAGGGCAGGACCAAGAAGATAAGGTAGAAATTGTAAGGGAGCGGGCATGGCTTAATGCAGGCTAGGCAGTACCCTCGTAAGGCACGGGCACACTGGGCAGTTGCCCAGGGGTCCCGTGGTGAATCATATTGCTGCCAGCAATATGAGAAGCGTATCTATGGGGGAGTGATGAGACCGCCTCCACTTCAGGGCTTTGCCTGCTCCTCGGTGCCCCCATGGGCTACCCAGAATAGCACTTATGGTGCCTGAGTGCGAGGATATGACGTTGTAGAAGATGGGGAGAAAGAAATGCTGTAAGGGCAAGTCTGATCCAGTATGTTTGGCCAGGTATGTGTAAGGGAAGTATATGTTTCTGTGTGTGGGCAAGTGCGTGTAAGGGCAGAGTGTGCATGTGTGTGTGTGTGAAGGCATGCGTGTGTAGGGTCAGTGTATATGTGTGCATATGGGCAGTGCATAAGTGTGTATGGGCATGAATTTCTAATTCTGAATACACAATTACTACATACTCCCAAATGAGTACTCCCAAATGGTTTTTAATTCTATGGTATAGTTAGTCACAGATCTTGATACCTGGATCAAGAAGTGGTCGCTGTTTTTCCAGGAACTTCAAACGTTTTACGGAGAACCAGGGTGAAGGAGGAACAGTCCTGTACCAGAGGAGACTCCAAAAGATGAGAGACCCATGCCAGAGCTTTGAATGAGAGTAGAGTCAAAAGTCCTCTAAAGCCCTCTGATTCTCCACTCTAATGATTAGGAGCTGGAAGTTTCAGTGGTACTCGTGTGGAAGATACAGCTTAGGGGCTTGTAGTGACAGCAGAGGATCCAACAGAAATGGCAGCACCCCGAGACGCACTACCAGGATCAGATCTTGCTATCAGGCTTATTATTGCCAATCTTATTTTCCAGACTATTGAACCGAGCCACATGGGCACACAGCATCTGCCTTGAGAAGAGTCCATGACCCTAGTGTTATGTTACAAAACTATAAAATGACTCCCCTCCTGCCATTAACCATTGCTTCCCCTTTTCTTGCTCCACTGCTGTCAGGTGTTTCCCACCATGTCCTCTTGCTCGTTAGTCAATATACTCAATATATATCTATGAATATAATTTTTAATAAATGTTCACATTAATATACATTTGTGCGGTTGGTTCAGCTCAATTACTTTCCCATCTTGTGTAATATACCCCTCACTCACTTCTAGATTGTAATCTCATTTGCACAGGACCATCTACACATTTTGTTTCTCTAAATCAAGAAATGTGATGCACTACTTGTTTTGTACAGCACTTACTTTGTTATAAGTAAAGCAAAATAATAATGAAGACAGAAACAGAGATTCCTCTGATTGTTTATAATTATTTGTTTAGCTGCTTCTGTTTATAATTATTTGTTTAGCTGCTTCAGTATAACTTTACTTCCATCTAAAGAATTAAAATACATTGATACCATCTGTTTACTGAAACAGAAACTGCTAAAATGTCACCATTTATATACTAGCTTAACCTGGATGTGTTGAAACTGACCTTCACAGAAACTACCATTTAAGTTCAATCATTTTCACTTGCATTTTATTCTATTTCAGGTTTTGATTCTATTTTTCTTGGAAACAGATTTCATTTTTTCCCTTGCTTTACTTTATATGATTACTTGTTTTTGTCCCTTGTTTTAGCTATAACCTTTTAACAGATAGATAAAGAATATATAAATTGATAGATGGATAGATTTCCTTTAAGGTACTCAATGCAGTAGCCTAAAACACCAAATCTTTAAGGGTGTTGCCAAAAACACTAGAGCCTGGCTAAATTGAAGCCTCGAAACTCTAGAATTAGCTCCGGATGTCAACAACAGATATGTTTTTAACAAAATTATTGTTTTACGTTTTTCATTTATCTTATATTCATTACTTCTGCTATACTTTATGGTGTATAACCAATAAAATTAATGATTTGGGGCTGAGTTTTATGATTACTTTTATGGTCAAAAAATAAAAAATGGGGACATATGGTCACCCTACCCCAGGCAATGCTACAAACCAAATTGAGATAGCGCTTACATTTTTGCCTGTTTAGGCCTGTAGGCAAACAGGCCTGCGTATCAATGAGCAATTTTCATTCATTTGTAATGCAAACAGTCCAGACTGATGTCTAACAGTCCACTGAACTTTTTACTAGCTGAACCTGAAATTAAAATAGATAAGAATCAAAGGCAGTATCAAAGCTCAACCAGATGATTGGTGCATACATTTAATTTAAATTATCTAATTTTTAAATTCAGAAACCCATTAATTAAAACACAGCGCAGGAATTACACTGACTATGCAGATAATGAAAGAGTGAGGATGTTCCAGGTAAGTCTCCCTCCAATTGGATGCCAGATTGTGCTTTAAAAAGTGAAAGAAATGTCCCAAGATAACATTTTTAATCTCAAGCAGGGGCGTACCTAGAGTATTTGGCACCTGGGGTGGATCCTGTATGTGGCACCCCCCCCACACACACACACTTTAAAACTGCATAACTTCTACCGTTATATACCGGCACAGACACTGAAGGTGTATATACTGAGGCAGACATTGACGGTGGTACAGCATAACACTTATCACTATATACTGAGGCAGAAATTGACGGTGGTACAGCATAACAACTATCACTATATACTGAGGCAGACATTGACGGTTGTAAAGCATAACACCTACCACTATATACTGAGGCAATCATTGACGGTGGTACAGTGTAATCCCTATCACTATACATTGAGCCAGACATTGACAATAGTGCAGCATAACTCCTATCACTATATACTAAGCCAAACATTGATATGGTGTAGACCTACCACTTCATTGTCTGGCTTAGTAGTAGGGATGCACCGAAATGAATTCTGGACTGAAACTGAAAATGCAGCATTTACCTGGCCGAAACCGAATATAACCCCCCCACACCATAAAAAAAAATCTAACACTGTTATTTAAAGTAAGTAACACACCAAAATAGGACACAAAAGTAAATGCCCAGGCAACCAGTACATGCTAGAACCTGGACATGATAGGAGTGTGATTGCTGTTAGCAATCATACTCCTATCATGCCAAGTCTGCTAGTACATCCTGGAATCTGGGTATGCCTGGGCGTGATAGGAATGCTATTGCTGTTAACAATCATATATCATATATATATATGATTGTTAACAGCAATCACATTCCTATCACGCCCAGGCATACCCAGATTCCAGGATGTACTAGCAGACTTGGCATGATAGGAGTATGATTGCTAACAGCAATCACACTCCTATCATGTCCAGGTTCTAGCATGTACTGGTTGCCTGGGCATGATAGGAGTGTGATTGCTGTCAGCAATCATATATATATTAATATTGTTATTATTATTGTTCACATGTGAACTCAGCACTGGAGGCATAGAATCAGACATACAAATCCCGTATTTGCAAGCATACAATAATAATGTATGCCGGTATAGATCAACTGGAAATCATATAAAAACTTAGCAATAAAGGTAGAGATAAAACTACAGGCATAGATGATAGGTTGCACAACCCAAAGCCAGCCCTGGCGTCCACACTGCCCACATAGAACCTGACCAGCACCCAGATTACACACATAGGACCTGCCATCTTTGTACCCCAAACAGCCTAGCATGAGTCAACTTTGTCCCCAAACAGCTCGGGCTGTGTCATCTTTGTCCCATAACCACCCTGCCTGTGTCATCCTGGTCCCCAAGGCTCAAACATCCTGCTTGTGCCATCTTTGCCTTTCCACAAATCAATTTTACATCTATCATACACACAAACACTTAAACAGTCACTGACTAATTCACACTTTCATTCACATAATTAATTCACACAATCATTTATTCTCGCACCCATTCACACAAACTTTCCACACTGTAACTGCGGGGTACTTACCTTCTGTCTGCCCGAACCGCCGTTCTTCTGAAACCCCTCGATGCCTGTAGCCGCTGGCAGGTTTCCTGAGCACAGACTGCATGGACTCTGGCCCTGTGTACTCGTGTGCCACCGTGTGGTCTCTTATAGGCATTACCCTTGTGCGTTCCAAGCCTCCGTTTCATGCTGGGTGGGAAATGCAATTAGTATGTCTATTTAAACCTGGCTGTTGCACTAGCTCATTGCCTGTGATAGTGCCTTGTGCATGTTGGCTGTGCTTATTAAATACCTTACTTCGTGATTTGGCTTCTGACCCTGGCTTGTTTTTTGACGTTCCTGCCTATCTCCTGTGTTTGACCCGGCTTGTTTTTGATTATCCTGTCCTCGCCTACTCCTGACCTCGGCTCCGTGTAACGACTACTCTTTTGCCTGTTGCAACCAGTATACTGCCCTGCTCCTGTACTGGTGGATGATACCAGGTTCCTGCACTGCTGGTCTCTAGCCGTGACACACACATTCATTCATTCTCTCACTCATTCTCACTGTTCATTAATGCATTCTCAAAAACTCATTAATTATTTCCCTCATTCTCACAATGCATCCACATTCATTTATTATCTCACTCATTCTCACTGTTTATTTATTCCAATATACTTACTACCCTCTTTCTCACTATCTACCTTTCCCCCTTATCACTCCCTTCTCTCTATCTACCCCCTCCTAACTATCTACCCTCTCCCCCCTTTGAAGCTCACTTACCTTTCAGAAGTCCTGCGGTGGGGTACAAGGCTTCTGTCTTCCAGCTCTGCCACTGTATGGAACAGTATAGAGTGATGGGAGTTATGATGTACTTTAGAGCATAATTATATAATGAAAAATACATTGGAAATGGTACAGCATAACACCCATCATTCTCACACACTTACCAATCCACACTTACCAATCCACACATACCAATCCACTCTCACTGTCACTCTCACTCTCACTGAATGCTTTCCTACCTTCCTCTTTTCTCCTTACAGCAGTCAGCTCCTTTTCCTCCTCTTCGCTCCTCTTCTTCAGTTCTTCTGTCTTCTTCTGGTTCAGAGGGCATGGACGGCGATGGGCTGACAACAAACCCCGGCGCACAGCAGCAGTTGCCGCGCGGATCTCAAGGAAGCGGTATCGGAGGTCTTTAACAGACTTCCAGCTCCCTTGAGTGATTTTAAGCTGGGTTAAGGGCCTCTCTGGAGGGGTGCCGGCAAGTTGGCACCCCCCTGATGAGCGGCACCCGGTGCGGACCGCCCACACTAGGTACGCTACTGATCTCAAGCATTCTTGATTCCAGCAAGTTTTTTCATGAATCGACCCCACAAGATAAAATTCTTTATGTCGTCGTACCTCCTCTACAAATCACCATCTAGTGAATAAAAAACATCCAATCAGTGGAATGCATATTTACCAAAGATATAAGGGGCAATTCCTTGGTAGCTAGGTTTGGGGCAATAGAAATAACTCCTATTCAGGTGGTTTCTATAGTGAAAGCCACATGTTTTGGTATTCTGTTTAGGAAATGGTCTAGTTATGTTAAAGACAACTAAAACACAAAGCGCACTATCATTCAGCCCTACACTGCTTTTGTTTATAGTGCACTGCATTAAACAATCAAAATATACTTTTTATATTTGATTTCTTTCTTCAGGGAGCTTAGCGGTAATGTACTTACCATAAGATCGGTTTCTGTATTTTGTTCAAAAATTGCTCAGCAAACTATCCATGCATAACCATTTAACAAGCTTTTCTTATGCTTCGGTATTTTTTCTCGAGGACAATAACAAGCTCCCTGGTCAACAAGTCGGTTTGTTAAGAAATAATTACACTGTTCTTACCATTTGTCTTTCAGAATCTATGCTTCAAAGTCCCAAAACTTTTAATTAGAACATTTATTGTTGAAAAAGGAATATACATATTTGAAGTTACCATTATCCAGTTGACAAACCCTAGCTGCATTACAGTTGATCCTTTCGTTGTGAGAAAAACTTATATTTAGCTTTATCTTTAACAGTCATGTAAATACACAGAACAATATATACCAATAAATAGAAAATATAAATATGGTGAGACAGACATCTTATTGTTTCTATTAGCCTGCACCAAACCATTTAGGGATAGGTAAAGGGGAATTAACATTAAAACTGTACAAATGTAATAATAAAACATAAAGTGTTCAAATATGTTTGTTTTCTGTCTCCTAGTAAATGGTCTTACATTTTGGCTAAAATAAATGTCTGTAAGGTTCACAGTTGTAATCAAAAGTTTGCATACCATTGGAGAATTGCTAATATATGTACTATTTTTGAAGAAAACATGAGTGAGCAGGCAAAACACATTTCTGTTATTCTTTATGGCAGGGGTGTCCAACATGCGGCCCGCGGGCCAAATGCGGCCTGCGAGACCTCGAGGTGCGGCCCGTGTAATATCGGCAGCCAGGGCAACTGATCTTACACGGGCCGTACCTCAAGCCCTGCTACAACAAGAGCCCTGCTACTTACCAGTGGGAGGGTCTTTTGTACTGCAAAGAGGAAGCGGAACCCAGCAGAGTTCATGTGACATCACATGACTCTGCTCCAGTCCTGCTTCCTCTGTGCAGTACCTAAATTCTCAGGTTAAAGTGATGATATTGTTAGCCATTGTAAAAGAGCAAAAAAATAACTTTTTGATCATGACTTTTTGCTAATTGCTAATTTCATGTACAAATTAAAAGAGCACCAAACTAAACCTAATGTTTTTTAAAAACATACTGTCATAGTTACATTTCCAGGAATGTTGGAAATCATTTGCGCAGCCCACAGAACTAATGGAAACTTGCTGAGCCAATCATCTAATAATGTTTGGTACAATAATTTCAACACTCAATGCTTCAAAGGGATATAAAAACACTTACTGAAGATACACCGCTACAATTTCTTCGATTTGTCACATTTGGTTAAACACAAAATGCAGCTTTTAAAGGATTTTTTTATTGAGGGTATATCTATATCACCCATGTAAAAAAGTAATTGCCCCCTAAACCTAATGAGTGGTTGTGCCAGCTCTGATAGAAACAACTGTAATAAAATGTTTGTGATAACTGGTAATGTCTTTTACATCACTGTGGAGTAAATTTGGCAAATGTGGCATGAACTGCCTTTCTAAGGTCATGCCTCAGCATCTCAATTGGATTCCTGAAGTGCCGTTCCAAAACCTTAATTTTATTTACTTTGTTTTATTTGAGCCAGTGACTTGCTTGTGTGCTTCAGATAATTGTCCTGCTGCATAACTCAACTGCGCTGTACCTTTAGGATACAAACTGATGGCAGGATTTTCTGGTAGAGTGCAAAATTCATGGTTTCATCAATTGTGACAAGACACACAGGTCATTAAGCAGCAAATCAGCCCCCAAACCATCACACTACTACCACCATGTTTGAATTCTGGAATGCTGTGTTAGGTTTACATCAGATGTAAGAAGACCTATGTCTTCTTCTTCTGACTCATCAGTCCACATATTTTTCCAAAAGTCTTGGGGTCATCAAGGTGTGAGATGAGCCTTTGTATTGTTTTTGGTCAGCAGTGGTTTTACACCTTGCAACTCTGACATGGATAAAATCCATGTGTAATCATGTACTCTGACCTTAAATGAGGTTAATAGACCTGCAGTTGTTTACATGTTAGACTCATGGAAAGGTTCACCACTGTTCCATGTTTTCTCCATTTGTAGATATTGACTTTCACCATGGTTTGCTAGAGTCCAAAAGCCTTAGACATGTCTAGACTGACAGATATAATTGACTTTGTTTCTCATCTTTTCTTGAATATATTATTTATCATTGCATCATGTGCTGCTGTTTTAGAAGTTCTAGCTTACTTTACTTTGAAAGACAGGTTCTTATTTAATTGATGTTATGATTTAACAGGGCTGGCAGTAATCATGTCTGGATGTGTCTAGTGGAAATGAACCCAATTATCAATTTAATTTGGTTAATCTAGTAAATAAGGGACAATTGCTTTCTCACATAGGGCCAAATAGGGTTGAATAGCCTTTTTCAATCTATACCTGAAATCATTGTTTAACATTTTTAGTTTTGTATGGAGATTCCTTTTTGTGCAACAAAACGTGTGTTATATTACATATTATTTTTCCATGGAACTTTGAAACCTATTCCTGTTTTATTTGAGATAATGGGGACCTTATTTTTTGTCTCTTTTATATATTTTAATTATTTTAATGGAGGTGTACATAACCTTGAGTGTAATATTTTTTCTCACGGACATTTCTTTGTATTGTTATGGCCCAAATCAGCATTTCCTACAGTATTTTATGATGTGTGAATGTAATATGAAAGTTGAAAAGGTTAGCTGTCTTCAAACGCGCAGGTGGGTGAATATACCCCATAGCATTCCAGGTTAGGTATGTTATATGTGGCTGATGTGAGGCTTCTTCTGATGCTATATTATGGTGTTTTATAAGAGTTTCTCATTATTGTGTATCTAAAAGACAGGGGGAATGTAATTTTATCTTGTCATTAAGGAATACAGTCTTTTGGAAAAGAGGTCAAGATTTCATAGAATAAAGAAAGTGATGGAAAATCAGTGTGTCTGTGGTCATATATCTGAAGAGGAGACCAAGTAAACAAGTAATGATATTATATATCAGTTTATTAACTCAGTCCTCTAATCAGCAGATACTTTATTCTCTTGACGGCCCAGGTGGAGCCAGACATAAGAAGCTTTATGTATTTGTGGGGAAATCAATGTATTTTTATTAAACGTTTTAGCTCCCAGATTTAATGCAGCTCCTCTTTAATGTACAGATGATAATGTCTTGTCAACATGTGCGAAAATGGTTGCATTCAGTGGTTAATCAGTCTTGTCTCTTTATAGGTTCTACTCGGCTCTTAACAAAATATTGAACAAAAAAGTCAGATAATCTCATCCACATCAAAGCTCTCATAAATTTCTGATGACTGCGACACTTTGGCGTCCAGAAAGGTTGTGCTTACTTTTATTGGCCCTAGAGAAACAATAAAACACTTTAGCCGGGTTGTTATAAAGAATCCTCATTTATCTACAACTTAGTTGTTCTAACCTAAGTTTTCCCTTAGCTTCTTTCTGATATTGATTTTCAGGATCATGATCCACCTTAATGTAATTAATAAGCCCCGTAGGAGCTGTATACAATGTTAAACACAAACATGTTCCAGCAAAATCAAAGAAAATAAACTAAAAATACAGACTAGAAATGATATAAAGATGTCTTAAGAAATGAAAAAAGTAAAATATAAATTTAAAATATTTTTCAAATGTATAAAGAGCTCCATAAATACACTTAGAGTATGTCCTTCTGTCCAAATATGTATACTCCTTTCAAAAACACTTACTGTATTGAATCCCATTATCACAGAAATATATATTTTTTCACTTTTTTAGCTTCAACAGCCATCTTCAACAGTTAAGTACAGGATGTTACCTGCTGGTTGGTGGTGTGAACAGCATGGGTTCTTAAACAAGATTTGAACCTATTTTTCTTTATCTCCCCATCTCTTTTACAAAGCTGCATTTGAATGTTTTGGACTTTTCTAAATCACTGCATATGAAAAAGAAAAAAGACATACAAAATCCGTGATATCTGTATGGTCTGAGCACTATACGAAACTTTTTATGTTCTTATATTCAATTTAGAAATATAAGTAAAAGGGTTTTTTGTATTTTGTTTAATTTCCCTTGTTGCTTTTTCTTTCAATTATTTAATTTTTTAACTACACAGAGGCTCTCTTTCTTGGTGTAATCTTCCATGTAGACATAAACACAAACTGGCTTCTTGTATACTCTAAGACAAAGTTACATGTACACGATTACGCACAAATATACACACACACATGGAAGGTCTGCTTCAAAACTCTTTGGTAGATAAATCTCACCCATAATATATACACAAAAGACTCTGATGTCGGTCCTAACGGAAAACGTGATTTGTCATTGTTTAAAGATAAACTTAACTGAGACACGTATTCAAACAGGCATATTAACAATAATATATTGGTAGCAAAAGAACCAAATGGGAGTCTTATATATAAATTTGCAGTCAATATTGCAAAAACATCTGTGAGTTTTACCTACCTGCTGGCATTCCCATTTTGCATTATTTTGTGGACTGACACGTACATAGGCAGCATGTGAAATCTACATGCATGTACAATCATTTCTACTGAATACATGTATTAAGGGAGTGGGGACATTTAAGAAAAGTATTAAGTTTCTTTTACATTTTTGTTTTGCCTCCATGGGAAAATGTTTTCTCATAAGTTTGCTATTTGATAAGGCTGTCAATGTTTTACATACTTTTTTCCAGACTGATATAACTACTAGTTATTATAATGTGAAATTAAGTGCAAAGTGTTTGATGCTGTGTTTCTCATTTTAATAACTTTCACATGAAGGACAAATAATTCATAGATGTACCAATACAACCTCCATGAATACAAATGCCCCATATTATACCAATATGAATGAGTGACAGGGTGTTGCAAGGTAAAAATGTAATTACCTAGTGATAACAGTCATTATTATAATTCATGGTTCATACAGACAAATGGTACAGAAGTGCCATTTTGAAGCAATAGCACTTTGCTTTCTATAATATTCCGTAATATAATTTAATAAAACTGGCAATCCCTGGAAACAAGCAAGGCATGAAGCATAAACGTGTATATCAACTTGTCTTACTGCTCAACATTTTAAAATTGCCTTAGTTATGAACAATTTACTACACTTAATATAAAGTATTATCATGCAAAAGTTTAGTTTGTCCCTAAAAGTTTTTAAGGAAATAACCTGAAGGAAGCTTCATTGTGTCGCATATAAAGACTCATGGTTAGTAGGGCAAGGCTACCTTTACCTCTATCCTCTACTCTTTCTCCTCTGTCGTTTCAAGAAGAGGAACCTGCAGGACACACGTTCCATCGTCCTGTTACCATCACCATTTGGTGCTGTATGTATACTATTTTGGTCCAACAAATAAAATTATTTAAGAAGACATAGACGCTATGATTTCATCCGAACTTTGGCCACGTAGACATTAAGATATTTAGCCAAAACAAATATTTAACACCACCTATAATAACAGGCTAAACTCATATTTATTTAAATGCATCTGTAAATGGTTAAAATATTTTAAAACCATCAACTGGAAAGGCAATATAGGGACTCTTGTTTGCACATTTATTGGTGTCTTAATATGCTTTTTTCCTCAGTGCCGCTTCCATTGGACCTATGTTTCCCACCCAATGTGACTGCCAGTTGTTGAGGTGATCTATTTTTGAGATGGTTATGGAATAGTGTTCTGTGGAGGGGGAGACCCTTCTGGATAGTCTTGTGTACAGGAAGCATAAGGGGGCACCAGATAGTGTTGTGTGTATGTGATTAGATAGATAATGTGGCATTTTTTTCATGCCAGTTCCTTATGCTAAATATAAAGGTCCCACCAAGTTGGCAAACACTCTGCAGAGTTAATTAGCCCAATCCTGGGTTCAGTAATTCTTATATAAGAATGCTGCCAATTCCTTTCAATGGATGACGTTTCTTAGAGAAACTCTGGATATGCAACTGAAAAGAGGGCATCCGCTTCACCGATTCCAGGGAGGGAAACCCCTACCATCACAGCAACTATACGCTTTCCATTAGATTACAGCTGTGCTCTTTTCCACAAGGTGAATAGTGAGATCCATTTCGGTCTTTTCGCTAATAAGTTAAGAGGTCAGTCAAGTTAAAGGTTATCTTATGTGACCAGACTCAGTCCAGGTGCATGCCCTTGCATGCTAACTCTCGCAAATCTGTGAGTTTTTGTGAAGTTATGCAAGGGCTTGCTACTTTAAATTTTCCCATTTAAAGGAAAAGCAATGTGCCAATCGGAATTTGCATGCCGGTTGTAATTCGCAAATTAAAGAAATAAAAAAATGATATGGGGCTAGCTTGCCTTCCTTCTTCCCACCTTTTGAGCAGTTGAGGGTAACTAAATAAAACTTGGGGTATATGCCCCTTTATACACGTCTTCTCCGTCATGCCCTGCTAATGGGGAAGGCTGGTTAAATTACCTAAAAACCCCATAAGTTACAATAAATACAGTTCCCTTTGGAGGGGCACGGATCTCCCTCCATGCATTATTCCCCTTCCTCTATCTCTAAGCCTCCCTGAGATGAAGTCCATCGAGGCAACTTCTAGGACAAATGGTGGTCATTTATATTTTTAAATGCTCTTCCATGATCCCCAAAGTCCACAATCCCCGCAGAAAGAGGGCCACGCAAAAAAGCTAGTTAAAAAAAAATAGGATTCTATGTTCCAAAATGGCCAGCGTTGGAGTGTTCTTATTTACTAGTGCACACTAGTGCCATTCAGTATATGAAACCTTTATTGCATCTCCATTGACTTCAATGGTCTCCATAGACTTGAAGGGTTTGAAAATAGTTAGAAGAAGCACAATTAGACGAAGATGGATTACTTTTGTTTTGCAGCTTTAGGCCTCTGGCATCACTGGAGGTTCCCTTGAAATTGAAAGTGACACTTTAGTTTATTTAAAGGTGGCATCCATATGGTACCTGGTTGTACCTTATCCTCCTACCAAGGGGACTTAGTGATGGGTGGTAGGGTTTGTTTAATTTGTCATTTTATTTTTCATTTTATTTTATTTAACCTTCTCCATCCCACAGGACAGAGATGGACAGAGAGGCAAGGACATGGTCCCCTGTCCCCCTCCAAAGGAAATTTGTATTTATTTAAACCCCCTCAACCTAATGAGCAGAAAATGATGGGTGAATGGACAAAGGTGCCCCAACGACGGAGATTAGGGTGAGGCAAGGCTTGAGGTTTGTGCTTCCCATAGAGATTTTAGATCATTTACCTGCCATCACTATTAACACTGTATAGGGAAAAGGAGGGTATAGAAAGCCATATACTCCAAAGGATTTTTTTTAAACCCACAGGGTTGGGGAAGAAGGAGGGTAATCATCACCTCCGCCAGGTGTAAAAACCAAACGTCAGTTTCTAGACACTGTGACGCTTGATTGTGTAAGTGTACTTTAGAACAATGTTAAAACGATAACAGTGGCAAACATTTGACAAACAAAAATTGTAACCATCCTAAAGCATTTTTATAAGAACTATTTCATTTAACTCACCTTTCAAATAATTGCTGCAACTTTAGTCGCTCCAAGATTTCCATCAGAGTTTTGTTATTATTTTTATTGCCTTTTACTTCTATGCTTCTTGAAATAGTTTCTTCAATGAATCAGTTGCTATGCCAACATTCATTTTAGCGTGGGGCAATTCAGCGCTGAAATATAGTAATCTGTGTTGCAATTTTTATAACTAGGAATTTAATACAATTTTCCCTTACTGTATGGCCACAATGTATGACCCTCAAAGAATGAAAAGACCAATATTGGAATGATAACGGTTAAAAGGAGAAAGCTGTATTGCCATTTTTGTTTTTGCCAAACCTGTTATCTATGGTATAAAGCATACTATATACACGTAACTTATAGCATACCAGTGTATTTGTCAAGATACCTTAACCAAATTAGTTTAAATGCTTCCCCCCCCCCCATCTTGCTGTTCATTTTATGGATCCGATTTTCTATTTTTTTTTTGCTCTACACCCTCAGAAAACTAGGCGTATGGCCGACTTTCCTCCATCTATGTGTGATGCTTCTCAAGATCTATGTTTATTTTGGTTACATTATAATCAAAGCTATTACCCATAAAGCATCCATAGCAACATGGCAGAATTGATTTATTTAATTGTAATCCTTTCTTAATCAAACCCATTTTCTAAAAATCAGTTCTGTGGCACATTTCTACATTTGAAGATATCTACTGGTGACTCTGGCTATCTTTATGAACCAAACAGAAGGTGTTTATATATGATATACACTATATATACTGTGAAGCTTGTTTTAGGTAACTCCCACAAATTAATTATTTTTAGGGATAGGTGGCTATAACTTGTACTACAGAATTTAGCTTTCATCTAAACTCCAAGACATGTTCCATTCAGCCAGTTGCTTAGCATTAACCCTAAAATCTCAACTCCTTATCTCAAATCTGCCCTGGTTTGTTTTTTGAATCTCTGTGGGCTCCCACATACATTACCACCCAATGCCTAGTTTGGGGCGCTTACCCTCCCCAGGACTTAGGACCCTAGGGCATGACTAGGTCCCAGCTCTCCTGGGTTACATTGACCACTTTTGGTTTGATACCCAAAATCACCTTTAGAAATAAAAGAAATGGATATTCACAGGTACCCCGAGGGAATAATACACAATACTGATAAAAAATAGTCTTTACTATACAGACAATTTAATATGCACAACATGGAATGTATTTTGTACATTTTTTGCATCACTGATTTCTCCTGGAGGTACAGGTCTCAATTTTCATTTTATTTATTCATGTAGTTACAGGCTTTAAATGCTGTATACAGTTCCTTTGTGTACAACGGTCGCTTTGATCATCTACAGGTTCTTTTAGGAACAATTTATTTAAACCATCAGTTGGAGCTAAACAGATACAGGAACAGAAAACATTTAATGCACTTTGTCAATTTTTTGTAGCTTTGCTGACAGACCAATCACAGTTGGATATTTCATTGGATTTTAGTTACCTCACAGTGAGTATCTGGAATCTGAAAGTTGACTTTTATCCAATTTCAGTATCAACAGCTTTAAACTCATGTAATATACTAAAGAATGAAGTATGTATCCCAATGTCTAATAAAATATCACATAAGAAAGAACTAGAGATATAATTGACATGTGTCTCAAACACCCCAGGTATTTTTTTAAACCTTTTTTTAAGTATCTAGTACTAGATCTTGCTTCACCCTGTAATAATGACAAATATGTTTCCTCTCTTATAATAGAACAGATGGCTGATGGGGGGTTTTCTACCAATATCATGGATCAGGCTTTCCAATGGGTTTTCCCAGTGCTGGGGTTTATATGATCTTATACAAGAAACTACATAGCTGTGTGCTTAAATGTACACAAATTGTTTTGGCCTATGAGCCAAATAAGCGGGGGAAAACTAATGCCTAGTTTTCCTCCAGTCACACAGCCATTTTGCCCTAAGATGAATATCTGGCAATATGGCAGTGCTTTTGGTTACACCCCGCCCCCCCAAAAATGGAGGATCAGGAGAGAGGGGTTTAATTGATGCAGCCGGTTTGTATCTTTCTTGCACCTAGTTTGTGAATTTAGCCAATTTACTTTCCATGTGACCACCTTCATGCGGACGTGGATTAGAGCATTTGGGAAGGGTTAATCTTTATTGGCCATGTCTATGGGATACCTCTATGGTACCTCAAGACTACATTGTGTGGTCAAACTCTTTACTTGTATAAAACAAACATATCTGTCTTTGGTCACTCTGTGTCTATTAGTGTACTGATCACAACCAGCATACCAAGGACAGCAAAAAGCGGTTAATAAATTGACTGTAGAAGTACATCCTGTTGTCTGGTTGTTTCCAATGACTGTACAGTATATGAATAAATGTATGTCTCTTTACATTTCATGATTATGATAAGTAAGAATATGAGCCAGGTCTAAGGACGCTCTTTTACATAATACATTGAAGGGCCCCAGGAGCATAACTAGAAGCCTCAAGGCCCCGGTGCAAGAATCTGTTAAGGGTTCCCCCCAACCCAACCCAACCTAATCTAACTGTAAATATGAAATTTAAGTGAACACCATTTTCTATTAAATATACATGTTGTTGTAGACACTTTTGCCAACATAGACAAGTCTTGTTAATGATTTCTTTCTCATCCTTAAGTTACGAGATAACATTTGTTTACCTGTCTGTATACTTGGAACATATTTACTCTGTGTAAATAAGAACTTTTTACCTTAGTCTGTGTTTGATGTGGATTAGTGGTACCAACTATATGTTGAGTGTTACATTTTTCTTTGTGAATGGTTTTGTAGCAGTCTCCCTGAAATAGTATTTAAACCCGCTCGCAACAATGAATAAATTGAGAAGTGACTGAGAACGAACACCTTGTGTGTGTCTGAATTATTTACTTCTCCCAGATATCTGCGCTTGCCACTCTGAAGGTTCTGCAGATTTACTCAAGAGCTCCCGGGAGGCTTTCGGCTCAAGAGAGGTGTCCCCCATAAGAGGAGGGGCGAAACATTTCAGCTGGTGTCAGAAGTGGGATACAGACGCATCGGGTGAGTACGTGATATTTTGTCCGTATGACTCCCGGTGTCTCTGTATCTATTCTCAAATTATAGTTTTCTTCCTCTGAGCCGAAAGTATTGTGGCAGTGAGTTAAAGTCTCACTGGTGTATACAGGGTTAGAGTCCCTGGCGTTACAGGGTTAGAGTCCCTGACGTTATACAGGGTTAGAGTCCCTGGCGTTGCAGGGTTAGAGTCCCTGACGTTATACAGGGTTAGAGTCCCTGGCATATATAGGGTTAGAGTCCCTATAGGGTTAAAGTATATTATAAGTATAAACATAAATCTGCAGAACTGAACGAGGTCAATAACTAACGGTATTGATTTGCAGGATGAAAAGCTTATAACGTTTGCTTCTTTGCTTCCTTAACCTTTTTGCTTGCTGCAGCATTGTTTCTTGCTTTTTGTTTGTGTGTACTATTTGTTGTATTTTGTTATGGGTACGTTATTGAGTAAGGATATGAAAAGGGGTGGGGAAAAGGGCAAAAGTAAGACTGCCATAGTAACTAAATCTAATTTGTTGGTGGTAAAATGTAAATTTGATCCTGTAGTGGACACACCCCGAAGTTATGTTTTAAAATGTACAGAGGATTATTATGTTGTTCCATTCATTGATTTGCTGGCACAGTGGACTAGGGCAATGAATTCTGATAGCCCTTTTCCTAATGAGGGTTCTTTTAAACTACAGCATATGATGTTAATGAGAGGATTGTGTTTAGGAGACCCTGAATGGACTGGTTATGGACCAGATCCTATTTGGGACATGGATTATATGTCCAAGTGTGCTTCTGTATGGCTCAAAATTTGTCCGATAGAATTTAAGCATAAGGAATCTGATCAACCTAAAAATAATGAGTGTACTGTATGTAATGCTCCTAATAATGATGTATTCCCACCCCCATACAAACAGTCCACTAATTTGTATCCAAGTTTAGACCCACAAATTCTTTCAGCAGTGGCTTATCATATGTCCCAAACACATGACCAGACACCCCCAGTGCCTATACCGACCCCAGTAATTCATTCACCAGGAACACCCGTAATTATACAACCTATTCCTATGGTGCCCGAATCACAGGTTTCAGAAGCACCACAATCTGACTCTGATTCCTCAAAATCATTGTTAGATGTAGATGTAAGTGTTGGTGGAGAGAAAATACCTGCCTTAGTCACCTCACAAGATACACCAGTTGCAACACATATAAGATCTAGACAAATGCCACTGTTAACTCCACAAGGTGTCGGGGACACATCAGTTTTTGGTACACTAGGCAAATATGCTCCAGACTCCCCAATACACCACATGCCTTTTATGACTATTGGAAAGGATGTACTTATTCAGTCTGTTGATACTAAGATGCTTCAGGAATGGGCTAAAAGTTGTCCGGACCCCTACACTAATCCAGAGGGGGCCATTAAGTATATGAAAAGAGTAACTACTGGATATTTGTTTACTGGCAATGATATAAGATTCTGTCTTGACTGTTTAACAGGACATCAGGGGATAGAATGGGAACTTAAATGTCCCACATTGAGCAAAGATAATGATGCACCTAAGCCAGATGGTTCCTTCCAGTGGAACAGGCCTAATTTTGTAGAATTAATGTGGCAACAAATATCTAGATATTTTCATGAGCAGGGAAGGGCTAAGAAAAATGTGGGTTTGATTATGGCTATTAAGCAGAAGGATGATGAAACCGTTAGTAGTTTAAATATACCCAAAGAGTTACTGTACCAGCTCCAGTCTTTAACTAAATTTGCACTTACCCACAGTGCTTATCAATGTTTACAGTTCATGTTATCTATTGAAAGTACCACTAATGACTCTGAGCTGGAAATGCATGACATGGACATGTCATATAGGGTTGTTATAGAGGGAATATGGATTATGCCCACCCGTGTGTACATCTGCACGAGTAAAGGTGCTTTTCTATGGGCAATGGGTCAGCAATTAGTTTTTCAGGATAAATATCTGCCCTTAGATAAAGTCTGGGAGCTTGAATACAATCTGGTTTCTTTAGATACACTACCTCATGTTATGGAGGGTGTTAACCCTAAAGTATGGGCTACCTCTAATACTGACCCCGGATTTATACACTGTACACCATATGAGGCTAACCTTAAAACCTGGCACACACCCAGTTTACATCAAACAATACCCACTATCACGGGATAAAGAACAGGGTTTAGAGCCTATCATACAGGATCTTTTGCAGAAGGGAGTGATAGAGCCTACAGTGTCACCTTACAATACACCTGTTAACCCTATACCTAAGCCAAATTCTACGCAATGGCGATTCACTCAGGATCTTCGTGCAGTGAATGTACTAGTACAACCTTTAGCTCCAGTAGTGCCAGACATTACTTCTATCATCACTGTCATACCAGCAAATGCTACACATTTTACTGTTATTGATCTAAACAGCGCATTCTTTAGCATACCGGTACACCCGAACACAAGGCCTCTGTTTGCGTTCACGTATAAAGGGAGTCAGTATACATGGACTAGATTACCACAAGGTTATTGTGACTCCCCTACCGCCTATTCCACAGTAGTCAGACAAACCCTGATGGCCTGGCACCCGCCCCGTGGCTCTGTTTTGCTGCAATATGTGGATGATTTGTTGCTTTGCAGTACTTCAGAATATCTTGCTGCTACAGGACATAAAGTCTCACCTCACAAGATTCAGATTGCACAGCAGTCTGTCAAGTACCTAGGATTCCTTCTTCGGCCAGGTGAAAGATTGTTGTCACCAGAAAGGGTAAAAGTGATTGCCAATTACCCTAAACCGAAGACCAAAGCAGCCTTGCTTTCGTTCCTAGGGATAGTCACGTACTGTCGCCAATGGATCCCGAATTGTTCACACTGGGATAATATCCTTCGACAAATGACATTACAAGCACAGCCATATATGCTGCAATGGACTCCGCACGCTGAACAAGCTTTTAAGGAGCTCAAAACGGCTCTGTGTAATAGTCCAGCACTTGGACTGCCTAAGTATGAACTGCCTTTTCATCTGTTTACTAGCGAAACAGGAGTTGCGGTGGTGGCGGTGCTAGCACAGGAACATGGCTCGGGATACAGGCCGGTAGCGTATTTGTCAAAAAAGTTACCTGAGATTGTGCAAGGTTTTCCGGCATGTTTAAGACAAGTGGCTGCATGCGCAATGATGGTTGAGGCAGTACAACCTATCGTTTTTTCCCATGCTCTAATTTTACATACATCACACCAAGTCATACACGTGTTAAAGAATCTTATCACTCAACATATGACAGCGCAAAGACGAACAGGCTATGAGACTATTCTTACCTCTACTGACAATCTCTCTATCAAATATCACTCACCACACACGGGCCCTGCCCAGGCCCTTAGTAAAATGTTGCTATATAATGCTGAGGATAACGACTTTGAACACGATTGTTTGCAGAACATACAGACAGCCACATCAGTAAGGGCTGACTTGTCAAGTACACCCCTTAAGGAGGGGAATGTAGTGTTTGTGGATGGGTCATGCTACAAACCTGCAGATGGTGTGTATTTAACAGGATTTTCAGTTGTTTCACCCCCAGACAAGATATGGTGCTCAGGTGCACTACCTTTTGTGTCTGCACAGGCCGCAGAACTTGTGGCCCTAACACAGGCGTGCAGAATATTTAAAGGACAGGATGTCACCATTTATACAGATTCCAGATATGCATTTGGAGTAGTACATGATTTTGGTGTAATTTGGAAGAACAGAGGGTTTGTGAGTGCAGATGGAAAGGGAATTTCGCATGCTGACCTTGTTAATGATTTACTTGAAGCCCTGATGCTGCCCCGAAAAATAGCTGTGGTAAAATGTAAAGGTCATGCAGTAACTAATACGGAAGAAGCACAGGGTAATAATTTTGCAGATGAATGTGCAAAGCAAGCAGCACAGCAACAGATAATGTTCCCTGACTATCACACGACGATAGACACGCAATTACAAATGGTTATGACATTTTTTACTCCAGACTATGACGTTAAAATCTTACAGAAAATAGCTGATCCACAGGATATACAATATTGGCAAGAACAAGGATTGACTCAAGATGATAAGGATTTGTGGAGAAAAGAAAGTAGAATAGGTTTCCCTAAGACTGCCTGCCCCATATTAATATCACACTTTCACGGGTTTGGCCATAGAGGAAAAAAAGCAACACAAGAATCGATTGAAAAAGTTTTTGTAATAAGAGATTTATCTCAAGTAATAGAACAGCAATTATCTCGATGTCTTATATGTATTAGGAATAATACACAAGGCATTAGACCAGCTAAGCATGAGCCCCATCCTACAGGTCCTATGGAACAACTACAGATTGATTTTACACATATGCCCACGGCAGCAGGGAATTTAAAATACCTTCTGGTAATTGTGGATCAATTCAGTAAATGGGTGGAAGCGTTCCCTACCACCAATGAGAATGCAAAAACAGTGGCTAAAATACTATGTAAAGAGATCATCCCACGATGGGGATGTCCACTACAGATAAACAGTGATCAAGGAACTCATTTTACCTCTAAGCTGATTCAAGAGATAGCTAAGCTTCTGGCCATAGACTGGAAATTTCATATCCCGTATCACCCACAATCCTCTGGTCAGGTAGAACGCACTAATAGAACCATCTAAGACAAACTGCGCAAAGGTACAAATGGGACCTTTCATAGATGGCCTGACCATCTACCAGCCATATTGGCCGAAATAAGAATGACCCCTAATAGCACCACCAAACTAGCACCTTATGAAGTGTTAATGGGGAGGCCGTTCCCAACACCCTGGGCTAATGGTAAGTATTGCCCAGTGGAGTCTGGGGACGTAGGACAGATGCAGGAAGGTTATG
>VKOC01000009.1:12788718-12806364 GCA_009364415.1 Spea multiplicata | reverse complement strand
GGCATATAGGGGGTATAAGGCATATCTGGGGGGCAGAGTAGCAAGCCGTGTGGCAGATGTGAATAACTGGGGGCAGGTTGGCAAATAAAATAAAAACAGAAAATGCATTTTTCTCAATCATAGTTTTTATCAAATACAAAAAAATGTACATGTGAATTAATATTTACTAATACAACTTTTTCTTATAGGATAGTCTTACATTCAGACTTATTCTTTTTTCCGAAATTAATATTCATATTTTGGGGGGTTGTCTTATAATTGAGCAAATACGATAGAATATATATATATATATATATTCTATCTCTGTTTGTGCAACCAAGTAATTGCTTTTCTCAACAAAATAATAAAATTTGCATATTATCTGGACAGATGGACTATGGAATCAGTCAAACAATTCTGCTTTGGGCATGATCCAGAATTTCGGGTTGAATGATGTTTAACCCTTATTACTAAGCTAAACATAAAATCCATATAATCTGTTGCAGTATTACTAAAATTCATACATCTGTTTTGTACAGGCTTTTTCATTAACATAATATTCTTGCCAACTGCTTCAATTCAGTCAGCACAGCTTTGCATTTGGCTCATCCCCAAATACTGAACATCTATTCAAATGACTAACATTTTTACTAAAACATTAAAGCCATTAAAATGATGAAGCTGACAAAACAAATGAAAATATTTGCGGATATTAATCTGCTAAAATGGCAAAAGATTGATTTCTTTGCGTCTGAAAGAATAATAAAACTATATAAGGTTTTCCCTTATATATTTTGTGTTACATGATGCAATTTTGAAATACATTATTTTATTGGATAATATTTCATTCATACAGTACACAATAATTGTATTAATGAAAGGCCTTCTAGGTACATATGATGTCATGTTCCAGCACTTGGCATGAAATGCCGGCACCGCAACTCAGCTATAGGCCTTGCGCAGGAGAGCAGTTGCTGAAAACGTATTCTTGAGCGACCGCTTGGCGCCCCTCTCTATCCTCCATGTAAAAAAAAAAAAAAGCTACCGTTTTAACTCCGGGACAATGCATTTAAGGCTGCCCGAGACCGGGACTTAAAGTCCCATATTGGGACTGTCCCTGGCAATCCGGGACATGTGGTCACTCTACACAGAGGTCATCAGTACGACCCATTGTACTGCCAGTCTATGTAGATGGCAAGCCTGTGTGATTGATTTTATACTCCAGTTAGCAATTGGTGTGACTAAACTCAATAATTAGAAGTGTCGACATACCTTTGGTCATATAGTGTACTAAAGAGTGCAATAACGGTTTTGTAATTGTAAAAATCACATCAGCATTTTGTCATAGTGTTAGCCTTTGCCTCTTTATTAATAGTATACACCTTAAGTGAAAGTGTGCCAATTATGGCTCTAGAAAATAATTAAATTAAGTAAGCAGCCTCAGTGTAGTGCAGCCTAATTATTATGTACGCTGTGACTCTACAGATAAAATAATGTTGGTATATTGTACATCATTTCTAGCTACATATGAGAGAGATAAATATAGTGTACAGAAGAATAGTAATCAGTTGTTTCGCTACACTAGCTAATGACTTCAAAATAAAAGCCAGCCGACAAGTTTATAGAGATGGTGTCAGACAAATTCTATTTAGGAAGCGGAGCATCTGCTTTGACTTAATTGCTGAACTAACAAAACCAATTTTCTTTGATGTCTGGAACATAAAATGTGTAAGGCATTATTATTTAATTGCATTTTTTAACTTTTAACACACCTGTATTTTTAGTCTTTAAACAGACATCTGACTTGTCACCATTTGCATTCGGTGCAATAAAAACTGTGAAGGTATTTCAATATTGTGCCTATGCTGCACAAGAGAAGTATATCCAGTGTGCCAACATTTATTTAGAGGAAACACATTTACCATACTTTGCCATACATCACAGAGATGGAACTTTCCCCACCACAGCTTTTAACATAACTAACGTCATGTATTAGGCCTTATAAAAGATGGTGCCTTCCAATTGAGGCCATCTCAACTTTTATCAGTTAAGCATCTGCTTTTTGTGAGGACCCCCTCTGCCAGGAGCAAGCACCCCTGTAAACACCTCTCCAAAAGTGAATGCTGAATTATGGGTTGGTGGGTGAGACACACTTCAGCCCCGTCTGAATGTCCAAAGAGGGCTCCTTTATTAAATACCTTACTGGGCACTCCTCTTCTCCTATAGCTCCCAATCAACTTAGGCCTGACCCCACTGCCAGCATAGCTCCTAACGTAGGGATCCCTAAATGCCATTCTCCCTTATTAAGGACCGGCCATGCAGCCCTCACTGCTTAATATGGGCTCCAGGGCTCACCTGCATCTCCTGCATTGCTAACTGGATCCAGCATTTTCCCAAAATAAAGAGACCAGGAGGATGAATTTTGGGTTGTGGAGGCCATATCATATTTTTATTGAGCATCATTCCAATACCAACTGTAATAGTTTTCAATAATACAGGGGGTCCACGTGACCAACACCACTTAACCCAAACATTGACAACATAGCCCACAACGCCTACACCAGCAAGTGGACCGCCTGCCTAAAAGTTTCCCTCAGGAACCAGCCCAGTGGGAAGCTGAAGATTATATACAAACCACCATGTCACCCTCCAATCAATGACCCCACCAACTTTTAACAGTTCACAAAGGCACTGGCTTCTCTAGACCGACCTGAATATCCAGCAACCAGATATCTGTCCCAATATTGTTCAAATGTATGCCATCCTTACAAAAAAACATAAAATTTTTACCCTCCAGATCTGGATGTGTGATCAAAAAGCCAACATAATTGGAAAACAAGCTTTCCAATAGCCTTATTCACCCTTAACCCTTGCCTTGCAAATCCACTGGAGAGAGCATTCTCCCCACCAGAGTAAGTGTAGGGAAACAAGTACATAGGTGAAGCTAATAACATTTTCTATCTCTCATGAGAACCTGTATCGGCCTATGGAGGTTGGTACCGCAGGCGTGAATCACCAATATGACTCCTGACAAACCAACCTAAGATTTTACACTAAGTGAGGTCAAACATATGACTGAAACCTGGCTGATTCTAAATACCCAATTACTTTGATCTTGAAGTCCTCAAGAAGCTGCTTACATAGCTGCACCTATAAAATATGTGAAGCAAATTCATTCCACTGGTCCCTATGGTTATTCAAACACATCCAAAAAACTCATACAAATTGATAGCGACCCCTCCCTGTAAATACAAAGACGTATATACTGCAACACACACTGCACAGGACATCAGCATGATGGAAAACCTTTTCTATCCTGGTTTGCCTTAGACTGAATCAAAACGTAAACCTTCACCTAAGGTCTTTGAGGGGAAGACCAATTCGCCAACTCGTATTACCCCAAAAAAGGTCACCGTAAAAGCAGCCTTGAACAACACAAACTCAAAAGACAGAACAAACTGTGGACACGCAACTACAAATCTTCACCAGTAGGTCAAATGTCCCAGTCATCTCATGTCCTGTGTCTGGTTTAGTATAACAGTACAGCTAGGTAAAGGAAGCCTTTAGGCTCTCTAAAATGTTAAAAAAAACTCTGTATTTGTGATGCTTTTGAACATAAATTGTTTTTTGTTTGTTTTTTATTCTTCGTGTGGAAGGAATCCTCAATAAAACGTTTATGAAAGGCCAATCTTAAAGGTGTAAAATGCCCTTGTCATGTAGGGGTTAAGGTTTCAATGAAAAAAAATGACTAGTCTTGAACTGAATTATGTGTTGAGGATTTTCTTCAACATTTGCATGCTGGTGATTTCTCACTCCTCAGAATTATACACGAGAATTATATATTTGAAGGAAATGTGTGAGTTTTAAGTACTCTTAGCGCTAATTAGCATGAAACTCAGAATAACCACTTACGTCTCATTTTTGTAGTTTAAATACAGACATACTCATTTTCAATAAATAACAAATTATGAGTGGTTACCGTGGTGTAAACCACATGTGAGATAAACACCGTATCAGATTTATTTTTCAATAAAACCCAATCCAGTAATATTATTAAACCTTCCTCTATTTAAGCGTAAATAATAGGAGTAGTGAATTATGCAGATTTCCTTTATCTATTTGTTCCCATTAGGGTTGTTTCTCTGTACTCCTGTTTCATGCCATCCAGGCATTTATGGTTTAAAGCACTATAGAAATTTACTAAAGATGCTCATTTTTCACTAATATTTGTTAGATCTTCTTTCTACAGTTTACAGTTCTATTAGGCACCAGTATGTGGATAAATAAATTCTCCAAGTGTTCATATATTTGAATTTTATTTATAAACCCCAATGTAGCACGCTGTGAAATATGCTCATACCACATACACAAAGAAACAATTTATTAAAGCACTGTTTTCATACACAGTTATTAGTTCTGAATTTAAGCAAACCTATTTATGGTATTTATGGTTTCATAATCTTCCATTTCCCTGCCTGCTCTGCATTGTACATAAAAAATAGTGTTTGGAAAAGCATATACATTATTTATGGATGCGCCTCAGCTTGCAAAATATTGATTTAAGCAATTTTTTTTTTGTTTACTCACAATTTACTACCACACTCTAGTGCTCTCGTATTCAAAAGTTACTCTGCAAGTGTATTTGTGTTCTTTTCATTGACTTATAGTCTCAATGTATATCATTTTTTGTATTATTTTTATATAATGCTTTGGTGTATACCCTCTGTTTGCCTAGCTGTAAAGCTTCATATTATAGGAAGACCCCAACCCTATTTTCATGTAAAATCTATGATAAACTAGCAAACATGTGATTGGCTGTTCCTACTCCCATTGATTTCAGTGGGGGAGAAGCAGTCTTTGATTTTATTTTGAGTGCTACTGAGCATATGCTATAAGTGTACATAGGTATGCTTCCTTGTAATACTTCCTGCCTTAAGTCAGCTGAGGGAGGAGTTACATGAGACAGAAGTCTAATTGTCCACAAATTCCAAAAAATAAATAATCCCTTCCCTGTACAATTAGTGGGAGTCTATACAAAAAGAACAGACCTCGCTCCTGCGACCTGGAGGATTCTGGTATTGACCCGGAGAACCGGTGCTTTACCTGGAGATCCCCGGGTCAAACCCGAAGAGTTTTCAGGTATGGTGATTCATTATGAGTCATAGTTTTTTTATGTTTGGGCTCTATTGTTTAGCTCAAAGGCCATCATTAAGCATCAATAAAGGGCTGCTTTATTGGGCATGGAATATCATTAGCGTAAATAGTGCCCAGGGTTCAGGTCAGTGTGGGTAGGGCAGAAGCAATTTGACTTTGGAAAGGGCTGGTGAGCAGGAAACATGAGAGGTGTATAAATCAATGGGTAAATCTGCCACAAGGATTTGTTTCACCCCTCTAATCCAATTTTATCGTGTTTCAAGTCAGGAGGTGTCATGGTGGAGGGTCATTGAGGGGTGGCATCCATATTTATGTTGCACCAATCTAGACATGAAACTATACATTAAAATAAGGATTAGACTGTCTCTTTAACTGTATCTATGTTAAAATGTGTATTACATTCTAATTCCTTACTCAATGGTGCATTTGGCTCTCAGTCGGTCACAGAGAAACAACATTAAAAATTATTCGTTAAAGCCTGCCCCTATTCATAAAACACCCCAATTTAGCCATTTGAAATGTAAGATAGGTAGGGGTGTATGTCTAATGATAAATCAAGTTAGTTAATGTAAAACAAAACTTCCAAACAAAACATATCGTCCTCAGAGTTGATGTGTTAGAAGCAGGAAAAATGGGCAAGTGTATTGATTTGTGCAACTTTGACAAGGGCCAAATTGTGATGGCTAGAAGTCTGGGCCAGAGCATCGCCGAAACTGCAGCTCTTGTGGGATGTTCTCGGTCTGCAGTGATCAGTTCCTATCAAAAGTGGTCCAAGGAATGGTCCAGTGAGCCGACAACAGGGACGTATTATTCTAAAGGCAAAGAGTGCTCACACAAAATATTGATTTGATTTAAAATTTTCTGGAAAATAATCTGGAAAATTGAGAATTAAAAAGCAGAATGCTTTACCAAGAGACTCAAACCTTGAGTTCCCAGGTATGGGAAGAGACTGAGGTGTCTGTGATATATGTCTGTGTATGATACTGCAAGTATGTATTAAATATTAGCTTTAAAATGTAAACCAGCAGGTTATATACTAGAATATACTCTTCAAATAAATGTTCAGCTCTCCAGAAAGTGTGAAAACGAGGAATTTATTGCAAAACAGGTGGCAATGTTTCAACTTACCAAGAGCCTTTGTCAAGCCATAATACCAGTGACTTAATAAGGTTGGAGTCATACTACCAAAAATCAAAGTGATAATACTTTATAATTATATATAAGATCAATATCTTACAATAGTAAACTATGTGTCAAATATTACAAAAATCAAATATATCAATTGAGCAACATTTCATTATAAAGCATTTTATAGTGAATACAAATTGTGTACAAAATATTACATATCATATTAATAAAGCAATGTGCGAAAAACTGCAGCGGTGATTATTTTAACTACATACAGCTAAAAGGAAATTGTTTGCAACAATGCCTGTCTAATGAGAATTACTTTCTTGAAATATATGTTTAGTTGTGCGTAGGAAAACACTTTAAACTGCTATTAAGGCTCGACAAAAATGGCTTGTACTGGGGAACAGGTGGAGCCTCTGCTACGGCACCTAACTTGCAGAATGCAGCCCTATATGTAATTTGGTATCCAGAATACGTCAAAGAATTGAACCCAGGTTTGATTTTTTTATTCATCAGGAAGGGTCACTATTACAGGGAATAATTAAAGTTACACTCTAGTCGTCTTTTTTTTTTAATTAGAAGTTGGAATGAGAAATATGCTTGTTTTTGTTATTTCTGTATTTATGAGCCTTTTATTTTTCAGCCACAGTTGTGCATTTTCATTTCGTTCTCTTTTATGCGAGAAACAGTAATAATAAATAGCTTTCCATTGCACTTAATAGAAATGCAAAGTTTTAGTGTACTGTGCTAATGTCTTAAGAATAAACACACTCGTTGGTAACCATGAAAACGCATGAATATAGCTCAAAACCATTTTTTTTAAATAATTATAAATAGCAGCATGCAATTAAACTGCTCTTTGTATATTGACGTGATGGTTTCAGTTTTTGAGGGTTATTTCATAGCTCAAGCTTAATGCTAAAGGTTTGTTTATTTGTGCATTTCTATTTTAAATTATATAGGCTTCTTCAAAGACGATGATCAAATATTATGTGTATATACATATATGTATTTAGAATACCTACTTTACATAGCAGAAATGATTAATGCCAAAGTTACTTGTCTTTGTGTTTTGAATTATATAGGGTTCTTCAAAGATGATGATTTTACCTTACTAAGAGATAAATGGAACCATTCTTATACAGTGCGGGACTTTACAGATGCATAAGATTTGCATAAAGCTATCCTTAACCTAAAAGAAGACCAAAGACTGATTAAGGTCCTTATATCAGAATAAACTGGGCAGACTAGGTGGGCCAAATGGTTATCTGCACAGAAATGTTATGTTTCCGTTATGTGCATATACATGTAAGTAGAATACATTTAGAAATATTATCCTTCTATTATAATTTCCTCTAGCAGAATGGATGTATTTATTCATTTAACAGAATCTTGACCAGTTGAGCCAGAGGCAACATAAGAGGTGAAATGTATTATTTTTTGCATTGTTAATGTGCCCCAAACATATTAGTAAATCTATCATTTTCCTCTATCATTTACATATCAGTGTTTAGATATTATGTAGTGTTAACATATTTAAACATATATAAACTCCTGTCTAGGCTCTGGTATTTGAAGGTGATGTTTTCTTAATGTGCACTTTTAATTTGTATATTAGTCATAAAATAAATGAAAATACCTCTGAGGTCATGTTCTGTTATTGAGCAATGATTGCAGAACATAATTCGAGTTAAGAGTTTGCTGCATACATTTCTCTGCAAACAAGACAAACTTGTACTGTATGTAAGAAACATAAATCAAAAACAATTTATCCACAAATGAACCCAAATGAAATGAACCCCCAAATGAACTGCACAGTTTAAAGGGGGTTCCTTCCACGAGCAATAGTGGGGTTGTGTATGATTCTTTTTTTATATTAACATCGATCAAATTTTGCTCAGTGGATTATATTTCTTTATCCATAAGTCCCATGTATTATATTGCTGACTAAATAAGTTACCTTAGATAGATATACTTTGTCCATCTTTTTTCTCATATTAGTGGTCTGGAAGATCTCCAATTTCAGGCGATTATCATTTTTTGCTTCAACCATTATATGAAAATATATTTTGTTTATTAAACAAGGCTTTAGTGAGATTCAAATGCAATTTCCAGACTAGGAGACAACTTTAAATCACACAGGCTAGTCATATGAGCATAAAAGTACTTTCCACAAATGTGTAATTCCTACATATCGCTACTACACATGCAAGAAATCTCCATATTTACACCCACATCTCCAGGAGCTGTCATACCTGAATAGATTTTTGACTTGGTACAAAGTACCACCGAACTGGATCTTTATATTAAACCTCTCTCAAATTTAGGCAATGAATCACTTTATAGACATATTGTAAAGATCTATTGTAATGTTGCATTGTTTTTTCCCATTTTTTTTTTGGTGCAGGTAAAACAATTGGTTGTTTATTTAGTATGATGATCACAAAACATTTAAAAATCTAATTTCTCAAATCACTACAATCGAGAGATTGAGCCTAACCTATATTTCATCAATTAATACTTTATTCATAAATATACTTCTTTAGAAGGTGGTACCTTTTCACATTGTAGTTGTTGAAAAGGTTTAATTTAATTTCCTGATATAATATCAGAAATGTTACCTATGCCAGAATTTTTTAAATAAGATATGTCTAATTTATCAATATTTGCGGCCAATATTTATGCCGGCCAAATTTTTTTTCCAATATCAAGATTTATTTAAACCTTAAGCTTTGGGTTTTCTTTAATATTGGTTGGCAGAGATTGAATTGAGAATATATATATATATATATATATATATATATATGAGAGCAGACATGGCACAATCCTGTCCATTTCATTTGATGTTTTTTTTAAACTAATTCACTGCTATCCTTGTGCCCAGTGTTCTGGCCAAAAGAGCAGTATATAATGCCATAATAGCATCCAATATTATTCCTTTCATGCCAAATGCCCTAAGGGTTTCTTTAAGAGACTGACCCTATCACAGGCCTTTTTGGCATCTAACGAAAGAGCCAGAGATGGGTTCTTACTTTTACTTACAGAATCCAAATCAAAAATATCAATTTTGTTACCAGCTGACCCACCTGATCTTGATGGAAAAGGAATAACAACGCCAAAATAAATCTTAGTATCCACATTAAGTGAAATCGTCCAATAATTCCAGATCTGCATCTTTTCCTTGCTTACGAATTGGAATAATGTTTGCTTTTAACATTTCTTCCGGTACAGTCACTTTTATTGTGATCTAATTTAATGCAAGTGTAAGGTCTTAGAATATCATTTTTCAAAAGCTTGTAGAAAAGGTTGTAAACCCATCAGGACCAGGTGTCTTGTTTCGTTTAACCTTTCTAATTACATGTACAACTCCTTCCATAATGGGACCTCATCTGTAACCGTATTCAGTTTTATATCTTTAAAGTAATCATTTAAAGGGTTGTGATGATTTTCATAATCAGTAAGGCTTCATTAACTAGTCATATATAGCAAGTTGATCGTGATCCTGTTAAATCTTGAGTATATTATGCATGGAGCCAGATACATCTTATTTGAGTTGACTGGAGTGCCATTTAAAGGCAATAGTGCTGACCTTGCAAAAATATACACATACAACGGTGTACTAATGCTGGATTTTGAATACAAATTCATTAACTGAACAGAATGATGAAATAATAACGTACTGTGGTCTGTCTTTGTGAATGCCACAGCATTTAAAAAATGATCATGGCGTTCCAAAAAAATATTTAAAGAAGTCTACTAATGTAAAACATATAATATCATATTCCCAATTACCACTATATACTATGTATTAAAACCAAGCCCTGCTGTGGAAGTTACTAGATGGTTGGTGTTTCCACTATGAAGCAATACAGGTTCTGCACATAGAATAAAAGTTATGTTTTTCAATGTTTAACACCTAGTCGCTGGCATTTACAGCAATTTCTTCAGATGTTGAGTTCTGCATATTTGCCCTTTTTTTTTTAGCAGGCATTAAATGTGTCAGAAATGTGCCACTATTATGACAATCTTATACATAGCACTCTCCAACAGTCTCTTGATAAGACTGCTTCTCTTAAAGCAACCGTGGACTTTGCAAGTACTTTGACCAAAAATGTTAATGTATATTCTATATTAATTTTAGTTATGTTTTATGTTTTCATATGCATTTTCCATGTTTCGACGGTCATTTCTATACTTTTCCACATGAATCAAAACTAGTTTGGACACATTTTTGGTTTAATTTTGGGTCTGATCATTTTCTGACAATGGATTTCATTCAGAGGGCTTTATTGATTTGGAAACTAAATTCTCAATCACTCTCAATCACACACTCTCAATCACACACTCTCTCTCATTGTATCCCTACTTTATCCAACAACTGCTCTATGTCTCTGCCTCTCCACCTCCTTGTGTGCAGCTCCTCTCCTTGTTATTCTCCATCTTCCTCTACTGGCTCTCCCCTGCATTATCCTGATCTTTTCTGTGTACTTCTGCAACAGGGTGAAGCCTCCTTAAAATTGGGGGAGAGGTTGTCCCCGCATGCAGGTGTGCATAGAGGCTCCAGCCTGCTGCGAAAGTATACTAAGAGGCCAGAATAATGCAGAGAAAGTTGGGAGAAGAAGAAAAGGAAGAACAAGAAGCAGAGAAGATCAAGAAGTGGATTGACTAAATCAGTTGTCGAAGAAGGTAGGGAGACACTGAGAGTGTGTGATAGAGTGCGTGAAATTCAAATGCAAACTCTGAGCTCTCTCCTTCATTTTCTTTTTTTTCCCATTGGGGCCCCTTCCTTGTTTTCAGACATACGTGTGAATGTTACTTTTGTTAAAACTAAAGTTATTTCGAATCCAAATGATCAAGTCTAGTGATTTCCTCAAAGAAGATTGTGAAATGTTTAAAGTATTTCTTATATGTTTTTTTTTTTAGAAATAGTTTACAGAAAGCTAGAGAAACAAATTGAAGGCCATTCATAGAACGCCTATAGATGTCTAAATTCATGCAGGATATCTAAAAAACCTCTGACATTTGCTGGTATATTGAACTAAATATTTTCAAGATATTTAAAATATATTCATGGCATATGCCACTTTAATATGAAGTACAATTCTTGGCACTACTTCACAGTGTGTTGTTTTATATATGGCACAAAATGTTGGAGGAGATGAAGACGATAAAAAATATATGGCTACGGACCTCTATAGCAAGACTTTCCATGGAAAGAACAACAGAACTACAAACCTCCTTTAGATATGTTTATTTATTTATTGTTTAGCAATGTTTTCTGTGTTATAAAACTATCATATGTTGGTCTACTAAAAAATTTCACTGACACGTTTTCCATGAAAACGCAAGTGAAAAATATATTCTTCTTTTGCATTGAATAATTGTCCTACCGAGTTGTCTGGATGGATGTTATGAAGTAGGGTGGGAGAAACTGTGTAGGCAATCTTATATAGTCTGTTGGCTTATACTTATTTATTAATTTTGTTGCTGACTTTTTCAACTCCATCATTTATTTTTGTAATTTCATGCCCAGAAATATAATGCATATTAAAGTCAAGTTCTTGCCAAGAAACACTAAGATGATGAAGGCGCACAAGAAAACCTTGCCAATCCTTAATAAAGAGACATCATGATATATTCATCAGTCTAACTTTTTTTTTTTTAATTAAAAATGATATTTAACTGGGATATCCAACTGTTAACTGAAAACATTCCCCATCATAAAGTCTGTTATCTACAATTGCTATCAACTTATTCTCCATTAGGAATTTTCTAATACACGCCAGTTCAACTAAAATGCTCAGCAGTGGTTTCATCTACATTGTTTTTCATACTTTATCTTAGTATGTCTGAATTCCTGGTAAGAAACATTCTGTTTTAATTTATGACCCTGCATGATTCTGCAGCATTAGCAAAGAGTGATATATGATACTTGCTTTTTTCCTTAGTCCAGTTGCAGTATTCTTTCATTAATTAATAAGCTCTGCACTATGCAGTATCAATTGTTGTTCACTTACAGTATCTCATGTGTAATGTGCAATTACTGAGTATGAATCACAATATCAAGCTTTTATCAGCATTAAGTAGACCTGACCTACAATGCCTTCTCCCTGTGGAAACTCATTAGTTTGTTTTAAGCAGTACTTAGTTTTATCGCCATTTCCTACATATGGTAAGAGAGCACGTTTTATGAAGCATATGGAGGAGAGATACCTCTATTGTTTCTAGGTTTGAAATTTAAAGGACCGAATAGGTAAGGGTAATATAGCCGCTCAACACTAATTAGGAGCAATAAATAATACATTGTAGAAAAACTTCATTGTTTGTTGCCTTTTTTTAATACCCTTCAGCCTGGGGAATCTGAGCAGCCATTTCCGATGAGGCTAAGAAACATTTTGTATGAATTGTGCAAAATTGATAGATAAAACTAACTTTTCTGGTCCATTCACAAAACACTGAGCTTTGTCAGACTGACGGTAGAACACGAGGTATTAGTAAAGTCATAACAGCTGGTCTGTTCACAGAAATTCTAGCAAACCAAGACTTTTTGCACAATGCTATGCTTCCAACTTTCCTATTCCAGCATGACTGTGCCCCAGTGCACAAAGCAAGGTCCATAAAGACATGGTTGGATGAGTTTGGTGAGGAATTACTTATGTGTGCCTACACAATAGATATGTTCTAACATAATATACGTTTTCATAGAAAATTGTAATAGATTTATATGTCTGTCTTCCAAATATTATGATGTTTAACTTAGTGTTCTTAAGATTTGTGCCCTTACCAAGTCAATTTATTTAGCGGCAGCCCGGTTCTGGCAGCTTTTTTATGTGTAGAACGGAGAACTGAGATGAATATGCTAGTTATGCCACTTTTGCCACAAATATAATTTTCTATCATGTAGTTGTCCCTTAAACCTACAAATACTATGCACCTGCAACCTGAGATAACATATGCTTGCCAATTATGATACCACCATTTTGTCTCCTCAGTTTATCATGTTCCACCCTTTGGAGAGATGGTTAGATCATGCAGCCCAGTTGATGGTACTTTTTCTTGTATGGCTCTTTAGTGCACATGCAGCCGTTCTTTCTCCTTGGTGTCCTTTCTTATCTTACTTCTTGCTTTCACTGGTTTCTCGGCACACAGCCATATTGTTAGACCTAGTACTTGCATAGTGTTTGTGCAAGGCGCTTGTTGGATCTTGCTCCATTCAGAGACGTTTTCGCCATCACAGCCCTATCATGAGTATAATAAGATCTGTTGTGCAGTTATTGATTAGAAGCTCTTCTAGAACGTTTGGCTTCGCCATTTTGGACTCTCGATCATGGACGTTGGCTGATAATGACACAGAGTCTCTCATCTGCTAAACTAACCAAGACTAAGTACAATTTTTTGATATTTTTTTGACATAATAAAATGCAATTTAATGATCATGTGTCTGGTGTTATTTGGGGATCTGAAATAGTTTGCTGACATAAGGTATTATCCTGTTGTCCTGTTGGCTTACAAGCTGTTGCAGAGATCACAGAGAAAGATAAATGAATAAGCTGCTCCATAGTAAAACCTAGAAAAGTTTCCAGGAGAAATGAAAGGTCTCATCGGGAAACTCCTGTTTGTCATATTATATGTTTATGTCTTTCCTATTTCAGTTTTAACCTCCTCCCTTTTGGAGCCATAAAAATGTAGGTGTTATATTTGTGGTGGGGAAAGCAGTTTCACTGATAGCAAAGGGTCCAAACTTAACAATGTGTTAATTAGCAGATAACAGATGTTCTGACAAGTGAAAGATAATACAAAATTTCAAAGTTGTGAAAAAACAGATAAAAAATGTGCTGGAATGTATACATAAAAAACTATTTCTTAGGATATGTCATATGCATTTTTATAGTGTAATTTAGTGTGCTGAAAAGGTAATCGCTGCATTTATAAAACTGTGTGATTTATGCTAATTAAAAATGTGCCCCTTTCACAAAAATGAAATAAGAAATGAACTGCAAGCGAAAGACACTTAGCGCATGAAACAGTATACAATTAACTCATCTTTATCTAAGTTTAGGGACAAATCATAAAACTTTAGTAGTCAATGAACTATTGAAGTCTGAATAAACGTTAAGCAATATGGTTGGGATCCTACCCTTGTAGGGGGATCTCGCATTGGGTGTCAACCTGTTCTGCACTAGTACTAGTTTGTATAACAGATTCTTACTAAAGGAATAAACTTATTTACCAAATCAAAAGTTTACGATTTCTGTGAATATCATAAACCTTGTGTGCATCAAAGATATTGTTCTCCTGAACTGACTCCTAACTGAATCAAATTGCATTGGATTGGGGTACTGAAAGGAACTGTTATAGCCCAGTTCGGATTGGGACGTCAGGTACACCGGATAGCCAGTCCTGGCCTGGTTATTGTTTGGTGAATTAACCTAGGTTTAAGCTTAAATGGAGCAAATAACCCAAATGTATCTAGGTAGGATGATACTGCTGATTACATCAAGGCAGCCACATCATCAGTGGCATCAAAAAGTGTTATATACCAATGTCCATTCTGAAATGCAATTTTAGATACCTTACATTTTAAGTTTATGTTTTCTTGTATGTATTTATGCATTTTCAAAACTTTCAGCTCTACCTTGCTCGGTAAGTAAAGCATTTATTGTAAAATGTTTTAATCTTACAACTGAATTTTCAAAAACCATTGCAACTACTTATTTTAGTGTTACTTTTCCAGTTAGAAATGACATTATAATTGGCACCTCTTGAGCCAATGTCTACATCTGTCTCTGATGCTTTCCCGTAGCCCCTTTTTCCTCCCCTGGTCTTCCTCTTTACTAAGAGTTCAGAATGTTTGCTGATTGGTGATTATGAGTGCATTAAAGTGCCCTATTTTGTTACAATACAGATATAAATAAAATTGTGCAAATAAAAAACATTTCTCTTTTTCAAAATGTCTTACTAAGTCACAAAACTATTAAAAAGTTATGAACTCTCAATAAAGCCCTGTCCCCCCCCGAGCATGCCCCTTGACTACACATAAAAGCCAATTAGCCAAAAGTGTCCCCCTTTGGCCATTTGATAGGTTGTGAGGTGTGTAGCCATGCTTATATTACAGATCCATGTACCAGAGATGCCTATGTGGAGTCTAGTATAACCAATAGCAGGTAATATATATTGAATTAAGTGCTCCTAATGAATACAAAATAATTAACGTAGTTATAAAAAAATGAATAGCTTTTTCCATTTTCCAACACAAGTGTAGGAAATATATATATATATATAAGACATTGGTGTAATGTATGTGTAATACTGATACTAAAATACTGATACTAAAACCATGCTGGATAAATATCATACATATTATTATTGTGTATTGACATTGTGGGGTACATTGCTGCTGATAGATAGATAGATAGATAGATAGATAGATAGATAAATAGATAGATAGATAGATAAATTACATTGATGGCAGTACGTTTATAACTAGAAATAACTGCTTTTTCCATATATTTGTAATATTTACAGCAGTTGTTGCTCATTAAAACAATACAAACACTACATTTAGATCAACACTAGGGACTTTCTGGGACAAACACTGGAGCATTAATTGGCGTGACGTCACATAAAATGTAATAGTTCATCAAATAAGCCAAACTTGTAAAATGTGTGTCAGCTGGAAGCCATAGAAGGGTTTTGTAGCTTGGGTCTCCGCATACAGTAAGTTACTAACAATAAATGGCAGTTTATCCTAAACGCTGCAATTAAATAAAAGGATGATGCTCACTATTCACCTAAATGCCAGATGGGGAAATACTAGGTATTCTTCACACATACTAACCCGCCACATAGTATTGTATAATCGATCCAGTATTAAACACAGTATATGAGCCTTTCATAGACCCAGATACACGAGTAATCGGTATTTATCAAACATTCAGAAATACGGAATGTTCTGATCGCTATAATGCAATGTATAGTTTATCCCCGCAAGCGATCAGTCCTGTGTGAATAACGCATATATCATACCACGAAGTATGTGTCACGGAAAGTCTGTCATCTGACAGCCGATCGAAGCATGTCATCCCTACCAGAGTTTTGGATCCGGTAAGCGGTCCTCTGAAAACTCCCTTGATGTTGCGGAAGTGTCCCTTGTTCAGGTGAGAGGAGCTGATCACGATGTAATAGCACTCCATCGGAAATCTTTTCACGAGAGAATGCAGCTGCCAGATGGTAACATGCGGTCCAAACTTGGGTTTTTACTGCACTGTCTGTCAGGGCTGGATGAGGGGAAGGAAGCCCGTGCGGGGGGTGGGTCTGTGGAGGATGCGTTTCACATGAGTGTGTGAGAGCGGTGTCAGCTTTCCTCCGTATGGGCTCCGAGCTTACTGCTGCCGCCTTTTTGCCGACCGCTCGCACGGTGTTATTATACGGGAGGGCTCTGTCGCTCCGTTGCGCTGAGCCAATGGGAGGGAGGTGCCTTGGCTGAAAATGAGAGGCTTTAAAGCGGTGCTTATGTCACACGCCGCTCTCATTTGCCCCCCGACACTTTATATTAAGTGAGTGTGACAGAGCAGCAGCAGCAGCAGCCCGCATCCCACATAAAAGAGCAGCAGTCCCTGTCTGCGAGCAGAAGGCGGCAATTGGTGTACATTTTAAACCCATGTAATCCGAAGCCTCTCCGGATTGCCTGCTCTTATCAGCACTCGCAGGTTTATGAGATAATACTCCACAGCAGTGAGTTTATAGAGCAACAACTACCACATAATAATTTCCTAAATGCTGGCCCTTCAGACCTAATAACAGTGGCAGTTTAATTACAAAGTATTTTATATAAGTATATATATATGTGTATATATATATATATAATCACACACCCTCCCCTGGTCTTTTACCATCACTTGTTTTAAGTTGTAACCTTTATTAGTTTGATTAGTATTGCTTCAGACTTGATGAAGAGAGGATAATTCTCGATAGCTTGTCTTTTAAATATATGGTGGTCATGCAATATAGTTTCGAAGTTTTGGGATGAGATCTTTGATTTACTTACAAAACTAATCGGAAGTAAAGTGACTAAATCCATTGAATATGCTTTTTTCCATATATTCCCTACAACACTACCTATAGAAACAAAAATTTTGTTAACCCACTCTATGGCAGCAGCCAAAATCTTAATAGCCAGAAATTGGAAGAGTGACCATAATTTCTCTATTATACAATATAAAAATCAGTTACTATTCCAATTACAAATGGAAAAAGGACTTGGCTGGCTTGGTCCCACTCATTACCGAAGAAAAATAATATACGAGGACTGGATCACAAAAATAAACCACATTTTTAATGTCTCATAAATAATATACCGTCGGCTATATATATATATACATA
>VKOC01000009.1:12725250-12778877 GCA_009364415.1 Spea multiplicata | reverse complement strand
TCTATGCAGTGGTTTTTACAATACATATATTCAAGGGGTTTGCAAGACTAGAATTGACAGACTAAGACAAAAAAATATATTAGTTGGAGAGGGCCCTGCTTGCAAGCTTACAATCTTGAGGAAATGGAGCAAGGACAAACATAAGGGACAGAGAAAGATGAGAGGTAGTGTGGGGGTCGGATCTAGCTACTAAGATGCTATTCTCTGAGGAAGTGGGTTTTGAGATTTTTCGTGAATATTAAGAGGGAGGGTGAAAGCTGACGTTTCGGTAGAAGTAGGTTCCAGAGATATGAGGCAGCATGAGTGAAATCTTTGTAGACAGGAAAAGGAATAGGTGATAAGTGAGTAGGAGAGCTTCAGCCCATGGCAAGAACGTAAAGATCAAATGGGGGGTAATTTTTATGACATGCAGAAATGTAAGCAGGAGGAGTGTTGTGGAGAGCCTGTTGTGTTGTGTACAATGATTTTAAATTTAATTCTAAAGGTAATAGGGATCCAGTGGAGGATTTCACAGAGTGGGAAGCAGAAGAAGAGAGGCATGCAAGGAAGATAAGCAGCAACATTTAGGACAGACTGTAGAGGAGAGAGTCGACACAGTGAAATACCAACCAGAAGAGTTGCAATAGTCAAGACGATAAAAGATAAAGGAGTGAACCAGAGTATTTTTGGGTTCTTGGGTGAGGATGGGTGGATGCGAGAGATGTTTTTTAGGTGCAAGCTGCAGCATCTGACGAGTGACTGAATGTAATGGATGAAGGAGAAGTTTGAGTCAAGGATGACCCCAAGGCATCGGGGCTGGTTAGTAGGAGAGTTAGTAGTGATGTTAATGGTAATAGAGAATTCAGGTACTGGGGTGGAGATGGAAGGAGGGACAATACTGAGTTTTACATGATATAAACGGTATACATTTTACAGAAGCTGAAAATGGGAAATTGGATACAAACAGTGAATGAAAATGTTGAGAGGAAAGGAATGTTAGAAAGGACTTGTTTTAAATCATAGTAATTTGCAGCACAATTTAGAAAGTTCCCAGATAAAAGAAGAAAATAAGTAGCAGTAACAAACAATAATCAACGTGATAATTATTGCATTTAAACCTGATTGCGTGTCTGCAAGGAGAAGGTATCAGAAAAAGCAATACCATAGATTAATGTAGCAAAAAAACCCAAACAATAACAATAAAGCGAAAATAAATAAAACCGGGAAAGAGACAGTAAAGTAGAACACTAACAACCATAATGATTTGGCCGGATCAGACATCTGCATCAAGAGCAAGAATGCAGAGGTTCAGAACTAGAAATATGTGCAGTTTCCCTAGACAGATAGATGTAACAATAATATGTTGTAATTCACAGAAATAATCAACATCAAACAAAGTAGACATTCCGAAAGGAAGGAAGCTGAGACATTAGAAGAGGTTTAACTACAGCCAGGCGAGCAGCTTGTTAGTAAGGAAAGACCTCGCGAGTTTCTATAAAGATGTTCTCAAGCATCACAAAGTGGAGGAGGATGAGCCAACTTGGCTCTGGGCCACACTTCTGATAAAACAGTCAAATTCTTTGGATTTTTGAGACCACACCAGTACTCCCAACAGTTTTTTTTTCAGTAAAAGTACTACTAGTTTTACATTATTTTCTTAAATTAGCGATGTATTTTGTTTGAGTAACTTTAACCGACTTAACTGACCTGGAGAGTTATCAGGTATGTATAGTCTCTGCTATGATATGCACCTGTTTATAATAATCAGATATAACATTAGACTTTATTTTGAAGAAAAAATGAAGTACTTATTTTAATACACACCCACCAGATTAGATCGCTGGCTGATGATCAATCAGGCTGATCTATGATCAGCGACCTAAACAATTATTAACAATTGATCAGACAGCGATTTATTAGGTTACAAATTGATAAAAATAATATTAATATTCTTGATATACCGTATTTATCGGCGTATAACACGCGCTTTCGGTAAAACAAAAAAAAGCCGAAAACCTACCTGCGTGTTATACGCCGATAAACCATAGAGCTGCACGATCGGCAGCCGCGTCTCCCTCACTTCCGGTCACGGCGAGGGTGCGTGCTATACGCCGGTGCGTGCTATACGCCGGTAAGTACGGTAATAAATAAATCTGTAGCCACTATTAGATACAATCTTTGGGGACAAAGATTCCCTGGAATTTGTTCCACAAACTGACATGCGTGGGGTTAACACTGCACAATTAGTACTATTGAAAATGGGTAAATTGTGCGTATTACAGCTGAGATTTTTTTGTACTGTCTTTTGCATAGGTGCCATAGCTATAACTTTTTAAACAGATAATATAATATCAATATTATTTTTCTGTGTGCTTGTTCAGTCGTGATTCCCATTCATTCCGCGGGATTTTTGCATACCTCACAATTTATATATTGTTTTCGACTTGGAATAATCCCGTAATGCACATCACCCAGCCACCGGTCCTGGTTTGCATGCGACAGTGTTCATCTGTCCCTGCCACAGTGTCCTGTTTTTGAAGACAGTGGGGATCATTGGCCAGTTGGGAAGATCCTCCTATGCTGTTGTAGCTCAGACCTCCATTAGAACTCCCATCTGGCTTTCTCGGGACATTTTGAAGCTGAGTGCCATGAGGTGGCTTTTAGGGTAAGGCAGGCTCACTTACTTCTGTTGATGGTCTTGCCCACTTTGGCACTGACTGCTTCCACTCCTCACATCTTGCCACATCCATAACCCATGTGTAGTGATTTAGAACCTGACAATGTTAAGGGATATGCATAATACACTGCTTATAACAATTACAGCACACTTGCTGGCTTAGCTATAGTTTGCCTGTGTGTCAGGAAAACAGGCAAAAAACATAATTGTTTATTTGCTAGCAATTTGGCTAATGCCTTGTGCGTGCCTAATCCACCTATGCGTATACACTCATGCATACACAGTATTCAGCAGAATCATTGCTTCATGTTTCACTCATGCCGTTCAGTAATAAACCCGCTACAGTGGATTTAGGGCTTCTTCAGACATAGAAAGAAACACTGACCAGGCATTTTTCTCATGATAAGTCTCATTCGTGTCACAGGGCATTAGCAAGGGAGAACGGCTGTGCTGTGTCAGCTAGGATGCTGATTAAAAAAAACCTCATTCAGCACACTAAGAGGGAATTTTACAATTTACAGTAAATCAGACAGCCATATTAAAATAAACATTTAATGATTGAAATGATAAAATAATTGATAACTTTAAAGGTACAAAAGCAAAAATACATAATACATAGTAGTAGTGGCATTTATAATAGCAAAGGCTACATATAATAACCGAGATGACCACACAGAATGAACCAAAACAAAACAGTAGCAAAAGAGAGCCCAGTGTGACATGGAGTATGAGTGCCCCTTCACAGGCTGTCCTCCTCAGCCACTTCACCCATCCTGGTGGGAAACTCACATCGGTAACGTGGTATTTTTTGGGGGGGAAGAAGCTGGGAGCTTGCTGGCTCAAGACGTGTAAATTGCAGACAGCATTACATGCAAGCAGCTTACGAACATAGAGCCCTGTGTTTTATTTTAATGAGGAAGACGGCAGTGAGAAATAGCAGGCATGGCTGTGGGGGGTATTTGAGGTGGAGTTCACGGGAGCCAGGTGCTGGCTGACTTTAGTAAAGTAGATACAATTAATCCTGGTGCGTAATTATATTCTCACAATATTTGGGTCCTTGGCCATAAGGCTAATCACTGGTATGTAGAGGCACGGGCCCCGTCGCAGCTGCGACCACTGTGACCCCTGTAGTCACGCCACTGTTGCAGACTGGTAGTGCATCATTATGTAAAATCTGTAACAGGGCAAGTTAGCATATAAACTATGAGTCATATATTGTTTAATGTATATTTTCCTCTCTTGGTATTGCATGTATGTTGACATTGCACACAAATCCACAGTAAATAATGCCCTTTGGGGCAGTCGTTCTACATCCTTACATTGTTCTGACAATCAATATGGACCAATGTATTATACTAGTAAACTAGGCCTATCAGGTATATATATAAGAATAGAAGCTTGGTTGTTGCTTAAGGACAGACCAGTGTTCCTTGAATATATGCTCTGTATGTAAATCTGTTTAGCTAACGGAGAAAATGTAGTAAGAATTCTAACTTTCTTGTCTCTCTGTTTTCTGATCTTATTATATCTGGCACAAGATGACATTTCAGTTTTTGCTCTAGCTAATATATCCGTGGGATAGCCACGCTGTTGAAAACAGTAAATTCCTCTAGTTGTGATTTGTAGACACCAGGGTCTGTACATAAATGCATAAGTCTGTTAAACTGACCCTTAGGCATATTTACCTTTAAAAATGGTGGGTGACATGACTGAAAATGTAGTAAGGAGTTCACCATCAACGGCTTAAGGTACAATTTAGTATCATATTTATAGATGTGGTAATGGGTTTCATTAAAACACATGAATTCAGTAATTAAGAGGCGTGTCCCAATACTTTTGTCCATATAGTCTACTTACTTAAACACATACACTAACACACTTAAACATACAACTTAACACATTGAATTAAACACACACAATTAAAGACAAACTTATTACACACACACACCAAAACACACATACACATTAACACAATAATTTAAACACACACGCACTAATCAGTGGTGTATTAAGGTTTTGTGCTGCTCTAGGTGTGACTTAAATCATGCACCCCCTAATCTGTCCGGGCTACATCTCTTCCATCCCCATCCTCTGTAAACTCCATCCTTTCTTTAGAGTTGACTCCACTGACCACACGCTACTAAGATCACAGGCCCTCGTATGCCCAAACTCACAAAACAACTCACATATTGACTGATGTGTAAATTGTTTGTGAGTACATGCAAGGGTATGAGACTTTAAGTTAGCAAAGTCTTAGGCAAAACTCCCCACCTGAATGTATTGTTTCTTTAAATACCCCATCCAGTAAATAGGAGGTCCTGGGGCCTGATTTTATTTTTGATTGCATGTATTTATTTTAACAATTCTTTTTCTTTATGGAAGTGTTGACAGTGGCTTCCTAGAGTTGAACTTGTGTGTTGGAATATGCATTTTGCAAGTCACAAGTGACCTGTGGGTTAATGAATTGTAGGTTACAATTTTGATTTGGTTTTAATGAATTTGCAAAGTTTGATGTGTGTGTGTTTTTTACAAGCACTTGCTGCTTATCAAATAGACCCCATTCGGTTGTTACTTAAATGAATGTCAAATTGTGTATCTTAATAGCTTAATAGCTTGTCGTTTGAGAATAAGATTGACTGTAAAAAAGAATAAGAATTGCATCATTCTTTACAATTATTTATTGGTGCAAGAGTTTAAAATAAGTTGTTCTAACGCAATCAATAAAAGAACAAGAAGCATAGCACTTCAAGAGTGTATTCGGTAATTAAGAACTTTTATCTTATCAATTCTCTGTTAAAAGCTTTTCTTTTCTAATGCATATTTTATTAGATATATCAGCATTTTGTTTTCAATTATTTAGATTGCTCCTAATTTGGATATTTAAATAGAATTGCACAGGAAATGGTATATGCTAATGAAATGGTTTATGATAATGAAGACAATTTAATGTGTCATCTTACAATGCTCCTGCTTAGTATGGAAAAACAACAGTTATCTTCATGTGCAAAATGTTTTGCAGTCTCTTTTACTGAAAGTGAATTTTAGGAAATTTAAAAACCAACTGAATCTACATACACAACTATACCAGTAATGGTCTTCTGTAAGTCAATATAACACTATGAAGGGAACGGATCCCAGTGACAGGAATAAAACACTTGGCAAAGTCCAAAGGGGAGGTAATCTAGCACCAGCTCTTTACTAGCTGTCCATTAAAAAATCTTCAGGGCTCCTCACATGTGGAATAGCCTCCAAGACTCTTGAAACAAGTCCGATCATCCAATAGCCCAACATCCCTAAATTTTCCCAACTTCTAAAAACAGAGTGTATCACCGTCTATTTTTCAGTAAGTGTTCACTAGATGTGCAAATGATCCAGAAACAAACTTAACAATTTGTTTTTGGCCTATTTGCACATGTCTAGGGAACAGTTATTGGGAGAGCGAGTTTAGTTTCCTGCTTCGGATGAAAATCGTGGGGCATTTATAGTCTTCATACTGGCCTTCTGGCTCATTCATAGGTATAAAAAGTCTCTATGATCTCAGAGGAATACAGAAATGATATAGAGGGAACCCAGTTTTTTTAATTCTTGTTGAAAGAATGGTTATTTCTTCCCTTCAATTTATCTTTGAGTTGAGTTGTTATGTTGGTTATTGTTGACTGACTCAGGCAGCCTTTGTAAGGATAAGTGAAGAGAATGGTGGTAACATCAGGACTAGAAGTTGATTAGATGATGTGATGAAGACACCTTAAAGGAGAACATCATTTGTTTGTATGCTATATGTTCATATTGTTTTCCCTGAATATAGTCATTATTTTAGGGTAATTGTGTTTCATAATTTTTTACAGGCATAATCCCATTATGTTTTAAAACCATACTGTTATATGTTTTGTCTATTATCGGCATCTAAGTTACAACAAACACAATCTGTTAAATAATAACAGATGAATTATAGGATTGTTCTCATCTGCAGCCACCGGAAGAACTAGTTTGGGGTTATTATTATTGTCAAAGGAGGTTTGACCAGTTATTAAATCCAAGGGTTCACTTACTTATTCCACCTGCACTGTTTGTATATACTTATGACTTAGATGTAGATCAGATCACACTTTTTGAAGAATTCATGCAGAAAACCAGGTAATTCCAAAGGCTTCCTTTACTTTTTTTGCCGCTGCATATATAATTGTATTAAATCTGAAACCTTCTATACAACTCCTCAATTTACGTTTGCTTGTACCAAGTATAATTATTTATTAAAAGTTTAACCAGACTTTTCAATTTCATTGTAGACAATAGGCAAGATTGACAGAGTAGATTAACGGTAGAAATATTACCAAAGACAACTCGCAATCAGAATGTAAAGAGAAAAAAGAACAAAAGCATCTAAAAGCCTGAAAATGAATCAGGGGAACACATTCTGTCAGAATCTGGGGAACCGGTCAAGCAAAACAAATTGATAGAGCAGTAAAGTGGATCATAGTGGTCTGATAAATAACAGAGGAATTTATTTATAAGGTATAAGAGGGGAACATGTCTGAAATCAGGAAATTCTTGTAGACTAAAACTGTCACCCAGGGAACACAATCAGTTGCTAGAAAACACCATTGAGCTGTTTGACTTTCCATTTCATGTTTTTAAAACCTTAATGGCATTTTTAGCATAAAGCGGAATTCGAGTATAATTAAACGTTAAGGAAACATGTTTAAGTCATTTACACAACATTCATATGCAGTAATGTAGTGGTGTGATAAGTGTTATATAGATTGGGGGAAATTGCTATGAATACAGTGTTTTCAAATATTTTATTTTCCCATCTTTTTACATTATAGAAAAGTAATTGTACAATAAATGTTACTTTTTATTATCGTTATCGTTATATACTGAGGCACACACTGATGGTGGTGCAGCATAACACCTATCACTATATACAGAGGCACACATTGACGGTGGTACAGCATAACACCTATCACTATATACATAGGCACACATTGGCGGTGGTATAGCATAATCCCTATCACTATACATTGAGCCAGACATTGACAATAATGCAGCATAACCCTATCACTATATACTAAGCCAAACATTGATGTGGTGTAGGCCTACCACTTCAGTGTCAGTATATAGTAGGGATGCACCAAAATGAAAATTCTGGACCAAAAACAAAAATTCACTTGGCTGAAACCAAAATAGCCCCCCCCCAACCTTTAAAAAAAACAAAACACTTTTATAAAAAATAAGTAACACACCAAAATTACACAAAAAAATCAATAAGAATATTAATATATATATATATATATATATATGTTAACAACAATCACAATCCTATCATGCCCAGGCATACCCATTCACAAACATTAAGCATAAGCTACACCATAACACCCATCACTCTCACACACTTACTAATCCGCTCTCACTGAATGTTTTACTACCTTTTCTCTGTCACTGTCACTTTTCCGCCTCCTCTTCATTCTTCTTCAGTGTTGTGCGTCGGGATATGACATCAAATCCCAACACACAGCATCAGTTGCCACATGCATCGCAAGGGAGCAGGATCGGAGGTCTGAATTAACAGACCTCCCTCTCCCCTGATTGACTTTAAGCTGGTTAGAGGGAGATCCTTGATCTCACCAACCAAGCCTGCTCCTCTACTTAGTGTCCACCTCTGGAGGGGTGCCGGCGTGGTGGCACCCCCCTGATGAGCGACACCCGGGGTACGCTACTGCCAGGCAGACATACACTAACATGCATACCCAAGCAGACACACTAACATACCCAGGCAGACACTGACATACATACCCAGAGACACTATAACAAATAGACACACACACTAGCCTACACACTATAATACCCAGGCAGGCACACACTAACATGCATACTTAGGCAGGTAGATACTAATATGCTTAACTAGGCAAAGCAGCCCCAGGCAGTCACACTACCACCACAGGACTTTCATAAAGTTCTACGTTTGACTCATCAGGCCACAGAATAGTATCTCAAAAGTCAGAATATACCAAAACCCTTTGTGTTCTTTTTGGTCAGCAGTGGTTTTCACCCTATAATTCTCCCATGGATGCCATCATGTGCTGAATTTTGAGAGATTTTAGCCTTCTTAACTTTGCAAGAAGTTCTATTTAATTGATGTTTAGATTCAGCACGGCTGTCAGTAACCATGCTTGTGTGTATCTAGTGAAATTGAACTCAATTATCAATTATGAAATTTGGTTAATTGGTTGATTTACTAACTAAGGTGGGAATTTTTTCAAATAGGGCCACGTAGGGTTGGACATTCTTTTTCTATACATGAAATCATCATTTAAAAACTGTGTTTTGTGTTTACTCAGGTTATCTTTATAGGGTTTTTTTAATATTAAAATTCGTTTGATAATCTGAAATATTTAAGTGTGACAAATATGCAAAAATAGAAGAAATCGTGAGGGGCAAATGCAGAACTCTATCTATCTCAATGTTTTGCTGACATCACTAGTTATTTCACTACTGTTATTAGATTAATTGAAAAAGCAAGCACCACTGTATCTAATTCAAATGTAAAAAGAGTGAAAAATGTTGCTGTTACATTTAATTACAACTCGGGTTAAACAGTATATACAGAAATTCAGAATGCCCATACATTACCATTTCGCATTCTGTTAACCATATTAACTTATTTGCTGAGATTCCTACAAAGAAACACTAAAAAATTAAAATACATATAAAATATACACAAATGCAACTTATCCATATGTTGAGAAAGTAAATATTTGCTTCAGGCTCTTGGGAGCAGATAGCTTCTTTTTTTACTAAATTAACATATTGCTTCTACCAATTACATGTCATAAAGATATGGAAATGAGACCAGGCAGCAGTTAGGAAAATATTAGGATTTTGCCAGCATGGCATTTTTATATTTCTTATAATTGTTGCTATAGTTAATGATGCATAGCTAAAATATGTAAACATCAAATTGCTACTTTGTTCTTTGATCTAAATGTTTGTTGAAAGGGTACATTGCATCAAAAGTACATGTGTATAAGAATAAAAGAATATTTTATCAAGGTATGTTCTATATGTGTGTATCATACAGGAGACTAATCACAATTAAAATGTGATAATAGTGCCTAACATTATTATTTTTATTTTTTAAAACCCGTTTCCATTTTGAATAAACGGATTTTAGTGCATGCTAATTGCTGCATGCATTGTTTAGTTAACCCGTTTACATCTCTTTACTGATATGTCTTGCGTGTTCACAGCAGCAGTGAAACCCCCGTGCCCCTGCACAGAAGATACGGCTGGATAAGAAGATAAAATCCAGTGTAACAGCAAAAGAGTGGTATGCCATTAACATTTACTTCTGGTGGTTATCAAGGCAGACACCTGCTAGAAGGACTCAGGAGAGCAGTGCCTGGTGCTGGCATCTCTGATCACTCCCTCTGCTGGCTGATCATACACATTGTGATCAGTACAGGGGAGATCAGAGGGAGAGAGGAAAAAAAAAAAAACTATTTAAAAAATTAATAAACAGGCTAAAAAAAAATATTTTAAAACTGTTTTATAGAGCCTTGGATGTCCCCATGGCATTACTGGCATTTCAAGAAATGATAAAGATAACCAATTGGATTTCCATTCATTTTACACAGGGTGCAAAGAAAATGACAAAGGCTATACAAATATGCGTCAATACTCTTTACCCTTACCATTATAAGTAGACAAATTATAAAATATATATATATATTTTTTAGCTACCCTGAACCCCTTGATTGAGAAAACCCCCCCACAATCTAACATACTATGAGGGATAGATGTGGCTCTCTAGAGCATAACATGATGTATGTAGGGTGTTACTGTAATCATGAAGTTTTGAGGAACATTAATTGAGTTATTGTTCAGCAGTGACACCTAAGCAAAATGACAAAAATGTGTTCTTCTTTAGTATAGGATTTTTAAATACTAGGGCTAATAATTATTATGTGTTATGTGTTTCTATCGTTTTGCAAGAAAGTCCTACTTCTCTTGAAAAAAATTATGTCTAATTTGTATGGATACATCAAACATGGAAAATGGGAATCACGGTTAAACCAAAGTGATAAAAATGGCAAAAAAGTATTTTTAGGTGCCACTGTGTGCGCCATATTAAATATGGAGGAGGCCGTCTGCTTTAAGAGAGCTTAGAAGGCGATCATTAAAATATTTCTGAAATGTTGCCAAAATATCTCAGTATCGAGGCATTCATTGACATTGAAAACCTACCCCAGGATGCACTGAGACCACTGCAGAGTGCGACCACTAACGTCATAGTGAGAGATGTTGCCTCTCTCAAGATGGCGGCGCTGACTGAAAAATACACAAGTTTCCAAGATAGTCTCTCCAGGCCCTTCTGAGCTTCCCTTGTAGGTTAAATACAAGTATTGCATTTAACCATGCAAGTCAATGGAGCCCATATTACTAACCACAATGTGATTAGTAAAATAAATAAAAAAGGGAAAAAGCACGAGAAATTTTAAAAATAAGTAAAAAAATAAATAAAAATGTGGTGCCATGTAAAAATAATTGTCACCATCAGGAGAACTATCCATTTCCAACAAAATGTAAAAAATAGCACCGTATCTTAAAAAAAGTCCTGGCATGGAAACGTTAAAATACTGGGATTTGAAATACCCATGAGATTTCAAAAATGCATGATTTGATAGGGTACATTTAGTTGGCCGGGTTCATAGATAGGACATGGGCACAGACTGACCAGATGTCAAAATTCCAAAAAATGCGCACCTTCCACAAATGCATTGGTGGTATCACTGTATGCAGGAGGTGTTGCTGAATACATATAACAGGCAAACTAAGTACTCATAGAGAGCAATATAATAAGCATCAATGCTAATTTTTTATGTTAAACTACGAATAAAGCAAACTATTTTATTTACCACATTGGGTCTGTTACATAGTTTTTCATTGGAAAATGAATCCAAGGATTGTATTTTGTCAACTACTTGTTCTTCTTATGCTGTTTCATTGAATATAGCAGGAATGGTATCCCTGTTGTTCTGTGGATCCTGACATTTGAGGGTGAGTGCAGATTTTCTGTCAGTTACTTGTGTCTGCTGTTGGGTTGCCTCCTGTTGCTGATTTCACAATAGACCAAAGCCTAGACAACAAGATAATTAGATTAACTGTTATAAGGTATACTACAACACAATTTGGACAATAGTGAAAAACTACTTTATAACAGAGTATGGCTCAAACACAGTAAGAATCTGTTTATTTCCCAGTTAGAAAGAATGAGTCCTTCCCAAAACTGTTCTGCACAATACAGACCAAGTATTTCCTATGAATTTATGGCTCAGTTCTCCAATAATTGGTGGAAACTGATCTTCGGTTGTAGCGCATGAAACTTAATCATTCGGAAAGCAACTGTATCATTTTTAATGCCAATTTTTTTTAAAAAAAATTATTATAAACATACAAAAATTGCATTTATAAATAAACACATGACAAATTTACATACATAAATATGTATAGAATACATATAAAATACAAAACAAACATTCCAAGAAATAGTATATTATTTATATTAATACCTTTTCTGCATATTCTTCCAAAATTTAATTTTATTGGAACTTTATTTGAGAAGAAATTATATAAAATCATAATAACATTTTACCAGTCATTTGTTATCATTCAAGACACTTTCGGGGTCTGTAGTTTTAAAATATGTATCTATTCTCCATTTTATACCTAAAGACATTATTCAATCAGCCATATGCACAAGGCTTATAATCACATGGCAACAAAAGTTAATTAATACCCTGCCAAGAATAGAACTAGAGTTTTCACTGAGACTTTTCACAAGACCTAAATGGCAACTGATGAGTTTGTTGTAAATGATTCCTGATCCAATTAGTATCAGTCATCCTTATTCCAGTGTAGTACAAAATAATCATAATTACGTTGAACTATATATTTATAACTTATACATTAGCTGTGTATGTAATAAATACAATTAGTCAAGTGTGTATTTTGTTAATTCTCAACCTATGTTAATTACAAGTAAATATGTGCACCAAATTCTTGTTTAATTTGTATGTAAACCATATTTAAAACTATCTAATTATCCTCATTCTAAGGTTTAAATATATTCAATTGGATATGAGGCTTAATTAACACGGAATTGGAAATATACCATAGTCTAAGAATAGATATCTGTGTGCATTGCAGTATCTTACTCCGTAAACACTTGGCTCGGTGTAATCAAAGAGATTTGGGATGTGTAGTCTTAAATCATCAACAATGGAATGGTATCTTTGTCAGGCGCATTAAACATTGTCCAACAATGACATTGGCACTGGAAATAGAAACAGGTTTAGGCTTTAATGAAAATGCAATGCATTCCCCAGCACACGGTGACATATCGTCTTAGTTCCATCTGAATGCATCGTTTGCCACTTACTGTACAATACACATATAAAAGCTTTTTCCAAATGCGTGCCCGATTGCCTCTTATTCCTCATCTCTTGTATCTGTGCAGATTCTTCCAAGCTCAAAAGAAATATGGCAAGTTAATATCTTCAAGATAGAGCGGCTGCTTGTAACAATACTCATCAGTCATTTAAAACATTTTACTGACAAGAAAATATCAAATAACAGCAAGTTTCAATTCAACAATACCATTAGAAAGTTACAGGATTTCGAAAGTGGATGTCCATAGTGTTATTTTCTTGGTACTTGAGTGTGTGCAAAGTTAACTATTTAGTCACACAAGGAGCATTTTTTCTTTGTACAATGCCAAAAAACGTTGATACATTTATTGATTGGAAAATACAACAATTATTTAAAGACATCTGCCTGAAGTCAGTTATGAGTTTAAATAAAAACGGCATGTTTCTGGGTAATCCAAACTACAGACCCCAATATTCAACAGTTACTATTAGAGGTAGGCGAGCTGGTTAGATGTGCTACAGAAAATGATCCGGGGTTAAGTCGGGCCTTGGGGCCAGACCATCAATCCATGCAAGGGCCAACCTGGACTCTTTGGATCCAAACATGTTGCCCAAACATCAGTTCCCCAGCTAAGTTTTGCTTGCTACTAACTGGCCTTGCAATGAAAAAAGCAAGAGAATGCCAAGAGGTCTGTAACCCAGTGAACTGCAAACTTACACAACCTTTTGGCTAACGTAACTGCACATAAACATGTTCCACAATTACAAATAAAGAGCAATGTTTTTGACAAGTCAGCCATTCTGTATCCTCAACTGGGTACAAAGTTTGCAGTATTTGTTATATTGCTGTGTGCAAAAAGGCTTCTGGAGTTTTGGCGCTTACCAGGTAGAATGTGGCAAACGCCAACATAATGCCCATGGGAAAAAGAGTAATCTGCACGAGACATTTTTTCTTATTATTGGTATCAAAATATTTTAAAAATAATGTGCTGTTTCTTTTTTAAAAACAGTTCTAGTTTTTGCTCAATATAATGTTTCCAGAAAGCCACATATTAGCCATTTGTATGCGTTCTAGCTCTTGCTCTTAACCCAATCTATTAGACACACTAGGTCCTTATCATACTTCCTGTATTCAACAATAGAATAGCTCAGTTTTTTTTTTCACCCAGTCTGACACTGATTAGTGATTAAGTCTACGGAAGAACAGACTTCATTAGCATTACCATAAAGAATTTGCTCAGTGTGGTCTTTAAACAGTTAGAGTCTCTAAAGAATATGACTGACAACAATGACAGCTGTCAGGTCTGCAGGTAAAGGAAGTTTTTTGGAACAAAATGAGATAAAACCTGCATTACTGCATACACCCCTGTACTTCAGTTAGGAAAAAAATCCATGAGACTTTCCACCATCTTCACACCATAAAAACATGAATTTAATTTCTAGATATACTACGCGTTTGTTCACTTTTGATGTTATAAACTAAATATGGAATTTAATTTAAGCATAAACTAAATATGGAATTTGCATTGGCAGTTTGTTACTAGTAAGTGTATGTTCAGCTTGAGTTAACAATGACCTTTACTGAATGGAAGCAGGGGCATAACTATAAATAACAGGGCCCCGGTGCTCCTAAAAATTGCCCCTGGGGGGCCCCAACTTCACCAAAATAACATGTCCTACGGTGCCATCTTGGTCCCCCAAACAGCTTGTGACTGCCACCTTTCCTCCTAAGCAGCTTATCAATGCCATCCTGTCCTCCAAACATGCCTGTGCCATCTGTATGGCTCTAGATTATCAGTGCCCCCAAACATCTTATCTGTGCCATCTTTGCCCCCAATGTCTGGCCCCGTCCAGGCTGCGGAGCTGCTTATCTCTGGTTTTTCATTTCTCACTACATTTCCCCTGTCCTCGCTACAATTCCCCTTTCCTCACTACAGTTCCCCTTTATTCTTTGATTCTAGCCCTGCTCTTAGCTTCAGCTACTGTTTCCTTTATAAGTTGTGCCCACCAATTTGTTATGTTTGTCTCAGTCTGCAGTTTAAATGTATGTCTTTATCTTTACTCTGTGTTTAGATTCAATGCTTACTTTCAGCTTATTAGAAATTCAGTAGGAAGGGTTTAGTGCTAGGACCCATCGAATATTACTTTGGCCTAGTGGTGAGCTAAGCATACTATGGCCATATGATGTGACAAAATCTCCATTTGTTATCTTACAGTCCTATGCTAGTAATTATGTGTGTCAGTATTTTATGTACTTTTGCCTTCTTTTCCCTTAAACATCTGAGGATCTCGGCTCCTCACTCCATCTCATGTGTTCCTTGCCTAGTTCCCTGTCCTTTGTCGTGTCCTGTACATTTATGTCTTGTCTGGTTATGTTTAGAATTTGTGTTCTGTGTATTCATACTTATGTTCGACTTTGCTGGTTATGCTTTATGCAGTTGACTCCGTCACTGTGCAATAACTCCTGAATACCATCATTAGGCACTCTGGGTCCTTACGGTAAGCGGTAGGGACCACACCCCTGACACCCAAACAGCTGATATGTTCCATCATTGCCCCCACACAGCTTGTATGGTTAATCTTGCAGATGGCTATGGCAGATGGCTTCTTTGGCATGCTGGTTGAGGGCATTAGAAGGGAAGGTTGTATGCTTCTCAGGTAGATTTTAACTGAGTGCTTGAAATTGAATGAGAGGGAAATTTTAATGAAACAGGGTAAGGAATCGGTACAACACATGTGAAATCCTGAATAGTGGTGGTGGTGGAAGTAGTGATAATGGTAGACGAGTCTTAGGAGGAATGAAGAGGGTGGGTTGGGGTGTATTTACATATCTGAGCAAATATATAGGGGATGTAGAGTTGTTGAGGGCTCTGTAGGTTAGGTCAGAAGTTTGAATTTAATTCTGAAGTGTATAGGGAGCCAAATGAGAGTTACACCCATGGGCAGAGCATGAGTGAAGATGGGGCTGATGTGAAATTGCTGTCCATATATCAAAGATTTGGACACTCACAAATGTGGTTAGAGCCATGCCAGGTATAGTTGTCAGGAAAGGGATTCTCAATGCAGAGCTCGTATAACCTGTTGGGCAAAACAGGGCACATGAACAGCAGGAATGTAGTGCAGCAGAACCGGGCATGTGAATCGCATTAAAAATATAGTGCAGCCCTTTGCTGCATTCGCTGCTCAGAACTATAGGCTGCCAACGGTCACCTGGGACTGCTGGAGGAGAAGACGAAGCTGCTGGTACACAGCAGGACAAAGTTGGGACAAACCTGCCATGCATCGCTGAGAGACCATGCCCCAATTAGTACTCCGGCCAGCAGGACAGGAGCGACAGGAACATGGGGAAAAGCTTGACAATTGGACTTTTTTTAGCCAGCTGAGGTTATTACGAGGGAAAGAGCACAATGCTGACTTATGTCATACATTTTTGGGTAGAATCTGCAAATGTCCATGATCATGTCCATGAGACATTAAACATTTTATAACATTGGGAACTTTAACAATATTAAAGTCCTCTGTGTGTTCTGAGCTTGCATGATACAGACCATTGGTAAAAGTTATCAAATGTTTCTGTAACTAATGGGAGCCTATTCATTTTTCCTTTAACAAAATTAGTTTAATGAGGTTTAGAATCTAGCATTACGTGAGTGAACAATTATGTTTTAAGAGAAAACAAATTACACTAGCCAGAATAAATTAAACAGAAATAAATTGTTCAAGGCTTGAGTTGTCAAATTAAATCATGTAAATTATTGAATATATTAGAAAGTGTGTTTTTAAATTATGCATTGTCTAATTTCTGTAAATATTAAAAGAGAATGGTAATGTCAAATTTCTAATCTTTCACTAAAGTGGTTCTGTAACACACTTAACTACAATTGTATATTATTTGGCCACATTTTTACCTGAACTGCAGATTTCCCACGCAGTCCCGCAAGGCTGCCCTCGAATTGCTCCCTCACAGCGTCTCTTCTCTTGCTCTGCCCAGGAACAAAGCGGAGTCATTGCGGAGCAAGACAGGAGAAACTGTAAAGGAGCAGCGAGAAGGCAGCCTTGCAGGACTGCGCAGGATTACCGGGACCCGCAGGTACAGTGCCTGACCGCCCGCTCCCGCCCGCAAACCCAGCAAGACTGCCCGCGCCCGCAAGTCCCAATGCAGTCCTCTACCCTACACCTTCATTGGCTCCATATGCAATGTACATGTATCAACCACTACATGCTTATGATACATTTACTAAAGGACATGGGGACTTTTAGGAAATTATTCAGTTTACTTTTACTCTTTGGTTTTGCGCATATGGGGCAATAACGAGGAAACAAATTATGCTTTTTTTTTTTTATCCCCCGAGCACTTTATCATGAGATTGGATGCATGGTTTGCCTTAAGTTAGTAATCTATAAATAACTTTACTTGTCCTGAATAAAAAATATAAAGTTTCCCCGGGTAAAGTGTAAACTATTTATGTGGTTCTATATTTATGACCTAAATCTAACAAAACCTACAACAAACAAACCTACAAAAATGGTCCCTCTCTCCCACGGGGGAAAATGTGCTCCAACCCCCAGAACCCAAATGGTTGACAAGTGCATAACAAAAAACAAATACAGCACATATAGATATAAGATTACATACAGCTATAACAAGAGTCGAAGACTCTGTCCATTAGCTTATTATTTATTGTCATGGCGACTTTCTTACAACTTCCTGGAGAAGAAAGGTAGGCGTATGAGGGCCATGCTTGCAAGCTTACATTCTATCGGAATTATAGATAAATGAGGGTTAAAGAAAGTAAACAAACTTTGTGGTGGTAACTACATGTAGCAGTAATTAGGTAAGTTATTGAAGGATAAAAAGTTTGATTTGAGATTGGCTCAGATGCCATGTAACGCGTAAATATATGGCATTAAATTAAATAAAATGCTTAATACCTCAACATGAGTTACACAACCCATCTCTTGGGAACCACAAGCCTGGACTTAATACCGCTTTACAAACCAAATGATAATATTTTCCATATGCAGATTTTTCTTAGAAATCACAAAAATTCCAATATGAAAGCATTATATTTACAACGCTGAGTGAGCAGAAATGTTATTTTGTATTCTCAAATGTGTTGTTTAACTGGCTAATAAACATAACGTTGTGTGGGTCAGAATTAAATTATTGTTTTAGGCTGCTCCGTAAATAGATGTTGCAGTAAACATGCCAATATACACAAATAAAGTGTGTAATATATAACTCAAGAGAAGGTAAATCCTTGGAATTATTAAAAATGGAGGCTTCCTATTTTATAGCAACAGTGTTTCAGCTCATAAAACTTCTTTAGAACAGAAAGCCAGAACTAACCAGCATAATTCTGTAAACCATATAAATCGTAAGTGTAGTGTCTACCTTGACAGCGTGAATTGGTTTCTAAATTTGTAGTCTTTTATTCACCTTCTAAAATGTTCCCTCATCTATTTAAGTTCAAAAGGCAACGAAAATGAATTGCTAATGATTAGGTAGCTCTGTTATTAAGAACCATGCACATTTGTTCATGAAGTAGTTTACCCTGATGTAATCAGTTTTCAATTTATTCATTTGGTTCTCACCGATTTAAAAAGCTCCATTCATTGTCCATAAGTCCTGCTCATTCAGCATGTTTCATGTGAGCCAGAACAATATGTCTTCTCGGTTGCAATTATATGCCATAAAGTGCATCAATTTAGATACTAAATGTATAATATTCTTTAGCTAATATGCCCTGATTGCTATCTGGACACAGCAATGGCTTAAATTGTATGGTGCTAGAAAAAAACAGTGATAAGCTGATTTGAACTTTACTCTAGTCATAGAACTCAGGCAATATAGAACAAACCAGTGTTAAAAACATGAATATATCTGATCAGTAACAAGTCTTTTATGGGTTTTTTTCTGAAGCGGAGCATCATAGTTCATAGAATTTCACAGTGCGGGTGGTATTAGGTCTTTTGAGGTTGAGTACTGTGTCCTGTAACTCAAAACTTATTTACTTGTCTAATGGAACTGAGTTTATATGGAATGGCGCATTACATATATGTGTATGCTATACTTCTTTCATTTGAATTTTTGAATTAACAACATATGGCAAAATATTTATTATAGCAAATTATCTTACAAAGGGACACGATTTTTTCTCAAGTTTAATTTGCTTTTTCACAAATATATGCCTCATACTTTTAAGACAACAATTTTTGACCTGTGCTGTGTAAGGCTGTCAGTGACCAGTTTTAACTAAATGTTTTTAGTTATTTTAACCTTTGGAAAGTCAAAAAAATATATATATATATGGAAGTAATTGTAAAACATTGATTCTTTAAACATTTGTATTTCATCCTTCGCAACGTGAAGCTGGAGACCCCCATTGATTATTTCTTTGAACCCTCAATCCTCAACAAGTCTGCAAGATATTCATGGGGAAAAATGAAATTTAAAATCCCTGCTGAGCTCATATTGTGTAGCATCTTTTCCTGACTTCCTACTTGGAAACAACATGCGGGCAAAATCACTTGAGAAATGATAAATGACAACAGCAAGGAAACAATTTAATATCTATTGTCATTCCGAGGAGAAGGCAGTTTAACTTATTTATAGTGTTCTGGCTTTATCTCTTGTAGCACATATATAATATCAACAGTCTTGTACATTGTTCTGCCTCAAGCAGTTTAGAAAATTCACTGCATATCCTCACAGTATGTCAAGGAGACTTCATTTTCTTGAACTGTTGGTTAATGGTGTCCCACTGGTATGGTCCTAAAATAAAGTATATTGTTGAATCATGGAGAAATATATGGTCGACAGAACTCATCTAAAATATAGGGGCCCATTTGACAAACATTTTTATTAGCAAGGTCATACTGATACTATATAGCATTTCAAAAGTTTTTAACTACATAACATTAACCATAATTGTTTATATATATATAAATATATGTTGGAATTTTGGTGGCATAGTTATACCTGCTGGTAGGACCTACTTTACCCATCACGCCACCTCACAATTGATCCCTGTGATAGAAAGGCACAGAGCTTGAGCAGCTATAGGGCTTCCTCTGGGTACTGTATGCCATAGAATGCCTGAGAAATGGCAATGCAAGGGCACAAAATGCCTTGAATAGGCAACAATTTTAGAGGTACCATTTAATTCAAGTGTAAACTTTATTTAAGCTACAGACATTGTCTGTTTTTTAATTGGTGATCTTTTGCACATTCTTTTAACTCTTCTTTGGTGGCTAAATCTTTTTAACTGAGTGATGCCATATTGTCTATTTATTATCTTTGATGGTGCTTCTACTCCATATTCCTACTTTGACAAATATATGCCTACATCACCACAGGCACTTGGCAGAGTCTTTTTCTTTCTATCTGTATCAGTTACTTTTCCAGTAATATGAATAATTCTCAAAACCTATTGAAAATTATATTTACCAGATAAAATAATTAGACGACACCAATAGCGAGGGGTAGTCAAGTGTCCCATTGAACCACCACCAATGATGAATATGATGAATGCGTCTGCATGGGTCACTTGAATCAAGACAGATGCCTCAGAAGTTTGATTTGTTTTTGTTTTTTTCGGTTTTTATATACATTTTGCCTCTCTCATCCATGAAATTCAGGATCTTTTGAGATATATTGCTGAAATAAATAGGTCGTCATAACCAGTGCTTACAGTCAGTCATTGACCATGCAAGGATAACATTTTTAAAATAAAGAATTATTAAAGAATACAAATCGGAGCATCTGGGACTGGGCACAACAGCAGTGTATTTATTGCGAATAAAACCAATACATTCACTACAAAATAGGCCAGTGATCTGTTGTAGACCTGGGTGGTCTCATGCATTTGCTAAATCTTCTGGAAATTTATGTTTTTTATTTTGTACTTCAGCTAACAAATTTGCTTTTTTTGTGTGTTCTTGTCAAGAACAAGCTTTTCTTGTTTGTACATGAATTTACTTGGTGTTCAAATGTTTTTATAATGAATATCTAAGGTTTAGAAATGTCCATTTTAACCCCTCCCCATTCTTTATTATCATGTATTTATAATTATGGGTGCTATCCACAGCTCCCTAACAAACTGGGAAGTTAAGGTAGAATCTTAAATCTGAATAAAGTGCCACAAAAGTTTTTTTTAAAACCATAACTAAAACATTTTCTAATACCCCATGTTGCTGAAAAAGGCTCTAGTGGTGAAATTTTCACAGAAACAGGGCTTTATCTCAAGTTATTTTTAGGAGGGGGAGCTATTTGTCATGTGTGTGACCATAAATGGCCCTTATTGAATTGTATTTACTACCATTTGATGCTTGTTGCCTGTAATTCAAAAAAAGTGTCAGAATCAAAAAGTCGTGTAGCGTGTTGACTCTAGACTTGGGCACCCACCCAAAAAGAAAGAAAATCTGTGAAAATTTTGGCCGTTTTTGGTGGAAGGGGTTGAAGTGGTACGCACTACGCAGCAGCTTTGGCGCCAGGATTTTAATGGTCCATTCTACCAATTCTATTGGTCGCCGGCTGGGCCCTCCTCTGCCATCAACCAATGAAGTGTACCTGTACTTCATTGGTTGATGGCAGACGAGCCCCCTGCTTGCGACCAATAGAGTCGCTCGTACAGAAGTCTGGTTGATTCTCACAATTGAATAGTTTGACAAGGTTATGCAATCCATAAATCCCATACATAGGAATAGGGACAGGTTTTTCTCCTCTTGTGACTCTGTACATGTAATGTTGATTACAAGCTGTTATTACTTATTGCATTTTGTTTATTCATTTAGCCTTATCATTTAATGCTCCCTTTAGCAAGTCCTTCTTAGAAATGAACAGATGGTGTTTGCTGTGTATCTGCAAAAGTGCCTTAGGTGCTTGTTTTCAGCTGATATTCATCTACATGTCTTTGATGTTTATATTCAGATTTTTACACTTTATATGATACTTATTAGCATATGTCCTCCTTTAGATCTTATGTGAACACCTGTATAACTGTGCCACTGAATTATATGTGTTACTAATGATGAATATTGGATGATGACTGGAAAACTTTTGTTTCTTTTTTGTTTAACCCCTTCAGGACCGGCGTTTGGGTACTGTGTCTTCAGTTGAAGACCGCAGTTTCTTTTTAAATATTTAAATTCCGTGCTTGGGATTCGTTTCCAAGCAATCACGTGCACGGAATTGAGGGAGAGTGGCTGCTACGGATCGCTGGGGACACCCAGCAGTCAGTAGCAGACGCCCCTCGCGATCCCGCCGTTCATAGTGATGCTGGATCGCGCATCATCGATGACGTACCTGGTACGTCCCGGTCTGGCGGTGACCTTTGACCAGGAAGTACCAGGTAGTTCAAGATAAGTTTAGATACTGGACAAACACTTGTTTCAAATGTCTTACAGTTTCAGGATTAAAATACATAAAAACATGAGCTTTTTCTTGTGACATGGTAATTAATGAATGCAAACAAATTCTTGGCAAATAATTTCATCTGGAACCAAATTTAATGCCATATATTGGGAATTTCCTCTGTGAAACCTAGCAAACCCAAGTAGCAGAGCAGCAGCTTTAAGATTGCTTAACTGTTAAGGTAGAGTGTTTTACTATCATGTAGCAGTTTGTACAGGATATGAGGCTCAGTCAATATAATTAATATTTAGTTTGTACAGTCTTAGGGGTGTACTCCCTGAAATATGTAGGTGAGTTGAAGTTATCCGCTTAGGACTAAACCCACCAAGCAGTGTGACGGGCTGAACTAATATGAGCCTCTCCTCTAACTAAACTACACATGATGCAGGGTCAACTCAGCTTACTGGTTTAGCCAATATACAGGTATCTGCTAACTTAATTATTCTGTGAGGGAACCTGTATCTAAAGCCATTACCAGCTGCACTCATTATATACTTGATGTAGGTGCTTATGAATGAGAGTGCAGCAGGTGTGCTTCTGCAAGTCTTGGAGCTGGGGGGTATAGAAACCCGTCAAATTTTACAGAATTTTACATGCCTTTGCAAGGGAGAAACAATAATTTAAAGTGCATACGATGGCTGAAGTATTCCTTTCAAGACACATAACCAATGCAGTTTATCAACAAGTAATTAATAAGCTGCCTATACCATTACTTAATGTACACAGAACTATAAAATGTAAATTTTAGGAAGGTGACAGGGGCATCTTTTTATATATATAAAGTTATACAGTGATGTACTCTGGCCTAGGACGACAAGGTCTAGGGCGGCAGTCCCTCTGCTGCCAAACCAGAGATATCCTTTTTGGGATCCCGCTACCTCAACACGGTGAAGGGATATGATATTATATTAAGATCCAGGGTGTGTTCTAATCATATTTATCTATTATTGCATGTTTTGAGAACAGATACATACCTCAGTCGCCAGTTCCTGATATGTTGTGTCATTCAAAAGCTACCTATTTGAGACCCCATGCCCTAGTGAATTACTCGGCTTTTGATTGCCAGGATTTTTTAAATATAATTCCATCTAGTTTCATTTCTACATGCACATCAAGAAACATTTGTTTCATATATACAGTGTTAACTAAACTCCCAATATCAGTCTTTGTGTATCCACAATACTGCAAGGACATGCAATAACTACACACAAGTCTGGGTCATCTATTTTAGTTATCTTGAAACATCTAGCATTCACAAGATGAGTTGTTAAAAACTGCTGGAGCTTGGGGCTCTGATGTCTCACTTATGTCCATCAACTATAAGAAGTTAAGCAAATACAATATATCAGCTATATTTTTCAGTAATGAATATTTATAACCTGTTTATTAGCAGTTAGTATATGTATAGTATTTAGTATATGTTTTGTCTCTCTTTTTTTCTATAGGAATTGGATGAAAACACTAGAACAAATTCCTTGGAATCACTTAAAGCTAATTTCTACTGCAGATTATGTGACAAGCAATACCATAAGCACAAAGAATTTGATAACCATATAAACTCATATGATCACGCACACAAACAGGTAAGATGTGGCACTTAATCTTTTTCTGAGGGGTCATTCTGATTCCAATCAGAATGTAAATCCATTCACAAAAATAACACTACTGTCCATCTAACTTCTAATAATTAAAAACTCTAAATAGTTTGTTAAAGTAGATAGTAACAGGTGTTACTTTCTTGAGACTAGAGTGCACATTTAGAGGCAGAAAGTAATCATGATCTTAAAGCCTAGCCCAAGATCTTATACTTACTAGAATTGAAAAATAATATTTGTGCAAAAACACTTTTGAAGACTTGGCATTAAAATAGCACATGACACTGTCTAGGTCTCACTATTTCATTGGATTTGATTGAGAAAAAGTCAAAGTTAATAAGGATTTCGATGTTTTCAATAATACAGTCCCCAGTTTCTTCCTCTTTCCACAGCGGCTAAAAGAATTGAAACAGAGGGAATTTGAGCGGAACGTAGCTTCCAAATTAAGAAAAAATGAAAGAAAGCAAAAGAAATATCTTCGAAGGCTACATAAACTGGATAATCTTAGAAGAGAAACAACCTGGTGAGTGAACCACAAATCAGTTTTGGTGTAATATTGCTGCTTACGGTTTACCCAGAAGGAAGGGGCAAAGAGTTGTTTGCTAATGCTCATACCCTAGATTGATGTTTTATATTGGAAAAAATCCACCTGCCTCTTGGGTCTTACAGTAGAACATAAGATCACATAACACTTTGTCCTTGAATAAAAGTATGAATTTTAGGTTGGTAAATTCACAACAATGGATGCCTCACATGAGCCAGATCAGCTAATCTTTTTGTTTTTGAATATTGATCTATTTATTTTGATAGCCTGACTACTACTACACTAATAAGATTTTACAGAACTACTCAATTAGTTTTGTAAAAGTTTGGCAACCTTGTGGGCATATATCTGAGTTAAGGTAAGAATAACAGGACACATTCTCAGAGAATAATTTATAAGGTGTTTTTCTTACAGGGGATTTGTGGTTGTTTAAAGATTGTGGGAGAGCATAAAATTATATGTGTCATATTTTTAATAATACAAATTCTATAACTGTGGTTTAGAATTTCCAGACAAAATGTTACATACTGAAATAGTCATACCTGGGAACTTCAAAGGGCATGCATTGCAATCCAGGGCTCTCTATCTTTGTGTTTGTACTAGAGGTAGCTGCACATGTCGGCAGGGTTAGCCGCACTGGTTCATTTGTCGTTTTTACATGTGCTGGGTATAACAGTGAGGTATAGAGTTCCTGGTCAATTAAATATTAAACATATTAAATATTGTCATCTTATTTGCTACAACTCATTTCCTGCAGAAAATATTATACATATATATGCAATAGAAATAAAGGAATCCTCAATAGAAAACAAAACCATGGGTCAAGTAACCAAAATAACATCAACATGTTTATTTTATGAATTATAGAACAACATAACTTGTAGAGTCTACTAAAAATATTTTCTTCTCTTGTCTAGGGCTCCAGGAAGTGGCCCCATGTTCAAGTCAACCACAGTAACTGTCAGAGATCACGTACGTGAGAGTCGTCACAGTACCATTGTCCATTCAGTTGAAAAAGAAGACCCTAAAGGAGCAACTTTCAAAAGTACAAATGTGATGTCCATACTTCTGTCAAGTTCAGAAGGCTCTCAAAATGATAAGCAAAACCTTAGTGACCAGGATGAAAAAGCAAAGGCACATAAAGTAAGCTTCTCTTTTGCATTTCCTAAAAAGACACAGTTTAAACTTGAATCATCAGCTGCTGTTTTCTATGAAGTCAGCGATGATGTTACCAGTGAGCACGGTTCCCGAATACAAAGCAGATGCCTCCCTGGATCATTGACCACTCAATCTACATTGCCAACAGTAGTAGTGTCACCCCTAAACAAAGTTGATAAGTCCATACCAGTATTAGAAAAATATAAGTCTGATGAAAGACATGACCCTCAGGATGTAAATATACAGCAGGTACTTGACAGCAAATTGAGTACATATTTAGCCTCTGAACTTACTAATTTAAAAGTGCCTTCTAACCTTGATGCCTCAACAAATCCTACTAACCAAGAGGTAAGAATCAATTTAAATCAAACCCCATGTAGAGATGAACCTGGAAATGGAGAAATGACTGTGATATGTCCCACATCCAGCAAAACTGACATAAAATTCATCACAGAGGAAGTTTATTGTAATACAGACAGTTCACATAAAAATGATCATTTGATGGTGAATGAATTAGCAAGTAGCACTGTGTTTGAAGAAGAATTTACAAAAAAAATATCAAGTCCTATTTCATCATCTTACAGTCGTATAGATCCTTCAAAGGCAGAAATGAAAGGCTCATCACTTTCAAGATCTGGGGAAGCTTTTCACCCTGTACAAAGCAAAGATGGCTCAAGAGTTCTTCAGTGGCCTTCTGAGATGTTAATGTACACATATACACAGCCATCGATTTCCTATAGTTGCAACCCACTATATTTTGACTTTAGGGCATCAAAAACAACTGACTGTAGAGTTCAAAAGAGTAATTTACGGTTCTATCCAGACACAGCTACATCATTGCATTCCAATAAAAATATCTTGCAGGAAAGTTTATATAAAGAAAGTAAAACAAATTCTGTTTGTACCTTTAATGGGTCGCAATCCAGTAATGATGTTTTAAGCAAAAACTATGATTTTGTGCAATTCCAAAATAATCGAAAATGCCGTAGGATTATTTGTAGCATTAAAGAAAATGAAAAGAAAAAAATCACTAAATACTATCTAGGCAAAGAAGACGACTTGAATCAAAGACATAAAAGAGCAAAACCCAAAGTCAACAGAAGATCTTTCCACAGTTGTGAAAGAAGAAAACGGCAGAGAACATGTGCCTATACAGATGCAATATACAAATGCAATTGCAAGCATGCTTTGAAAAGTTTAGAAAGACAAGCTGCAGAATCAAGGAAGTCATTTGGTCCATTAAAACAGTTAACAGATTCTAATCAAATACCACATGCTGAGAATGAACACATAGAAAGAGAATTATTAAGAATGCCAACATTACAGATCAAACAGGAATGCAAAGTATGGAACGTAGATCATATAAAAGAACTTGCAGATCATTTTGAACAAAACAAAGATGCTGGCTCTTTTATCCACCAATCAAAACAGCTTCAGCTTGAATCTGAAGAGAACACTTTGGAAGCATTATGTAGCTGGAACACAGATAAAATACACTCGAATCATCTAAGACCTGAAACATGTTTCAATCATAGCTTTTCTTTTAAAAGAACATATACTGCTATCAGTGACGAAATAGAATTTGTATACAAGAAACCTAGACTCTGTAAGCCACTTTGCTCCTCTATTCCAAAAAGGATATTTCCAGAGCGAAACGTGTGTGTGTTATATAAGTCCCTAAACAGAAAAGTAATGGCTGACTTTGTACCAGAAAACAACTTAAAGAGAGACCCGTGGTCAAAATATTTAAATTCTAATTCATTACAAAGTATTGGAAATTTGCTTGCTCAAAATAATCATTTACAAAATAAATCGACCACAGAGATTTTCAAGAACATTAAAATAATCAAGAGAGCAGTCAAAAACAAATTAGACCAACTGTATATGAGTTTATTTGATTTTAAGGAAAGCAAACAAACAGAATTTTTTTCTATTGAAAATGTTCCAGACTATATAGGAAACATCAGAAACTCACTAACTATAAAACAGAAAGATACTTTGCCTGAAGTAAAAACCATTGAGCACAACAAGCAACACAACAGTGAAATTCCAAACCTACCTTGTAGCAAAAACACATCAGAGCAATGTGTAATGGGATCCCATTTATCAAACAAGTTGGTAAGGGAAGCGTATAATGAATCAGGAAGGAATTCTGTCAAATGTACCTCACAGGCTTTATCAAAGCATTCATTACAATGTAAAGAAACACGCAAGACTGACCAAACGTTTATAAACGAGGAATTCTTTTCCCATGTTGCCCTCCCCTATCAAGCTACTCCTTCTTCAAAAATGGATTCAAAGAGACATAAACATCATCAGCGTGGAGCCTACAGCCGTACAATACAGCCAAATATATTACCTGACAATTTCAGAGTGGTATTACCTACATTGGCCATTCAGTCTTGTGGCTCTTTATATCCAGTGCAATTAGAGCAGCCATTTTGTTCTGCTTCAGTAGCTACAGTACAGCATACATTATTGCAGCATAACACAGTGGACTCTTTTCCAGCTACCTCCGTGGATAGTGTTAAACTGGTGGACCCTCAACAATATTTTATGACACCACCATCTCAAGTGTTCTCAAGAACTCCATTCTACCAAATAACAGTGGAGCCTGGATTTTGTCCAACAGAACCATTTCTCTCCTCGCCACAAATACCAGTTCTGTCAAACTCTGTTCTATGTCAAATTCCAGTCCCTCTTCCACATGTTTCCCATCCTAGAGTTTTTCCTCTCCTTCATTCACCTCATCCACCCCTAATTCCTTTACATCCTCTTTATTAATATTCAGTGTCTGTCCATCCACCTTTTCTTCCATTGTTAGATCTGTTTAAATGAAGTTATACATTCTTGGATGAACAATGCACAGGATTGTGTGGAACGTACCTCGGGCATCTGATGATTTGCAGCAAATGGCCCCTTTGAGATAACAGCAGCAGGTGTGCATACAGCTGCATTTAAAATGTTTTAGGGTAAAAAGATTCTAGGGCAATATTGGCTACTCTGGGAGGTGTTGTGTTTATCTGAGCCATTTACATATATAATTGAGCCTATGGAAAAACAAAGTCACCAGCCACTGTTAAGCTAAAAGTGGAACTTTCAGCATTTGTACCACTAGTATTAGATTAAGAACACGTTTTCAAAAATATTTTCTTTTTTTTAAAAAGTTCTAGTTTTTACATAGTATAATATTTCACGTGGCTGCAGATTACTCTTGTTCCTACGTGTTGTAGCTATCTGTCTTGGCCTAATCTACTTCACAAGCACCCTGTCTCCTCATTATACAGCCTAGTGGTAAATAAAATGGCTCAGACTTAATCACTCAGCAGGACACTCATGAAATTCTATGGAGGAAAGAAATTCATGGTACAATCAGGATTTTATTTACAGTGTCAGAAAAAATCAACTCAGTGTAGTGTTTGAGCATTGAAGATCAGCCAAAATATCTCAAGGAACGTTATTGGAACAAATTCAAACAAAACCAAGTTTTTATCATTACTAACCTACCTTACTGTACACAGCACTATATTTTTTGTCGTGGGACTTCCAGTTTATGTTTCTTAATATCAATTTACAAGTTCTTCAGCCTGTACAGGGTTTAACTGCATACAAATCAGTAGCAGTCTATATGCTTTTTCACCTCTAATTAAAAGCAAAGAGAAAATTCTGAAAAAGGTTTTGTTGAGAGTGATCATAGTTATTGTGCTTATACAATAAAGAAATGACATCACTCATATGGTTAGTTTGTTTAATCTGGACAGTAAAAGAAATTAAATAAAATGCTGCATTACTATAACATGGCAAAACTACAATATTTAATTACTGCTATGAGTGCAATGTTTACATGTCATACTGGTCTTTCCATGGATAACTTGACCAAAGCCAGACTGATGCCAGCGACACCGATCAATTGTTTGGGGGGGCTTTTTCTATATCAAAGAGAGCTGGGGGTACTGCTTCTTTGTCAGTGCCTGACAGGTAGGTTTATTAAAGCGCAGGTGCTTGTGAATTGTCAACACAACAGCACAGGTTGGGAAAAAGTCCAATTCTGAAATTCACTAGTGAAAGTCAAGTCGCATTGGCACTTGCAAAAAATAAAAAGACCGCAAAAATAAAACACAAAAAATACAGTCTCAGAACCAGTTTAATTGCTATACTAGACCCTCAAAAATAGAAAAAGCAAGAATTTATAAGATGTATTGATTTTATTGGTATGCTTTATTTCGCAAAAATATATTTTTTGCTTTATGAAATCAATTATCAAATTTAAGTAGCTCATGAAATGTTATAGAAATGTTTTCATTTTAAGTCTTGGCTTGTCTTATGCTTGCACATAAAAATGTTAATTTGGTCAACATAAAATTTTAAATGGATCCTCCATTCAATTGATTAGCCCTGAGACAGTCAGGTTCAGAAAATAGAGAGTTAAAGTGCACACTGTTAAAAAGTGTGGGACTTAATGAAATGGTGACATGAGGATGCCTTTTTCCCCTGGTTTTTAGTGTAAAAGGTTTTATGGTCAAACAGGCTACATATGTGAACATATGAAATTTGTCTTCGAACATGCTACATATGTACACATATGAAATTGGTACTTACGTTATACTGTGGAGAAAATAAATGAAAAGTGCCAATTCTGTACAAAAGTAAACCAGTGGTATGATAACAAACACCTTCTGCATGCCTGTATAATAAAAAAATTAAAGAAGTCGTTAGCAGAAATGGCTTTTCACAATAAAAAAAAAAAGAATTATATTGTTCAAGTTGTGTAGCTTTTAAAGTGTTTAAAAATAAGTTAACAGAGCCTCAACCTATCTATACAACTATTACAAACTTATTTTAAATGTAGAACTATAAAGAAAATTCCACATTTGATGGCATATATATGATGTTTAATCAAAATTTGTGGAATCAAAATGTTATTCATTTATGTTCAATCATGTATTTTATGTTGTTTACAGTGCTGTGAAAAAGTATTTACCCCCTTCGGATTTCTTCTATTTTTGAATATTGTCACACAAATGTTTCAGATCATCAACCTAATTTTAATATTAGCCAAAGATAACGTAAGTAAACACAAATGCCGTTTTTAAATGATTATTTCATGTATAAAAGGTAAAAAATCTATCCAACCCTAACAGGTAATAAGTAATATCCCACTTCGCTACTAAATCAACCAATTAACAAATAAATTAAATTAAATAAATAACACCTGGAAACATAACATTGAAATTATAGAGCAAATGAATAACACACAAACCCAGGTGCAAAAGCTGCCCCAGGGCCCCCAAGTTGACCAAGCAACATGCCCCACGGTGTTATCTTTGCACCCAAACAGCTTGTGAGTCCCTCCTTTGCCCCCAAACACATTGTGAGTCCTATCTTTGCCCTACACAGCTGATGCAAACCTGTCTTGCAAAGTAAAGTAGGCTTAAATATCTCAAAAAGAAGCACATGATTCAAGAACGGATGACCTCTATCAGTCCTGAAAGAGTTACAAAGCCACTTCTTGGGCTCTGGGGCTCAAGCAAACTATGGAGAAAACCTGAAAAACAGTGATGAACTGTCCCAGTGGCCAGCCTACCAAAATTATTTGAAGGGTACATCAGAGCTAAATGTAGACCTCACTTGCCTCAGTTAAGATCAGTGTTCACGATTGCACAATAAGAATGAGACTATGCAAAAATAGCACTCATAGAATAGTTGCAAGGTGAAAACCACTACTGGCCAAACAGCCTGTATGACACAAAGCCCTGTCTGACATTTGCCAAAAAACGTATAAATGAGCCCAAAGACATTTGGGATAATATTCTGTGGACTGATGAGTTGAAAGTGGTACTTTTTGGAAGACATGAGACCCTATGCAGCTAGCGCAGCATTGCACGATAAGGACATTGTAACAACAGTCAAACACGGTGGTGGTAGTGTAATAGTATGGAACTGCTTCAGGAATTGTCATCATTTATGGAACCATAAAATCTGCTATCTACCATAAAATCTGGAAAGAGAACATCCAGCCATCAATTTGTGTTTGTGAGCTATAGCTCAAGCGCATCCGGACAATGATTTCGAAGCACACAAGCAAGCCCATCTCTGAATAGCTGAAAAGGAATTGAAAGTTTCAAAAGAAACTAAAGGTTAAAAGAAAAGGTTCGAAGGTTTAAAGGTTAAAAGAAATTAAGGAGTGGCCTCCTCAAAGTCCTGACTTGAATCTGATTGAGGCATGACCTTAAAAAGGCAGTTTATGATAAAAATCCCTCCAATGTGGCTGAATTAAAACAATTCTGCCAAGAAAGGTTAGCCAAGATTCCCCTACAGCGATGTAAAAGGTTAATTGCCAGTGATTGTAAAGTTTGATAGCAGTTGTTGCCACCGAGGGAGGCACAACCAGTAATTCAGATAAGGGGGCAATTACTTTTTCAAATATATGATTTAATTTACCTACAATAGATAAAATGATAATTTAAAAGCTGCATTTTTGTGTTTAATTACATTGTCTTTGTCTTATATTAACCCCTTAACGATCTGTGGCACCAAATGGAATTAAATAGGCTTAGAAAGCGATCTAAGATTGCCTTCTTCACTTAAGCGGTGTTGCTGTAATACCTAGACGCCGAGGTATTCAGCAACATGACATCGGCAGCAGGGGCCCATACACTGTATGGCCCCATTTATAAGCGACACCGGGAACCCACCCCAGGGCCCACTGCAAGAGATTTTACCTCAAAATGCCGCAAAATGGCAGCATCCTTTAAAAAAAAGGTCTCTCCAGACCCTCCTGAGAACTCCCGTACAGGTTCAATACAGGTACTGCATTTAACCATGCAAGTCAATGCAGCCCAGCTTTCTAATCACAATGTGATAAGTAAAATATGAATTAAAAAAATAGAAAGTTTGTTTTTATGAGCAAGTGCTGAAATTACCGCTGTATGTGTAAAAAAAAAACACACATACAGCACCAAAGGCTGATGGTAGAATAAGTTCATGTAAATAGTTAAAATACCAGCAATTAAAATTCCTTTGAGGTGTCTAATTTTTTTTGCTGGGGTAAATTGCATTAGCTGGATTCAAAGACCTCACAAATAGCACATGGGGAAGACCAGACCAGATTTGAAAAAACATGGTTTTGAAATAGCAGAATGCTACTTGTACGTATTGCCCTATAACTTACAAAAAAACTCAATAAAAACATTGGTTATTTGTATACTCAGGAAAAATAGTATTTAGCAGGTTTTGTTATTAGCTTTTGTAGATGAGTACAAGATTTTTCAAATAAAAGTGAGAACATGTGTTTTTATTTCATTTTTTCCACCATATGTTATTATTTTTTTATAGTAAATTAGATGATATGATCAAAAATTGTATCTGGAAAAAAATATATAACTTGTGTGAGTACACTAAATAAGAAAGTATAGCTAAACAAGAGCACCACATAAATGTTAAACAGCCTTGGTCCCCAAGAGTTGAAAAAATAAAAAAACAGCCTGGTCCTTAAGAGGTTAAAGATAGTTGGATGTGACAAATAAGCAAATATAGAAGAAATCAAGAAGGGGCATATACTTTTTTGAGCACTGTACTCTATCTGTAGGAAATTTAGACACTGAATTTTGGGCAAAATATTTAAAACATGCTTTTATTTTGCTTTTGTGATGAATTGTGCAAAAGCAAATGGGAAAATGGACACTAGGATCAGCTGCATTACGATGTTCCAAGTTGTAACCTGATATGTACCTCACAATTCTCATAATATATATGTTGTAGGAAACTTAATATGTTAAGAGTTTTTTTTGTTTTACTTTCTAAATGAGATGAGATCAGCTGTATTATTCACTCAAATGTAATGTTAAAATATCAAGTAAGCTTTTGTGAAATGTTAAAATCTACCTTCTTGTAAAAATAAAATATCCCAATTTAGTATTATGTTATCTTTTTCTGTTTTAGATATACCAGCTTGTTTTGGAAGAACATGCTATTTCTTGTAATTGATCAGAAATGCTTACAATATACATTAATAAAAAATTCACAACACATGTGTTATATTACTCCACCAGCAACAAGCCATGTATTATTGAAGCAATGACACTAAAAGCTAGAAGTTCCCTGAAGTAAAGGGTAGGCCCAGAGTTGCTCGATTTTGAACATTCTGGGCTGCTATCAAAAGTCTTTTCTGCATGCTTTATTTGTCATACAGTGTCTTGATTAAAAGGGATTTTTGTTCTGTCTTTATGCCATGTCTGGATCCTTTCTGCGCACCTATTATGGGATTCTTACTCTATACTAGACTTGTGCATTCGTCTTCGGGCAAACGTGAAAACGAACACGAAGAGTGCGTTTTCGTTCCAAAGACACACAGAAGAGAAGACAATGGCGGTAAAACGTAGGCGAAGATGAAGACACACACCACAAAGATCTTCGTGATCGTCTTCGTCTACCACTCTCCCCGGTCCCTTCCCCTTCTAGCTTACCTTGGCATCGCGGCACAGGGCAGTGCGAATGAGCCTATTGGTCGCCTACAGGGACCAATTGGTTGATGCCAGAGGAAGACCCTGCAGGTGACCAATACGCTCACTCGCATGGCCTTTGTAACCCCTGACAGCGAACCTATGGATTTCCGCTCCATTTCTATTGCTTTGTAAATTAAATCCATAGGTTAAAGGGCCGTGCAAGCGACCAATAGGCTCACTCGCACGGCCCCTTAACCCCTTAAGGTGCAAGAAGTGCACCAGGAGCCTAAAAACAGAGTCGCTCGTACAGACTTTAAAAAGTTAACCCCTAATGAAGCAGCTTGTTTATTAACTGATAGAACAGGGAGACCAGTGGGATTTGCCGGTTAAGTTGCAGCATTGGGGTTTTAAAAGTCTGTGGGATCAACCAACAGAGTCGCTCGTACAGACTTTTAAAACCCCAATGCTGCAACTTACCCGGCACATCCCACTGGTCTCCCAGTTCTATCAATTAAATGTCCGTACGAGCGACTTTATGGATCGTTCGTACGGACATTTAACTGATAGAACAGGGAGACCAGTGGGATGTGCCGGGTAAGTTGCAACGTTGCAGTTTTAAACCGACAGAGTCGCTCACACAGACTTTTAAAACCCCGATGCTGCAACTTACCCGGCACATCCCACTGGTCTCCTGTTCTCTAAGTTAAATGTCCGTGCGAGCGAGTTAGACTTCTTCTAACTGACAGAGAAGTCAAGTCTACTCTATACAGCATCTTGTTTGGTGATTTTATGTTGTTTCCCAAATTGTATGTTGTTGGCTGGGTTTCCCGTGGCTAAATGATGTCACCCCTCCCTTGGGCAAGCCCATGTCATAGTTTGAACACGTGATTAAGTGCATAATGGTTATTTGGTGTATTTAGTGTCATCATAACACCAAAAAGTATGTTGATTGAATCTAGCAATAAAGCAATTATCAAAAAAAAAATAAGACCATTAACTAAATAACTTCTACATAGATTAACAAAAATGGTTTTCAATTGCATTCAAGGGTAATAGTGTTAAGAAAGAAGAGCTAAATTTTAACACAGGTAACTTAATCCAGCATTGGATTTTTATAGAGTAGCACGCAATAACCAAAACCTCATATCATTGAAAACATTAACTTTTATTTATATAGTGCTACCAATTTATGCAGTGCTTCTTACAATACATACATTTAAAGAAATAACAAAACTAAAACTGATAGCCTAAGACAAATGGATACATTAGGTTAGAAGAGACCTGCACGCAAGCTTACGCTCTAGAGAAATGGCTAGTATTACGTGGAAGACACGTTATCACAGGGCTTGACAAATTTGTTGTGAATCTAGGCGCCAGCTAAAAAAGTTAGGAGCCAGGATTTTTTTAAACTAATAGTTGGTCAGGAGGGATCCGATCATCATCAGCCCACTTACTAAACTCACAGCGTTTGACCTGGAAGCACCCTGCACTTTCAGGTCAGTGCTGGGGTTTTTTTTATTTCGATGCTGATGCTCCATTGGAGCACAGCATTGACTGATATTGACTGATATTTAGTCCCCACAAGCTTGTGGGGACAAATTTTAACCCCTGCAATGCCACGAATGTGTCATACACAATTGTGGCATTGAAGGGGTTAATGCTGCACTGTCGCTCTCATGGAGCGATCAGGCAGCAGGGGGGTGTTGGGGCTGCTCTCCACACTCATGGGGAGTCCAAAGAACCCTCTCCCCTGTCCCTGAAGCTGCCTCTGGCTTCCATGCCTACAGAAGTCATCAAAGGGCTTGTGGGGGCTCATTTTTGCTGTTGCTGGTCTGCTTCCAGGCAGATCACCAGCAGCAGAGCCCCTTACAAATGGGAATTAACCCCTAAAATGAAGGGTATAACGCTGCACTGTCGCTCTCATGGAGCGATCAGGCAGCTGGGGGGAGTTGGGTCCGGTCCCCACACTTGTGTGGGGGCCCAATCGACACACAACCCCCTTCCCTGAAAGCTGCCTGTGGCAGCTGAAAACACGATTGCTGGTTTTCCAGCAACCGTGTTTTCAGCCTACAGGATCACTCTGTGGGAGTGATCTCAGGCTCGGGGGCGGGCTCTGAGAGGCTGTGCTGTCAGCCCAGACTCCTGGGCAGACAGCAGCAGCGCCCCCATGTGGTGACTCAGCCTCTTACATCCACAATTTTTTCTGGATGTAAGAGGCTGACAAAACCTAGGCGCCAGGACAAAATTCTCTGTCGCCATGGCGACCTAGCACCTGGGATTTGTCGAGCCCTGCGTTATCAGACCTGAAAGGTCTATATATGAGCCTATAGGAGGTAGAGACAGGGACAGCACTAAAAAAATGGCTGCCCTGCCGGGATCTCCAGGTATGATCACTGACCACTTACCAAACAACACACATTGCAGAGCTTTTCATTAAATTTGGGAAGGTCTAGTGTGACACCTATTTCTACATTGTCCTTGACAGTAATCTTTGGTAACCTCATTCTGAGATGATTTCCAGTCTATTAACAAAATAAACATAAAAGCGCAGTGTATAATTTGCTATAATTCATGTAAACATGTAACCACTGGATTTGGTTGGGTCTATTGTATGGAGTACTAGTACATCCAGGTCAGTACTAGAACAGTGAATTATTTACTGGCACTGGAGACATTAAGTGTATCTTATAAAGACTGAAGAAGAATAATAAATACCGGTAATAACGTTTTAAACATTATCTTTAATATTTTTTTTATCCTCAAATCTGTGTTAATGTTTCAGACATTGGAAGTAATCTACAAGGGTGCCATCTCGTGGATAAAAGTGGTACTGCTGATTTTCTATTGCTTTGTAAATTAAATTACTTCTACACACAATATTTGTTGAATATAGTATTAGCTAAATAAAAGGTTATGGTATACTTCATGTCTCCCCATTTTTTATAGAGCTGTGAAAATGTTTTTTATACAATCTACCCTATACAGAGCAATAAGCTTTATAACATGGTGCCTTCTTGTGGCCATAATCCTTTATTGATAATCAATCCTTTATTGATTTGAAGATTTAAATGGTACATCTCCTGGTCAAGATTGTCCCATTTATACCAGGACAATTGGTAGAAAATAGAATAGGGCATAACATAATATTCATGCACGTCTTGAAGAAAGTAGTGGTGTGTTTTCCCGGCGGTTCCCAATGCAGGGGACTGCCTTGCACCCGAAAAGCCATGCACCTTTCCTATGCCGGAATTTGCATGCAATTGCGCAAGACTTCCATTATGAATTGATGCATTGCTTTCTGAATGAATGTGATTCATGTACACTAACCAATCCGAAGCCTCAGTAAAGGGAAAAGGAAAAAACCTTTAAAAGTAAAAAATTATAATTAAAAAAAAAATTAAAAGCGGGAAATAAAGTTATTCAGCAGGAGGCTTGATCCTCAAGATTATCAGCTTGCGAGCAGGGCTCTCTCCATCTACTGTATCGGTTTGTCTTAGTCTGTCAATTCTTGTCTTGTCACACCCCTTGAATATATGTATTCTATTAAGCGCTGCATAAACCGTTGGAGCTATATAAATAAAAGATAATAATAATAATTGCCATGGATAGAGGTTCCAGTGCAGGGGACTGCCATTTAACCCTACTGCTGGAAGTCTCTTGCAATCATGCAGTTGTGCAAGACTTCCATTACGAATGGATAGATGCCCCGCATTCTCGAAGTTTGAATCTTAAGTCTTTATCAAGGGTGTGTCATTTTATGCCTATAAACTGTAAAGCAGTATTATGCTAATAAATTTGAAATATTTTTGGCATTGGTGCGCCTCCGTGTGATGGGCACAGGTTGGAATGTATTTATTATACTTTTTGGAGTGCCGTTCTTCCTATTATATAAGGAAACTTATAGTAAAAATGCTGAAAAAGTCTCACATTTTTCTCCACAAAACTCCCTCAGTAAAGAAGAGGTTAATCCAGAGCTCACAGGCAGCACAGTTTATGACAGCAGTGTAGCAGCTCAGACTACAAATCAAGTAACTCTACTCCAGGATAGAGGCTCTGGAGCCATTGCTTCTCGTGTCACCGATTATTTCACTTGGGGCTGTCTCTGAAAACTGACACTGCGTTTTGTCCTTATGCCAAATTTTAAATTGGATGCCTCTTGGCTCTTAAATATAAGATGCTTATCTTAAATATAACATGTAATATAAATATACAAACATTTACAAATATATACTGGAATATAGGTATGAAAAAGAGCCAATATAAAACATTTGAAAAAAGTTTCTAAATCGAAACTTGAAAAGTAAACTGGTTGTGGGTATGCTCCTAGACCAGTTTTATACCAGTCCCATTATCAAGTCTGTTCCACAAAAATCCATTTCTAGCCTGCAAGAACCAGAAATGATTTTAAAATTGACCTAGTTTCCTTAATGTATTGTCCTAGTCTCCTGAATGTATTGTCCTAGTCTCCTTAATGTATTGTCCTAGTCTCCTTAATGTATTGTCCTAGTCTCCTTAATGTATTGTCCCTGACAATAACTATTAACAAACAGAAAAAGAATGTAGAGGTGGGAACCAAGCAGGGAAGGTTTTGCGAAAACACATTACCTAAAGGCCATAGAACATAGTAATGAATGTTTGCAGAGTAAAATGAATTGGTGGGTAAAGAATTGAACAGATCCTCTTAACTTTATTTTTGCTTTCTGAATTTATAATGAACATTCTGAATAGCTAGTGGTGATATTCTTAGAAAAAAAGGCATCTGAACCATTGGAAGATACAGTAGCATACCTAAGAGGGGGCAGGGGTCAGTCTGCCCCAGGTACCACTCATCAGGGGGGTGCCCGGTGGTGCGGGCGCCACAGAGGTAAGCTGCGGGCCTGCGTTAGGCAGCCGCCATACCACATTTGCACAGAACCAGTGCTGCTCGGCCGGCCCCAGGACCAGGGAAATCTGCAGGTGAGAAAAGGGGGTGCAGGGGGGTGAATGGCTGAATGGGTGGGTACGTGAGTGAATGTATAAGTGTTTAGGGGCAGAGGTGGCACAGGCAGGCTGCTTTGGGCCAGAGGTGACACAGGCAGGCTGCTTCAGGGGCAGAGGCCTACCATGCCAATGTTTGGCTTAATATATAGTGATATATAGTTATGCTGTACCACAATGCTTGGAAAATGTTATTTATTTAAACTCACTTAATTTATTTATAAGTTAATTTAAAATTTAAATATTCTTGGCAACATTATTTTTTGTGGGTGTCTTTCCATATTAAAGTGTGGGGCGTGCCACATACAGGATATGCCCCTTGTGCAAAATACTCTTGGTAGAGAGGGTAGGTAGGGGGAGACATGAAATACAACTCCCCTTCTAATTGAAAACAAATATTCTATGTATGGATTTAATCAGTTACATCTTCTATTCAGTATATAATAAGTGTATTATTTTATATAAAAAATAAACAAATCTATATTGTCCACTTCATGACAATGGCTGATTTTATTCTTTTTTTATAAACTTCGTGACAATTGCTGTTTTAACATTTCTGCGGTGCTTGTGTTTAGTTTTAATTTTCTTTTTTTCCCATTTACTAAACCCACACAAGTTACATATTGTGTTTTTCACAAGAGAGAGGCTTTCTTTATGTGTCATTGTTTTAATTGTATCATATAATTTGCTATATAAAAAAGTATACAATATTGTGAAAAAATGAGAAAAAAAGAACTTTTCTGACTTTTACTTGAAAACAATTGTACTCATCTATTTAAGCTAAAACTGCTAAATAGATTCTACTATTCTACTATTTGTTTAGTTTAGAATACCCAATGTCTTATGTTTTTTTTGTAATTTATAAGTACAAGTAGCGTTTTGCTATTTCAAAACAATTTTTTCAAATCAGGCCATTCTACCCCATGTGCAATTTGGAACATCTTTTTCAAATGAAGAAGACAAAATATAAAAAAGAGAAGATGAAAGGGAGAACATTGAGATCAAGAAGATGTGGAAGCGGAAGTGGTCGGCAGAAGCGGAAGTGATCAGCAGAGAACGTGAGAGAGAGTGAACGAGAATGAGAGGGTGTGAGAGACAGTGAATTAAAATGCCCCCGTCCAAAGCGAATGGGCAGGGAATGTAATTTGTTGACCCAAAAAAAGGCCAAAAACAAACAAATATAAATGTGCTAATCATATTTAAAGTCTATAAAAATAACATCTTTACAAATTGGTTTGTTAAAAGGTCAGTAGGTGGCGCTGAGACACATAGTCAGTGGTACTGGGAAGCTTGAAAGTATATTTGACAGTTCGGACTATTCAATAGGCACTGCAACTTAAAGTATAAAACTCCGAAAGGTGAGTAAAACAACAAAAACTAAAAACACAGTAATCTGCGTACAATGTTGAAAAATCTCAGGACTCACTGTCTAAAAAGTAGACATTTTAAAGGCAAATTTCAGCAATCATATGTTTTGGGCACTGGAGTGTCTATTTAATAAACTAAGACTGTTAAGTGAAACTAAGTGAAAAATATACTTACAAGTAAACAACTGAAAACTCAAGACAAAAATCCAAATATTGATTCCTATTTCCTCAAACCCATGGACACATTTAGCGCATGCATCTCATAATCATGGTACATCACACTTCCATGTCCTAACTCTGTGTGTCTAATAGGATAATGTAAAAATTAATTGATGCTAGCATATAACATGGCAGAACAGAATTCATTGCCACGGCAGAAGCTCATTACATCCAATGTGGTACAGCCAATAGAGCGATTACATTTATCTTTGCTGATGTTTGTTTAATGCATGTTTATCTATGTGTTAATGGTATGTATGGAATATACTTGTATTGCTTTTGTAGATGATAATATAAATGACCTAATATAGTTCTGTATAATAAAACAATTACATTTATGTTTCAAATGGAAATATGTGTGTATAAGAAGCTATCCCTGGAGAACCGACCATAAATACAGTAATCATTTTTTGTATTGACACTGTAAGGTAATTTATATGGCACCACCATATGCTGTATAATGTGCAAACATGCCAAAATAGTACATTGCCTTTTTTATTATATTTTTTATATTTTAAGTTATTTTTGTGATTTGATTTATTTATTTTCATTTTTAGATCTGAGCAGATTGATTTTTAGGGTCTCCACTAGCAGTTTAATTAGGGTTGTGGCAGGATAGTAAAATTTACAAATTCACAAATTCGATATATAACACAAACCCTAACCATTCTTGTTCTTCAGGTGTAACGACTGATTCAGCAGTTATAGAACTTGGCCAACACAATGTCATACTTTTTTTTTATCGCTCTCGCGGAACTCACCAACACAAGCAATTGCACTTTACAATGTCGTGTTCGCATCGCCACTTAAAACACGCTTCATTTTTGTCAGCACAGTCATGCATGTTGAAAATAACCAACACATTGAATTCAACCAAACGAATTTATTAAAAAATATATAAACATATTGAAATTAATCTAATACAACAGCAAAGACAGATCAGCCTTACCACTGGTACTAATCCATGCTACTTACACTGAAAATATTTCTCCGCAACATGCATTTTCTATATCAGAGCCCCAGCCAGATAATATCACACGGTAACATGCATTATCTATATCAAAGCCCCAGCCAGGTAATATCGCACAGTAACATGCATTATCTATATCAGAGACCTAGCCAGGTAATATCACACAGTAACATGCATTATCTATATCAAGCCCAGGCAGGTACATAATCACACAGTAACATGCAAGTTATCTATATATCCAGCCAGGTAATATCACACATCATGCATTATCTATATCAAGTAAAGATCACACAGATATCATGCATTTATCATATACGAGAGCCCAGCCATGGTAATATCGCACAGTATCTATATCAGAGACCAGCCAGGTAATCACCGTAACATGCATAATCATATTCAGACCCCACCAGGGTATAGTCACACAGTAAAATGCATCGATCCTATAATACAGAGCCCTAGCCAGGTAAATAAGCACATTAACAATGCATTATCTTAATTTGAGCCCAGCCAGTTATATCGCCAAGTACAATGCATTATCTATATCAGAGACCTAGCCAGGTAATATCGCGCAGTAACATGCATTATCTATATCAGAGACCTAGCCAGGTAATATCGCGTAACATGCATTATTGCCCCCACATCCCTTACACCCACAGTACCTGATCACAACAACAAAACTTTCCAAAACACCACTTTGCACCCACAGGTCTTGCCAGAGCACCAAGGTTGCACACACAAGCCTTCCAAAGATCCAGATTGCCCATCCAGGCAATGCCCCAGCCTGAGCATCATGGGAAATGCAGTTAACAGTTGATAAAGCTGCAGATTTTAGCTGTAAATAACAATTCCCATGATGCTCAGCCAGGTGTCCACCATGATGCTGGCTAAGCATCACTGGAAGAGTAGTCCACAGCAGAAGAGATTTTTTAGAATTACAAATTACAATTTATTCCTACAGTAAGTATCCAAACACACACGCGACACCGACACCCAAACACACACACACACCAGGACAGGCTCTGCCACACCGAAGCCCAAGCACACACCAGGACAGGCTCTGCCACACTGAAACCCAAATACACGCCTGGACAGGTCCTGCCACACAGACACCCAAACACACAGACCAGGACAGGCTCTGTCACACGACACCCAAACACACACCAGGACAGCTCTGTGACACCGACACCCAAACACACACAGGACAGGCTCTGTGACACAACCCAAACACACACCAGGACAGGCTCGGCCACACACAACACACACACCAGGACAGGCTCGGCCACACTGACACCCAACACACACATACAGACAGGGCCTGCCACACCAAACACAACACACCAGGACAGGCTTCTGCACACTGACACCCACACACACACCAGGACAGACACACCCAAACACACACCAGGACAGGCTCTGCGACACCGCACCAAACACACACCAGGGCAGGCTTTGCCCAACAACACCCAAACACACACCACCATGGACAGGCTCTGCCACACCGATACCCAAACACACACACCCACACCAGGGCAGGCTCTGCCACACCGATACCCATATCTGGACAGGCTAAGCTACAACAAATAAAAATGCATTTGCCACACTGCTTAGTCATTAACACCCCGTTTGTGTCACATGGAAAATACATACCTACATAGTTTGTTCTGATGATCCTTAAAAAAATATATGGATGCCACAGTGCTTTAAAAACCTCAATAGTGATGTCATTTTCTACACAGGCCTTGTTTTTTGGTTGTTTTTCAGTAAATATTTCCAGGCACAAGCTGTATTCTCTACTACATTAGTTTGTATTTCATCACTAATTATACTATCTACAGAGAGGTGAGTTTTCTACATATTATGGCTCCAACGGGAACCTCTATGGCTACTGGTGATGTCTGTGGCCACCGATATCTAGATGTCAAAGTTTCAAGCTCTTGAAACTGTTCATTACTCATAGGCAGCTCATAAGCAGCTCCGAAAGGTTAGAGACCCCTGCTTACGTTCCATTAAATTCCCAGACCAATGTGGTAGCCATTATTCAGCTTTTACACTAAAGAAGAAATGTACTGTTAAACAATGGCCCACCATTATGAGACTTTTTGTCTAAAAACAGCGGAAGGGTCCCTGTACACAGACATGGGTTTAAGGGTCAAAAATGACATTTGTGTCCACTTAGTCAAAGCCCTGATTGTGGTTACTGTACTTTCTTGACAAACAAAAGCTGCTTCGACACAAATTTCATGAAGTCCCTTTAACAAAATCAGGCATTGTACAGGCAGCCACAGCTGCTTTACCATATCAAGACAAACTGTGACTTTCATTTCTCAAGGGTGATTGCTTCAGCGATGCATGTACTCTAATATTTCCACATTGGCCTATTTTGGCCACATCTAATTTTATAATTTCTCCACATGTAGCGCAATGGAACGTAGAAAGGAAATCAATAACTGAATTAAACCTATGCATTGACATATGCAGGGAAGTACTTTATAGTGGTCAACAACATGTAAAAATGAAATCTGTGCTATAAAAAGTGGTGCTATATTTCACCCATATCATTTAATAGTTATTATCACCATCATCTAATTAGTTAGGGAGAATGGCGCCAGAATATTAACCCCTTAAGGACAGGGGTGTTTTTTTAATTTTTTTGTATCCTTCATGACAATGGCTGTTTTAATATTTTTTGCCGTGCTCATGTTTAGCTGCAATTCTCTTCTCTCTCATTTAGTGGACTCACACATATCATCTAATTTACTATAAAAAATATAAAACATGATGAAAAATTGAAAAAAAAAATACATTTTTCTGACCAATTCAATTTACCCCCCCCCATCAAACCACATATGTTTGAAAGCTAGACCCCCCAGGGTATTCCAAGTGCTGATATTTAAACTCATTCAAAGCACTAGCTTTATTACCAACATTTGTCAAACATTGTGGTAGTAATGTTTTGTGTTTTTTTTCCACACACACACATTATACTGCAGGTTTTAATTTACAGCTCCTGGTATATGTCAAACAACACCCCAATATGTGTTCAGCAAGATCTCCTTAGTACAGCGACACCTATGCATGGGTTTGTTGGCTTGTTTTGGGGCAATAAGCCACATTTGAAAGGTGCACATTTTTTGAGAATTTTGACATCTGGTCAGTCTGTGCCCATAGCCTATTTGGGGCATCTTTGAAATTAGATTAACTCAATATCAAATCATACATTTTTCATTTTTGAAAACTAGACACCTCATGGGTATTTCAAATGCCAGTGTTTTGACTCTATCCAGGAAGATATAGTGCTAATTTGGGGAATATATATAATGCCTCAACATCTAGGCATTACATCAACACCGTTTGGGAGAAGAAAGCGATCAGTTTCTACACCCGCTTAAACTAACTTTTTTGTGTGACGTGCCTGGCTTGTAACTTGTCATCAAGGTGGATGAGGTAAGGAGGTATTGGGGTGAGAGAGGGGAAAGGTGGGGATCAATGTAGACAATGCCTGCTACAAGGGGCCCAGTGAGAATAAAAGTGTCAAATGGGGTTACGGTGAGGGCTCTGAGCAGACCACTCTATTTCCTCCACCGTAAACTAATCAAACAACATTAGGTAAAACAATGGAACATTGGTCCTCCTTCTGGGAGCTCAGGGTGCAAAATCCTCTTCAGATCTTGCTTGGCAGAAATTTCACGAACATCCTATGACAGTGCCACGTTTAAAGTCACTGAGCTCTTTATGACCCATTCAAATGTTTCTCTATGAAGAAGGCTGCCTATGTGCTTGATTTTATACATTTGTTAGCAATGGGTAAGGCTGAAATAGCTCAACTCATTTTATAATAATATTTTATAAAATATAATAATTAAGATGGTTTGGTATATATTGTATATATATATATTATATATATATATATATATATTCACATACAGAAAGTGTATTAGCAAGCCATTGGCTGTTTAATATGATACTACATTGCACTTCCAGGAAACTAAAATGTTTCTCCTACCCCCCCAACATTTCAAATGGCCTGTGGTTTCAGGGCTGTGTTAAGAGGCATGGCTAGTGGACAGGAGTTTACCAAGACTTTTTATGTGAACTTCTGATTTTTCAACACCACGGTATTAACAATGTTTCAGATTGGCATGATCCAAGTTTTTTTTCTAAATCCTTTCTACTGCCCAAGAAAAGCAAAAAAAGCACATTAACCATTCTTTCACTGGAGAAAGGCAATTGGCGGGTCCCATTTGTCTTCCTAATGTCACACCCTTTGCTCAGTGCTCAATGGTGATGAGCTTACAATAAGGAGATCTGACAACTGTGTTCCCTCTTTGCAGCCTGGGAATCTGATTCTACCGAACAAAAGAAACTGCTTCATATAGTATAAGATCTTATATATATTACAGTGAAGTGGCAAACCATCTTTTCAACTACAAAAGGGAAAAAGTTATACCTACTATATCATACAAATGAACATGAAGCTAGAGAAAATCATAATACCAGCCACTGGGTATAGGTAGAGCATGTAATTTGTGATGTTTGAATAAAGATTCCAGAATTTTGTGTTTCTTAAGAGAGTAGAAACCTAGAAATGCAAAGCCACAATACTGGTAAAGTCAGAGATGGGGAAGGTAACTAGATTTAAGTTAATTTTCCTTGAGTTTTTATGTTTTAAGCAAATATGCCTTCACAGTGTACATTTCTGAGCAAAACATAATTTGAGGGACACATGCCATTAAGTATATATTTATTTTACCTTTCTTGAGAAGCAGCTTTTATGTAAAGTACCCAATATCCAATGTGATTCTGCTTTAATCTTTGACCCTTCTTGTCTTTGATGTTTCATTTAACTCTTAACATTTTAAGTGCGAAAGGAAGTAGAAACAAGAATGCTATGTGTGGGGCAATATAGAATGGACTTTATTATTGGCTTAGTTAATGCTCTGAGTTCTTTTGGAATGAGCTGGCACTGTGGGATCAGCCGAGGGTCACAGACCATAATCCTTTTGTTATGTAAAGGAGAGCTTATTGAAGCATTGACAGCCCATTTCCAAGAAAATTCTCATGCTGGAAAGGTGGGCTGTCGTCTTTAAGGCATGGTATTTACTTTTACCTTAATCCATTTCAAATTCTTAGTGTTGATCTGTAAATGTTGTCATACTGAACAGACTATACAAAGTATTAAAAAAAACAAAACCTTGACTCAAAGAGACAAGTCCAGGCGCAGATGTGACCTCATTTTTGGAATAAGTACTGTCTACACATGGGCCTCTCCCCTCCAGGTATATTCCAAGTATGGAAAGTTTAAACTTCTAAGTTTTTTGTATGATTTTTTTTTAGATCACTAGCATCTGGATAAAGCCTCAGGCTTCTCATCAGCTTAAAGTAAAGTCACACCCAAAGTAACAAAACTGGCTTCCTCTTTAAAGACGTACAAACTTAAGGTACAAAGGTAGGCAATAAATTAGATGTCCTGCTGATTGCAAGGAACCCCTATTTCTTTTGTAAGAAGATCTTCTTTGGATCAACATAGCAAATAGTGTAGTTAATGATCAAACATTCTACATGGTGGTACATGATGAAAAGTCTGCAAGGGCAGGTCGCTTCTGTAATCATACAAAAGCAGTGCCCTGTCAGATTTGTGAAGCTTAAACTTAGACACAACAAATTATCCACATCCTTGAGTTGAGTTTAACAAAAAGAAGGGCAAAGGTAAAATGTTATAAACTTACATTTCCATTTTTTTAATTGGAGGACACTCCAAATAATATACATGCCAATTTACTCAAGCCAGACATATTTATCAATCAACTCACAAAAGCACATTTGAAATGTTTATTCATAGAATAAAAGTCGCTAGCTTGATTTCAATGGAGACACTTTCCTGCCAGTGATTGGCTGTTTTTAAGCAGCATAGACTGGAGCAAAAAGCCAGTCATTTTGAAGAGGGTGGTGTGCTGCAGCTTTTTAGATGCATCCTCTTTGTAAGGTACATACTTTATTTTTTCTTTCCCACTGGTCTAACAAATACACATTCAAGTACTTTAATATGCAGGGGTGTAACTAGAAACCACAGGACCCTTGTGTGAAAATTGCCCAGAGCCCCCAAACTTCACCAAGCAAAATGTCCCACATACAACCTTTACCCTAAACAGCGTGTGAGTGCCACATTTGCCCCAAACAGCTTGTATACACATCTATAGTCACAGACACACACTTACACATACATACATACATATATACAAACATACACCCCTAAGCCTGCCCCAGCTTACCTCTCACAGTGCAACCCCATACGAGATACATGGTGGGAATCCTGGGGGGTCCACTTTTCCAACTATATATAGTATGTCTGTGGCACTGAAAAAGTTAAAGCTCACTCATGATGGCATGGAAAGTCAGAAGGGCATGAAGGCTTTAAGGAATGAGTTCCAAATCATGATTGTAAACTATCCACATGACTACTTTATTTTAGAGCTTTCCTAACTTACTTCTAAAACCATAAAACACATGTATAAAAAATATACAATCTCTTGCTTCCAGGCAAGTGCAATGAAGCCATTAAAACTTGTACTGTCAATTAGTTAATGACAACTAAACAAATTCACTTTACAAATTCATTATTAACTCAAAAAAGAAATGTGTGCAGTATATAAACCAAAATGACTGAATAATGTGGTTAGTTTCCTTTACAAAACTACATTAGTTATATATAGTCAGTTTTCTTACTCTATAATCTTACCTTCGATATGATATTCAATCAGCATTCCTTCTTTTGCCATAAAAGGACCAAATCCTATAGCACCTTCTTAGCAACATAGCAGGACCGTAAATTGCATGGAGCCAGAGGGGCACCTGCCCAGGTGTAGCAAGGTGAGGGGGTGCATCCAAGACACCTGGAAGCAATGCACCTGTTGTGCCTTCTTGTGCCTCCCACAATTCATTAAGTAGATGTGACATCAGCATTGGGCATGACCTCTGACCCCATTCCAGGTACCAAACATCACTAGTTACAGCACTGCAACACACACCAGGATGACGTTATTATACATATGAGACCATACATTCTCAACTGGCATCACCTATACTGAGCTAAAGGTAATGCCCATACATGCAGAAGATAAGACTTTATTACACTGTGGAACAATGCGGCACACCTCAACTGCTCCACCTCAAGGAAAAGCTCAAACATTGGCATGCAGTTGAGACCCTTTATTATAGACTTGACTGGATTCCATGGGCATTACAGTGGTGTAATAAGGGGAGGGCTTTCCAGGGGGGGCAGGAAAGCTGAGTCCCCCGGCCTCTTGAACCCCCCCAGTAACTATCATACACACTAGCACACACTCATTTACTCAAACTAACACAAACATACACACACTTACACATACACTCATATTAACACACAAAAAACATACATACACATACTCATGGTAAGACATATATTTATATACTAACATTAACACATTCTCACTCTAACATACACTTATTTTATTGCACCAATCAGACCATCATCAAACCCTTACCTTGCCTCGACCCTTTTTTTTACTAGCTGCTCACACACCGTGCAAGCAGCCATGCTTTAACGGCAGGGTCACATAACATTTTGTTACATGATTGCATGTGGACTGTCCAAATTAGATTTGCCACGTTTGATGAATTCTAGACCCCCTGAGAGTAGTTTGGTTTGGGTGATGCGCCAGGCCGTCCTCCTCAACTTCCCACGTTTCTTCTGAGGGGTATGATGCCCATAGTGCAACTGGCTAGCTACAGCCCGTTAAGTCACAATCACTTGCATAAAAATTGGTTTACAACATAAATTGTATAGGGATATGAAGTCATGTGCCGGAGATCCACCTACGCTGGGTGACTGGGAGTAGTGTGGAGACTGTGCCACTCCGGCATAGTCCTTTAAAGTGTAAATGGGCCAGTTGGGGAGATCAGAAATCGTCCTTGCAACTTGCCTATTATGCATCAGGCGGCCTGGTCATCCAATAGGTCAATTTACCCCACGTTTGGTGGCAGAGGGGCTGCTGCCACCACAGACCTGCTGCTCCAGGCTGAGGCTAGTATATTTTGCTAGATTACATCATAGCCCCAGAAACATTGGTAGCAAGAATGGCACTGCATAATGCATACATGGTCAGGAGACCTTTATGAATACTGATTTAACTATGCATTATACAGGGGCAACCAAGCTATATATATAATATATATATATATCTATATATATATATATATTATATATATAATCTGTATAGATTAGACAATCATTTTCAATAAACACTAAAAAAATAATTTTGCACACAGAGACATGAGATAAAATAACTTACCCAGCATTTAAGGAATGCGATACTGATATCTGGATCAGACCACCCTGTACTTTCTTGGCACAACCACTGCCTTCTCCAGCTCTCTGTGGTCAAGTTTGAAATTGTTCACCACATGCTTTTGACTTATGTACTTTTGGTTATTCCCTGATTTTTGGTGTCCTGGTGTCTAATTTTGATCCAAATGGCCAAGATTCACGTCTTCCCTTTTGACAGGCATTCCGATGATAAAGAACACTGGATGCACTTACTATTATTTCACGCTCTTTTCGTAGATGTACAGCACCTGTTGCCAATGGAAGGCTTTTGCTTACAAGTCACTTTATATTATTTTAGGTTGGGTTTATTGTATAGTGAAGTGAGGGATTTGAAACTATGGCTCTCCTAAAAATAATCTCATTAGGCCCAGGAATGTATGCATGTGTCTTGTGTCTATGTATGTTAAGATGTCCATGAATGTGTGTATGGTTGTGTCCCTTAAGTGTTTGCATATCTGTGTATGTATGCGTCTATGAATGCGTGCATGAATGTATGAGCTTTAATATTTGTGTGTCCTGTATATTAATAGTTACAAGTTATGTGTTGATATTTTTGTACTTTTGTGTTTATCTGTATTTTTTTCATATTATATTCATAATAAAATAATTATTTAAATATTTATATGTTTTAGCGCTGTCTTTTTTTAGTTTAACTTTTGTCCTGTATATTAGCTTAACAGCATAATGAAGTGCAAAGTGGCTTTTTTCTACTATGACATGTAAAAAATTGCCTTTTTATAATATGTTGATAACTAATTGGTTATGTGTAGACATTAAGTTAAAATTAACTTTCATGCAGATTTGTGGGTACAGAAACGTGCATAGCATGACAGTCCTCCTGGTTTTGTCTTTTTTTAACGATTCCTGGGATGTACTGGGGAATTGTGCTGTGATTGTCTATTGTGTGAATGGAAAAAAAATGTTTTGAGTATTTTACAAAAGAAACTAAAAGCTTGCGAATGCATTCCCATTGTGGTGCACACATACACATACACTCACACATACAGTATCTCACAAAAGTGAGTACACCCCTCACATTTGTGTAAATATTGTATTATATCTTTTCATGAGACAACACTGAAGAAATGACACTCTGTTACAATGTAAAGTAGTAAGTGTACAGCGTGTATAACAGTGTAAATTTGCTGTCCCCTCAAAATAACTCAACACACAGCCATTAATGTGTAAACCTTGGCAATGTCATGTGATTCGTTAGGGTTAAAAGGTCTCAGGTGTGAATGGGGAACAGGTGTGTTGAATTTGGTGTTGAATTTGGTGTTATGGTGTTAAATATATATATATATATATACACATATATACACATTTACACATATATACACATAATTCAATGTAAAGGGCCCCAAGGGCCCCACCTAATCTCATCTGTCTTTAGAGTTTCAGCTCAGGAAAAGATCCAGCCAAGTGGCCCAATAAAGCAACCTTGAGCACATTTCCCACATGAAATCATACAACATTTTAAAATGTGAAAGAGGGACACTTTTTTTTTAATCGCTCTTGTGGAACTCATCAATACAAGCAATTGCACTTTACAATGCCGCGCTTACATCGCTACTTAAAACATGCTACATTTTTGTCAGCACAGTCATGCATATTAAAAATGAAGAACACATCGAGTTCCCATGAGGCTCAGCAAGACATACTACTTCCCTGATGCTGGCTGAGCATCATGGGTAGTGCAGTTACGAGTAGATGTTAGATGTGAATTACAATTCCCATGATGCTCAGCCAGCCAAGTGCCCACATGACTAGGCATCGTGGGAGTTTAAATTCACAATTAACACCTGTCATATCATCTGCTGTTAACTACAGTTCACATGAGGCTCAGCCAGACATACTGCTTTCATGATGCTGGCTGAGCATCATGGTTAGTGCAGTCAACCGTAAATCTGGCGATGCTAGCTGTGAACTACAATTCCTATGATTCTCAGTCAGCCAGGTGTCCATCATAACGCTGACTGAGTATCATTGGAAGAGTAGTCAACAACAGCAGACTCTTTTTCTTTTATTTAAAAAAGGCCAATGTTAGCCTCCCTCCCAGGACCCTTACACACTGCCTTAACACACCTGCCACATATATACATACACTTCCCTTACAAACCTGTTCATACAAACACATATACACATACACTGCCCTTACACACGCCTCTCCATACACACTGCCTTTACACACACCTGCCCATAAACACACATGTACACATACACTGTCCTTACACACACATACATATGCTGCCCTTACACACACATATACACATACACTGCCCTTACACACACCTGCTCATAAATACACATATACACATAACTGCCTTACCACACACAACCCTGTCCTTACACACACATATAAATATATACTGCCCTTACACACAACTACCTTTACACACACATATACACATGCATTGTGCTTACACACACATATACACATACACTGCCTTACACACAGCTTACAAATACCTATACTGCTCTTACACACACCTGTCCATATACACACACAAGCTTACAAACATCATATACACTGCAATTACACCCCTTTAGACTCCATCCTGTGGTGGGAGCGTGAGGCCTGTCACTTCAGACCTCGCTTTACTGCTCCCTCATCACTACGCGCAGGCTATTGCTGACGCCAGTGTGCAGTCCTAGCCACGTACTGCAAGTGAAGGCTCTGGGTACCCGGAGCCGAGAAGTTCCCAGGTATGTCGATTGGATTGAGGTCTGGGGAATTTGGAGGCCAAGTCAACACCTTGAACTCGTTGTTGTGTTCCTCAAACCATTCCTGAACCATTTTTGCTTTGTGGCAGGGCTCATTATCCTGCTGAATGAGGCCAATGCCCCCAGGGAATACCGTGTCTATGAAGAGGTTGTACAGGGTCTGCAGCACTGCTTAGATAGGTGGTACGTGGCAAAGTAACATCCACATGAATGGCAGGGCCCAAGGTTTCCCAGCAGAACATTGCCAAAAGCATCACACTGCCTCTGTCGGCTTTCTTTCTTCCTATAGTGCATCCTGGTGTCATATGTTCTCCAGGTAAGCGATGCACATGCACCTGGCCAACCACGTGATGTAAATGAAACCGTGATTAATCACACCAGGCCACGTTCTTCCATTGCTTCGTGGCCCAGTCCTTATTCACGTGCCCATTGTGGGCGCTTTCGGTAGTGGACAGGGGTCAACATGCACACCCTGACAGGTCTGTGGCCCCATACACAACAAACTGTGATGCACTGTGTGTTGTGACACCTTTCTATCAGAACCAGCATTAACTTTTTCAGCAATTTGAGCTACGGTTGCCCCCCAGCATGCATCAATGAGCCTTGGCCTCCTTTGACCCTGTTGCTGGTTCACCACTTTTTCTTCCTTGGACCAGTTTTGATAGGTACTGACCACTGCATGTTAGAGGCAGGGCCGGCCTTTGGGGTGTGCGACCTGTGCGACCGCACAGGGCGTCACACTCCAGGGGGTGCCGCCGCGGGGTCCACC
>VKOC01000009.1:12607378-12703740 GCA_009364415.1 Spea multiplicata | reverse complement strand
ACACACAGAGATTCACATACTGATCTTCATGACACAGACTAGTGACAGACTTCATAGACTTCAGGATTAACTCTCCTTACTTCAAAGCCAGGGGATCCTTTGCATCCAGGGAGTCCAGAGAATCCATCATCCCCCTTTTAGAAAGAAAAAAAATATTTTAGTAAAACAGACAAAACGCTTGCCTCAAATGCGACATGTACGCAATATGAGTACAAATGTCAGAATTTATTTGTTTATTGTGTATTTATGGTTATATATATTTTATTAATTTTCGTAAATTATGAAAGCTAATGTATTGTTAATTACAATAATTTCACATATCATCTAAATTAAATTGGAGACGTGCGTATGTAATTAAACATCAATAAGCTGGCAATGGAAAATTGCAAGAAAGTTGCTCTCATTTGCCTGGTAGACCACTCTAGTGTCTTCAATAAAAAAGAAATGAAATAGCAAATATGGTAACTTGTGTAATTGAATGCATTTGTTTAGATGTAAATATGTGTAGTTTTCATGCAAATAAAATGAATACTAACCTTCTGTCCATCAATTCCATCAACTCCTCTCTTGCCTTTATCACCCTGTACAAAAAGATGAACGTAGTACAGAATTGTAAAACGAATCTGGGTTGGCGGAACAGTCTGTGTGAATGTTAACTAATAACAGGAAAATTCAGACTAATTTGCGAGCATCTGTAAAGAGATTGGTTGCTCTCTCACTGTTCATTGTCGAGTTACTAATCGAACAAGAATGTTACAATGAACTTAATACAGTAAGAGCTGTGATTTAGCAAAGTCAAATAAGTGTATTCGCAGAAGGGGAGCAAGAATAAACCATTGGGGGCTAGGACAAATATTTAACACAAGATACTGAGTCTGTCTAAGACAGAGCAGTTTGTTGGACGGGTATAAAGATGACACAGAGACGGAAACAGAAGGGTCTGCAGCAATTCAAGGTTTGGCTGTCAGATGTCAATAACGGAACAGGGTCATTTCCGTCAGTATAGTAGTGGCTGGTCAGTCTACAGAGTCAAAGTTGTACCTAAAAGTATTTGCAAACACAATGAAAAGGTACAACCCGTGTCTCATAATAGTCAATGTGCAATCAGAGACTGGATAGACTGCAGGGGCCTGATTAGGATTATAGAAAATGAAAATGGCTAGTCTAATAAACCCTGTTGCTCAACATAATATAAAAGTCAGTACTTACTTTTGATCCCTTTGCACCTCTTCCACCCTGTAAAAGGATGACATTGCATAAGACAAATATTCCATACTTTTCTCCTGCCTGTAGTATTCTTGTGTTCTCTGAGTAGGAACTCATTTTTCTCTTTCTTATTCTCTCATCTACATTTTTGACCAAGCTTATCTAAAGCCCTGGTTCCCTTTATGTGTTCTTCTCACCTCTCTTGTGTACCCACAATCACTCTTTCCTATTCGGTTCCTTAATTTCGGATTTAGCAAGGGTGTGCTTATCATATTGCTTATTCTACAAGCCTAATGTATAAGTATACGTTTATTTATTCCTCTTTACATAGTCTAAATTATTTCTCAGGCTGTCTGTTCCATTTTTCCATCTTTGTAAATAAGGTTGGTTTATATTTAGAGTTTGTGTCTCACTTTATTTTAATACCGGTTACTACATGAAGACAGCCTCTTAATATAATGAAGTGAGTTAAATATTATCATGGTGCTTATGACAAATTATGTTTATATATTATTAAATCTTCATGACATGAGAAAAAAACAGTAACCGATGAATGTTCGTAAGATAAACTTAGATGGGAAATATGTAGGCCATACGGACAAAAATCTAAAATATGAATAGTTTACCTAGAAACGTGTCTGTCACATGTAAAATAGCACATGTGCTGGTATATGTTCAAGGTACAAAGAAAATATACCTATTCAATATCAGTTCTAAAATATATAAATGCTTCAAAGAAATATGATTAAAACAATTACTGTGATGATGGAGGCCTTGTTTAATGAAACGCTGAGAACATAATCATTTGGAAATGGTAATAATCATAGACAGATGTAAGACCCCCAGTCACATGCTGCTGATTATATGAAACATACAAATAGATTGTTGACATAGCGTGACGTTATATGTAAGTGTAAGCAACAAGTTTCATTTATTTCAAAAATGAAATGGAACATGTACGAATACAACATGCTACAAGTACAGTGGGCATGAACTTACAATTGCGAATATCTTTGATTTTGTTGATACTTAATAAAATAGCATCTATGTTATAACCCACATTTGTGAAGTTTTAAATGTGTTTAAACTTGTAGCTACATAGATGGTTTCCAAGGATTTGTTATGTGAACTCTATATATATCCACAGCATAACGTTATATTAAGAATACAGACTGTTTTCAGTCCTAACCATTGCATTTAAGACACGGAGGGCTATTCCCCAAGTGTTTCAACTCCCTAATATATCACTGTATATTATGAAGGGCACATCTCAGCGAGCTTCTCCTTCAGTAAGACCTAAATCGATCCTGTATGAATCATAGTTTGATCAGTGAGGAAAGTTTTAAGAAATCTCTCATATTACACATTCATGATGCAGGGCCAATGTAGATCTAATTGCAGGAAGAAGTCACTGGGGTTTCACTTAAGAATACATAATGATATCAGAGAAACATCTGAGCCCCCCTGATCTTCATGTTTGTGACTCTTCCCGCTCAAAATGGCCAGCTCATACGATATAATATTTGCTAACTGTTCTTGGACATATCTTGAGGATTTTCTCTTAATTAAATGTACTGTTCTATCTGCTATGCTAGATGTATTGATTTTGTAACTAAATACACAGCATTAGAAACATCATTCCTAATGCTGTGTAACACTCAGACCTTTCTCAGAAATAATTATTCAATCATGTTAAAAAGTTGCCTCAGCCAATTTATTGAATGCTGCCCTAGCAACCAAAACAACTTCTTAAATGTTTCTGTGTTTTTTTATTAAACCTTCATACGCAAAAAAACACAATTATGGGTCTACTAAATTTTTCCTATAAAGTGCAATTAATGTTTTGTTTCAGTAAAACAGCACCTTTCAGATATACTATTTTTGTTCTTTTATTTTTCTCCTGGATTTATCATTTAATGGCCCTTTCTAAATAATCACTCAGTTCACCTCCCAATTACAGGTACTCCGTTCCCCATTTAACAGATCACGTATGCACAATCTGGGTTCTTCTATGGCTAGGTCCGCTCTATAAACTACAGATCTAGAGATAAGTGCTGATGTTGTGAGCTCTCTAACATAAAATGTGTTCAACAATACAATAGAATGCCAAGGTACTTCTTTATAACTCACCTTCTCGCCTCTTACACCTTGATCACCCTACAGAAAAAAGAGCATAAAGATTTGTGAGAATATGTTCAAAAGCAACATTGAAAGGTGGTTCATGGTGATGTTTACCTTCATTCCCTGGTATCCAGCAGGCCCAATATCACCTTGTCTTCCCTGTAGACAAAAAAAAGAGTGTCAGAAATACAGACAAGCTTTTTGAGAGATTCCCTTACGGAGTTAAGTGACATGGTTTCTGGGTTGTCATATTTTAGCAAAGCTTTGGATTGAAAGTGAATGTAGCTGAAAGGAGTACCACTCACACCCTCTTTCATGGTGGTAAACATCAACCAGCATCATTGCCTTATGTGGTTCTGGAGGATGAAAAAAATGCTGATTGGGGAGTTGCTGTTCTGAATCTAGGGCTATACAAACCACATGAGATGCCGTGATAATAACCAATATTGTCTACAGTGTCTACTTAAAGGATCTGAATAAAATCCTTAGCGCCCTTAGGCCCACATATTACAGATGTTTCTACAACCTTTCAAAATAAAATAATTTATAGTAAAGAGATTCTGGGGTATGAAAGTGGGTAAGTGGGTACAACTAAGCTTTAAAATTTTTAATATTTAGGAAACATAATATAGTGATTAGTACTGTCTTTAGATAACCTTTTGGTATGAAGTGTGCCAAGTGGTTTAGCTTAGTGTATAGTGGTACTCTCTACACTGAAGTCTGGTGGCCAGCGATACCAGTGGGTCATACTGTACTCACCGGATCTCCTGACAACCCAGGAAGTCCTGGAAGTCCTGGCCGCCCATTTTCTCCCTGTAAGTGCATATAAAATAAAAAAAATCAGTCAGTGTGTAATAGGTATTGTATTACATATATATATATATATATATATATATATATAGATATACATATAGTATGCTGTGACCCACCTCAAAACCGGGAGAGCCTCTATCTCCCACTGGTCCTCTTGGAGGCTATGGTAAAAACATAAAAGGAGTGAAATATTAAGATAAAGAATACATACGGTTGAAATCAGTAAACCAGTTTTCAAATGTCCAACAAGCATATACAATGATACAATGATACACATTCTAATTAGGCAGTCATAGACAAACCTAAGAACTCGCCGGATGAAGTCCTGCTTCTTCAGGCCACAGCCCAAAATCTCCAGGTTGAGGAAGCAGTGTTTAGACACGCCTCCCTCCCCGCCTATTTCCCATTCCTACCCCCATACAAATATAGAGCAGTTGGACTAGCCATGCCTATGGCCCAACCAACTGATGTAATCAGCCTCGCCCATTCAACTATGTCAGCCCCACCCACCAATGTCACTGGGCTATCCATGGAGCAGGAGCCTGGAAGTTCTCCAGTATAGTAGTAGAATCATATGATAGGGTAGAGATAACACAAGAATGTCTGCTTCACCATTGTAACTTCTTTTTGATTGTAAAAAAACCCAAACATTTAGCCTGTAATAGCTCAATATCATGCTTCACTCTTGTTCTAATATTCTTTAAAAAAATAAAATAAAAAAATGTAGCTACAAAATATATATATATATATAAACAGTATTAAGAGTAATCGCTTTTTATAATCACTCACCCGACACTCATAAGAGCAGCACTGTGACAGAGAAAGAAAGAGAGAAAGATAAGTAAATCATTATGTGTAATGGTAATATATACATGGCATAGAAAACGTTTTGCTGTTTTGTCTATTATATCAGGAGATCAGATCTGTAGGACTCACCCCATGCTCAGCGTTAATTTTCTGAAAGAAAAGAAAAGACTCATTACTTGCTATTCAATGGATCACGATGTTACTAGAAAGTATCAGCAGCATTACCGCAGAATATTTACCATTTAGTCAATCAGAGGCATTTTATTATTTGATAAGTGAACAATGTTCAATATTACTAATATGTACTTATGATGACATCCCAGTGTATCTGCCATTCCTATTACTGAGGAACGACCCAGTGTTACAGCAAGGTATGTCAATTCATGCTGTATCAATGTTAAAGCACAACAAATTTCAGCTTTCGAGTGTATTGCTGAAGTAGCTTTTGTGAATTCATTCAATACTTGCTCTTTACTGCACATAAGTAATTAGCTAGTACATGCACCATACAGACCCTGTCTGTCATCAGAAAGATACCTAACTTTGTTCTCTATCGATACATACTACAAGAGGGTAATATGCAATGCATGTTTCATGTAATATAAGAGAATACTTACAATGGTATCGATAATGGCATCAATAGTACTGTCTATCTCCTGAGCGGTGAGTCCAGTGGTGCTAGTAGCAGTAAAGTTCTTGCGGTAGTTTGGATCAGATGCAATAACGCTAAGACGAGGTTCCTTCAAACACGAACAGATAATAGTGAGTAAGGATGCTCTTACATCTTAGGGGCTAATGTGCTACATCTAAGTTCTCTTACACATACATTCTTTTGTGTGAAGGTATCAAATGCATTAGCCATAATGAAAGCCTACCAGATGATTTGGTGAAATTGCAACAGAAAAGATTTTTATGCCCAGTTGTTTGGCTTCATTAGCAGCATCTTCAAGTCCCCCACAGGGTTCCTTGTATCCCTCCAAGGGGTGTCCATCTGTCACCACAATTAGATACTTATTCTCTCTCTGGTGGGAGCCTCTATAAAGAAAAAAATGTTTATTACAGTTATGCCACAGCCACATGATTAGAGAAAACCCGATAATTGAACCATCTAAAACAGCAGAAGGACAACGTGAAAAATATTATTTGGTGATAATTCCAGAAAAAGGGAGAACACACAACAATTTCCCCAAAAAGCTTGAACATGAATGCTTTTTGCTATACCAACCCAATGAGGACCTCCTCAATGCCTCTTCTGATGGCACAGTCAGTGTGAGTTCCTTTCCCAATGTATTCAACTCTTCTTACACTTTCTTTGAGGGCTTCTTTTTCATTGGGTAGACGGCTAAGTCCACGAATAAGTTTCACTTCATCACTGTAGTGCAGGGCACCAGCATTCCACACAAGGTTCCGATCACAACGGTAATACCTAAAACAAGATGAAAAGTGTAGAGATTTATCATATATAATACCTGTACAGTGAAGCAATGGTTATATATAAGTTGGTTTTGCTCCCCAGTTATTCTATATTTACTAAGGGGTTGGATGTCTCATAGGTCCGTATGTTCAGGTAAAAGTCACACACACTAGAAATATAGGATCAACCTCACACGTTTTTATGTTGTCTTCAGCTTAGGAAGTTCTCAGGCTTTTTTATATCACGTCAATAGTGTAATTGCACCCCCTTTAAAAAAACTGCCAATCAACACTTTTAACACCTCAGTTCTAGGTGATGCAATGAATAAATGAATGGACATTATATATGTCAGTTTTAGCTTCTGGGTTTTCTAATGATCAATTAAACTTGATCATATTGGTCATATTACGTATACTGAGACTTATTTTAATAAATCAGTAAAGTCGTCACAGGGTGATAATACTCATATACCTGGATGTCAGTTTGTCTATAAATGTATTGGTAAAATCCTTGACTTGATTCACCAAGGTCTTGAAAGGTTTCACACGGAGAGCAACACTTTCTGATGTATCCAGCACAAAGAAGATATCAACAGGACAATCTAAGGAGAGACACAATTACATAAATCAGCAAATGTCACCTAAATGTGATTATTAGGCTAATTGAGTGTAACTAGTCGGTTTGGTTTATTGATGTCTACATTATATATCACTACATCTCTAGGTAAAACACACAATAGCTGTTCAATACACAATGAAATGGTTGACACACAAATACCTATTTGTAAACTCTATGAACCAGAAATTTTAAGAATGGAAAACGAGGTCAGCAAAATGACCTTGTGGTGTACACCATCCCACAATTATCTGTTTATAAATTTACACATTCCACAGTGAACCTATCTCAACTAAATAAAGCGAGACAGAGCAAAAAGGGCAGTAGAAATATTGTTGATCATATTAAAAATGCCCCCTATAATTTTCAATTAAGGTCCAAGTAATTCAAATTAGATCTGCCCAGGAAGCAATTAACTCTACTTATACCTTTGTATTCCTGTGGCCCGTTATCTAAAACATTTCAGTCTCTACATTTTATTTTTTAATAAATTAACCCTTGATTGTGTAACTTTCTTATTGTTCCTGGTGCCAGTGCCATATAAATGGTAAAATAAAAAAAAGCTTCAAACAAGGTAGAGAAGCAAGGGAGTGAGGCGGTAAGATGAGTGAGTGTATGTATGCTGGCTTCAGTGTGTCAGCATGAGTGTGTGTTAGCATGAGTGTGTTTGTGTTAGTGTGCATGTGTGTTAGTGTCTATGTAAAGTCTTCCCGAGCCATATCCAGTTTGCGTATCGTACTGATTTCAGTCTTTCAAGGACTTTTCAGGTCTTTAAAGCTACCTACCAGGTTATTTTAAATAACAGTACATCAGTGCTAAGAGCTTGTTACACAAGGTTTGTCTTGGCACAATCAGCTGTGTGCTCTATATGTAGGACCTCGATCTCGAAGGTGATCACACAGCTGGACTGCTTCACCAACTGCTCATTACGCCAACCTTAAGTGGTAGCAACATAGCAATTACATGTGGCAACATTTTTCACTGGAAATGAAAATGTTATTCTATGACCGCAATGATGAATCTAACTGGCTATACCACGAAATGATCAGTGTTTTAAGAAGTTACGAATACTCTAGGGTACGCAGTATAATCCATGGCTGATACAGGGATCAGTGTCATTAACTACTAATGTGTCTATCACTAAAACTCTGGTAGGTGTCCCACTCACTTTTAGTACAGGCGGGGAGTTGGCCAGGAAAACCCAAGCCAAAGAAGCACAGAATTGCCACTCTGTGTCTGTGAGGTGGTGACATTATGGTTACAGGACACTGAAGCGTCACAGATTTTATATGTATAGAGTGTATTTTTCCCCCCATAGGTCTTACAGAACAATTGCTTCAGGGTCCCAAAGCTGCGAGGGCCCAGCACCTCTCCTGTGACATAGCACCTGCAATGATGCCTCTTTCCTTGTCATTGGCACCAGAAAATGACATCATTTTAGTGACAGCAACGTGAGGGAGCTACAGGTCACAGTACTTACAGGATGTGGTCTGTAGCTCCTTCGCTGACATCACATGCCAGGAAGTGACAGAATTTGTGTTGTTTACCGGAAGTACTATGGCCTGCAGCTCCTTCACTGTGCTACGTAATGGAAAGTGACATCATTTCCATCCATGCAGTGTCTGTAAGGAAGCATGAAGGACATCTGGGAGGCAAAGTGTAGATATGATGGGAGGGGTAGCAAGAGGGACTCTTTTTGTCTAACTTCTCCAAGTGCCTTAATCAGGTCTTGGCAATATATCTGCTAATACTGTATTAAAGCACAATCCACAGAATGGAAAAAAAACTATTTGTAGAATAAGATCAGCTCTTGTACAAGAATAAGCCAGGTGGTGATTTACTTTTGAAGCAATGCTTTCATGTTTATTAATGTTAACTGCATGCAAATACATGTTCTTCAGTTATTGGCATTAGAAAACTTGACTTCTGTCTCATTGAATTTCTCGCCATGTTGTCTCTTGTTGGCTCAGCGGGCCAGTCCCCATTTTCAACCACTGTCCCAGATGGCTGCCCCAGTGTCCCACTTATGCAGACGATAAGGCATCAGTGGTTATTTAGGGAGATCCTTTGATCTCCACTGATCAACCAAGAGAGCTGTAAAATAAATGGAACACAGACCTCCATTATAGCTCCCATGTGGACACTTTGTGACACTCTGGAGCTGAGCGTAGCAAGGTGGCTCTTCTTCAGGTAAAGAAGGTGATGCCCCCCCCACCCAAGCCCTGCCTACTTCCCGGGCCAGGCCCCACCTCACTCCACACCTCCAACACAGGTGTCCTGATTTGGACACCTGAAGCTTTGGGTCGGATATGTATGCTCTTTTGTGAAGACGGGTGAGAAGTTAAATGAGACAGATGTCTTCTTTTCTAACTCTAACTTAACATAGAAATAGGGTCCCTGTAATGCCCCTTTAATATACATTATTGTTGGGGGGCAGAAAACTGTGCCTTCAGCTGGACATTCAGTGCTGTGTCAAGCAAGTGGTTTGCTCTGACCAGCCAGCAGCACTTGCTTTTAGGGCTGATGTAGCATTCCAACCAGTATTCCGTCCATAATCACACTAAGTTACTACAGATGATCTATTTAAGAGGCCACACCTGTATGATAAGGTAGCAATCAAATGAAAAGCTGAGACATATCCCTCTGGGCCAATTTAAAAAACTGGTGCTACTTGAGTTCACTGTTCCATGTCAGCACAAATCTAGATGTACTTTGCAATATTACCTACTTAATAATAAAGCCATTGCTACTGCGGACACAGTGGATGGGATGATAATTCTTACAAAAATCTCAATTTGTGGTATTATGCCATACATTTAGCCTTGAAAAGCGTTTAACGCCGTTACTGTGCTCTTTTGTTTGAAAACAATGCAACCACATACCGTGTTACTCAGTTAGTTACCCAAGTCTGTCTTAGTATTCAGATTAGCATCAATTGTACTGAAACTGCGACAGCCAGATGTCATTTTGAAGGCAACATGAAGACAGGTCAGGTCGAAGCTCAGCACTCTTTTAAGAATGTCTCTAGCAGAAGAAGTAGAGACTTATGTCCCAATTCTCTATGAGTCCAGTAGAATATGAGATCCAAAAAGATGATTTAAGTAAAGAGCCCAAACTTTAAACTTTAGAAACTAGCAATTTTTGTGTAATATTGCCTGCTCTATTCTCATGAGTTCATCGATAGAGAGGGAGAGCAATGTTGCAGATCAGAGCTTTATATTACTTATAAAGTAACAATAATATGGCACTTATAGCTCTTGGCATTATAAAAAACATGTTGTTTCTTAAGTTTGCCATTTATAGTCACAAAATGGTGGATCCAGCCATCTTATTTTGTTCATACAGTATCATTATTATTGTAATACAGTAACTGCACACATGAAAATACAGATATGAGACAATATATACCGTATTTTATATGCACTGGCAAGTTGGCAAGTCCTCTTATGTTACACAACACCCTCTGTTTATGAATACATTCAAAAATACATAAAAAAAAATAGATATTTGCACATACATTCATATACCTATATATAACGAACAATTGCAGAGAGAACTATTGCTGAGATTTTGCATACCACTGGTCTTTCAGTCTGTACTTATACATTAGGATGTATTTATGCATTCAATTTTTGCATAGTACATGCCACTATAGGGAGAGTAAGCCATTAAATTAAGCACTCCATGAGTTATATGAGTAGACAGCGCCCCCAAACACAATCAGGCAGGAATGAGAAATGCATCCAGCATCTCTGATTCAGTGTGTAACAAATAGAAAAGTAACCCAAAATATACAGCCCAAAAATTAACATTTGCGATATAAAGACAATTGAGCAATAGGTAGGTAACAGTGAAAAGAATTGCATCTTGCCACATTAACTATAAGTTACTAACCTCGGCTCTGTTACTGTTAAACACTAGAATGGTAGTCAAGGGCCGGGTTGGACATTAATATTTAATTGAAAAAAAAATACCTATGTTACAGCAACAACTTATTGTGAAACCGCCATGTGTTATATTGGGGTAGAAAGGCTGGGACACTGCACTGTTCCATGTTTACCCATTACTTTGCGTAGACTAGAATGGGAGTAGTAGTCCTACATCAGAGGATGGCTACCACCAGTCCAGCCTTTACTCAATTGTTTCCCTCAGTATACAAACACTGCTGTATATTATATTAGAAAATAAAAAAACTAATATACATTGTCATTTTTATATTTTAGTCTTCAGTATTTTTTGTTATGTTACATATACAAACACATTTATGTACTAAAATATGCATAATTAAAATGTACAATACAGCAAGAACAGTTTTTGTCACTTACAAAGTCATATAATTGACCACAATCCTATGAAAAGGAGGTATAGGAAGCAGGAGGATATTTGTTTGTATGGCATTAAATTGTGAGCATTATTATCACACAAGAAAAATAAACAAATATTTAAAATAAACAATGTTCATCCAAGCATTGTTTTTCATAAAATGATAAATAATTCTAAACTAGAATTAGTACAACTAAAAAGTCTTAAGTTAACATGAATCCATCATCCTAAATCAAGCAACAGATGATGTCCCATGGAGAAGCAAGACCTGAGGACACCTTAGGGTGTGTGATATTTGGGTAGAAGACACACTGTGGGGATACTATAAACATGACCAGATCCCAGATCTTAAACCCTTAGGTGGGTATTTAGGGGCAGAACCCCTTATTCTGAAAATGCCACACAGGTAATGTCCTTAAACATTAAAAGTCCAGTCACTTTAATCAATGGTTTGTCTAAGGAACCCCTATGTGAGACGTTTTATTACCTTGGAAGGAGGATGTTCTTTCCACTCCAGGGATAATTATAGTGGATCCTTTACCCCCTGTGCCACCTTCTGGGGGTACCTTGATGCCCACCTGTTGGGTAAGACCACTCCCAATCAGCAGGAAAAGCTGGAGAAGGGTCAGCGGGAGGTCTCCCTGCAGCATCTTCATGATGCTCCCCTGGACTCCAGGCAGAAGGGAAGAGATGGATTCGGTGAGCGCTGAGAATCCTGGTGAATGCTGCACACAGCACAGGGAGAGCAGAGACAAACTTCAGGGAGGGAGAGGAGGGGGGGAGTTCTGAGCACTACGGAAAGTGGGGGGTGCTGAGATGGGGAGGGTGGAGTGCTGGACTCCCAGAGGATGACTGAGAGAGGGAGGGCTAGCACGGTTGTAGGGAATAATGAGAGTTGCGAACATGTCCCCAATGTGTGCTGTGTCCGCAGTAGCGATGGCTGATACGGGATGTGTTGTACATTGAGATGAGTTTTATCAGAGTTTGTGGAAAGGGTATTTGAAATACGGTACTAAGAGTAGGAGTTAGGATTGGTGAGCTTGATCTTACAGTGAGGGTACAATGCTGAGGTATATGGAGTGGTGGACATGCTCTGAGAGTGAGGGTATAATGCTGAGGTGTATGGAGTGGTGGGCATGCCCTCAGAGTGAGGGTACAATGCTGAGGTATATGGAGAGGTGGACATGCTCTGAGAGTGAGGGTATAATGCTGAGGTGTATGGAGTGGTGGGCATGCCCTCAGAGTGAGGGTACAATGCTGAGGTATATGGAGAGGTGGATATGCCCTCAGAGTGAGGGTATAATGCAGAGGTGTATGGAGTGGTGGACATGCCCTCAGAGTGAGAGTATAATGCTGAGGTGTATGGAGTGGTGGGCTTGCATTCAAAGTAAAGGGTACAATGCCAAGTTCTATGGAGTGGTGGGCTTGCCACTGGAGTGATGGTAGTGTGTTAAGGGATTTATTCAGAGAGGCAGAATGCGGATTCCCATTTGGTCAGCTTGGCAAGACTGTTACTAACTATTAAAAATAATCCAGAAATAGTTTGCAACTGAATGACCATATCATATTGTATTCAAATGGTCAACGCAGAATATCATGAAGATTAAAATTAAAATTTCAATAGAAGTGGTCACACATCTGATATTATGCTCACGGGAAAGTCTATATTTTTATGGGAACTAACTGAAAATATCAGACACAGGGCATTGATTTCCTAGTACTCAACAATGAATGTGTTATGTATGTTCTTTTAGAATAGCTACAACTGTAATGACATTATTGTGAGGCAACTTTATTATAAATCTGTATAATAATCACACTTGCATTGGTTCCTCATTTGCATCGTTTAATAGGGGCCCTAAATAGCTTCTTAACCTTTTATATTGTTTCCTCGATTCTTCCTTAAATATTATCTAACACATATGTCAAAATAGACATGACTAAAAGCAATCCTACTTTTAAAAGTTTGTGCAAAGCTTCCAATACCGTTTAAGAGTTTTGCGTGGAGACATACAGATAAGGACATTGATTCTTTATCCATGGACTCGTTTTTAACATATGACTTCTGCTTTATACATAGCTTTAACCATGACTTTAGATCATAAATCAACGATTTCTACGTACATACAGGTATGTCAGATCACAATAATGCAGTGTAGGAACATATTCATTTAAATATATGAAGTGCCAGTTTGGAAGCCGTAATAGTCATTTTGTCACCGCAGTTTTGATTCAGTGGCTCAATACCGGATTCTTCTCTTGTTTCATTTTGCTTATACTCACTCTTTTTTTCAACCTTTTTTTCATAAAAACTCACTTCCATATAAAGAATACACAGAATGTCTGGGTACAGATATCCTTTCTTGCCTCTTCTGTGGACTCTGAAGTGGGCGCGATCATTTCAATATCATGGGATCTTATGGCAATTAACACTTAGAATTAAAGGGACACACTTTAATGCATATGATAGCTGTGGGGTCACTTTACATTTTCATGGTGCCCCACTTGCAGATGCATGGAAGGGATTCTGAACATTGACTCCATATGCATGTGCCCCTTTTATACATCCCTTGCTATTAGCCAAGCAGTAGATGTGTTCTTCTGAACACATCTTCCGCCAAGCGGTATACTTACTGCCAGTCAGCTGCAATGCAAGCCCAAAGAGCGTTCCGAGGAGTGTCAAACAAATATTTCCAATAACCAGGCCTTGGTCTTGTCTTATATTCAGGATAGCTGTATGCCTATCTCATACACTGTAATAAACGCTGCCACTTCTGCTGAGAGGCTGTTTCACTTATCCACAACCCTCTCAGTAGTCTGATTTTGGACTATCACCTCTTGTCCTCACATTTCCCTATTGTATTTGTTAAAATGTTCCTATCCAATTAATTCTCTCTCTCTTCTACATTATAAGATATACAACATGTAGTTTTTTACTGCAGTTAACAGAATATTTAATTTAGATGTTAAGAAGACTTATCTGAAACTAAAAGACACAAAAATAATCCATATACGTAGAGCTGGTTATAAACTTTTGACTTCCTTAGATCATTAGTACTGTGCTAATGCACAAGAGGTCAATTTTGAACATCTACCAAACAGTTACAGTTCTAATAAAAGGATCATGTTCATAAAAAAAACAGGGAGACAATGGCAGCATCAGGATGGCCAGTGACATTAAAAAAGGGCATTTTGTCCCCTTGAATTAGTGTTTTTTCTATAATAATGGTAAAGAATAAGGCAGTGTTGAAAAATTATATTCTGTGTTTCATGCATTGCTAGTTTATGTAAATAAAAAACGACATAAATAAAAATGTTATTATAAATTTTTAAATTGTGAACTTTAAAAGAATTTTAAAAAGTACAGGAGGGAAGTTTATTTCAGAGAAGAATGCAAGAACAAGACGCCATAATCTAAAACTGGAGGGTCCAAGATTTTACTTTATCGAGAAGGTGGTAGTTAAATAGAATAGCCTCCCAGCAGAAGGGGTAGAGGCTTATACAGCGAGGGAATTTACAGATGCATAGGACAGGCATAAAGCTATCCTGAATCTAAGAGAAGACCAAGGACTGGTTAAAATCTGAGGCTCTACATCAAGAAAAATGGAAAGACTAGATGGCTGAATGCTTCTTATCTGCCTTCATAGCGAAAAAATAAAATAAAACTACCGGTATAATTGGGTTTAAAAATGTTTTAGCTGAACAACAAATGCTGAACAACATAGATAGAGCTCTGATTGTTAGCGAAGTACTGTGTATGAGAGACTTAAACTGTGCAGGAGTATATGGATGGTGTGCTCAAACTTATTGGGGCAAAAAGTCCTTAATGTCATGTGAGGCCGTTCTCAGGGTGGGAGTCAAATGAACAGTACAGAGGGGTAGAGAGGGTAAAAGAGACACATTTTCAAGGGAAGAGGGAACACTGCTGGTGCTATATAAATCGAAAAATCATGATAATGCCTGACAGTTTTTGCAACTCTCTGCCTGCAAAATAAAGGGCAGTTCCTCCACCATCGAGCTTTTCCAGCCAGTGAGACAAGCAATATCAAAAGCTTCAGACGTTCATCATTTCCTACCAACGCAAGGGGGACCTTCTGACCTCCATTATTACCTGTGATCCTCATGGTATGATCCATATATAATGGGGCATTTTGGGCTAGTGGCTGACTAGTGAAATGATGGTGAAGAAGAGGGAATAACTACATATTTATAAAGTATCTATGAAAACAGCATGGTAGAAAAAAGGGAAGACATTTCTTATCCTTATTATTACAATGAGAGGTTTGTTTTATTCCATTTTTTGTAATCCACATGGGCCTAGCAAAGTTTAATCTGAGCTATTTAGAAGTATAAGATTCATGCTGCCCAATTTTACCAATTATACATATTCTCACAAGGGCCATTAATGAGTTTATCAATGGCTAAAGTAATAATCAACCTCAATATTTAGTTAATCAAAATGTTAATTTTAGATATGTCCTAGTTATTACGGTATATGTTAAAAAAACACAATATAATCCCTCTATCACTTATGTTGACATCGACAATCCTTCCCCTTTAAACAGGGATTTCCTCAATTATGACCACATAGGAAAGGCATCTGACGGTTCTGTAAATACTGAATCAGTATAACATACAGGCGAGTTCTAGACTCAAAATGCATCTGACAATCTGTGAACCTCCTCTGCTTACCTCACTATGTCATTCTACATGTAATTAACAACAAGTACACGGCGAAAAATGACGCCACTTCTGCACTCATGGTAGAACATGGGTCATTTTTTCCATTCAGTGTCTACTACCCTAATACTTACTCAACACAGTTATACCTCTCTGCACAAAAAAGTAAAAGAGCTATTAAAAGCTTAGTTAACCAGCATTATATATATATTTAGCTCAGCGGGTATCTGCTTCGTCAAATAGAAAGTAATAAGGTTATGAGAAGAAGATCCAAAGAACAAACGTAACAGTATCTAGAATGAATTGACAGGCAGTTATCTGAATATTTGTATCATAGTCTATAATATCGTTGACAGTTCCCTAAACATAGATGTAGGGTGTTTGTGCTCCACAAGAGCCCTAATTTTGCCTCATGAAAAGACGGTTAGGTAAAGAGCATTCTGGGTCTGGAAAGGGTCTTAGAATGAAATATTACTACCCTCGCATTGACTATGTCTGTATGTATGTGCAAAGCTGTAGCCATCACAACATGACTGAAAATATAATGATAAAAGAAATATACGGTAATATTGTGAGTCCCACTTTTCTATACATAAAAGTTGCACAGCACTGTAACCGTTTTATGTTTTTAGGTTGAATAGAAATGTTTTGTGTGAAAACCTTTCTGATTTTGTAACCTTCTGCATGGATTTATGTGGCATAGTCCAATTACCTGATTATTTGGTATTTTAAAAAAAATACATCCAAGGATAATTAGTTTATTTTTCTGTATTCTTTGTATGCACTTAAATCACTTATTACCTAGTGTGTTTTGTGTTTTCTTTGTGGTATTACGGTTTGTGACCTCAACCTAATGGATTCCCAAAGAAGTTCAATTAAAATGAAGCTCCAACAGTACATACTGCATTCTGGGTATTCTTTTTTTCAGATCACTGCTGCTCATTAATAATTTTAACATTTTTTTGCTGAATATATGTAAGGGTGTATAAAGAGTATAAACATTACGATAATACAATTAATGTTGAGCTTGCATGGCACATACATAGATACATAAAGATAATTAAATGAACACTCCAGTCATGCGCATATTAGAGTCCAAAGTTTCAGCAACTCCGATAGATTCACTTAAAGTCAGAAAATGAGAGTCCTGTCTTCCTTTTCATCTGGTAGACTCCATAAAACATACTAGTACAGTAATGCACGCTTATAATCTATTAGGAAGTTAAAGGCGATTGAGTGAAAAGGCGAGGAGGTACTGTTTGGGCGAAGATTTCATTGTAGCAGAGGTCAAGTGGAAAATCAGTGACCTGAAGATCACAAAGGTTGGGTGGAACAGATGGTTTTGTAAGGCAATGCAGGTTCTGGGTATTACAATAGATGACATGCATCTCTGAAAAAGTAGGGGGTAAGAATAAGAACGGGGTGGGACAGACGATACAAGGTAGGGAATAGCTAGAGAAGAGGTGAAATCCTTCAGATTTGTACTTTAGTAAGCTTGAATCCAGGAAGTGTACTTATGTACGCATTTCACATTTGTGTGCATTGAAATCAGCTCATCTGTAAGTTCCCTGTGTAGTCAGTATACACATCTCTGATTTTCAGATTTCAACTTTAAACAGAACAAATTCAAAAATGTATTGAGTTCTTAATTGATTTATAAATTACTGCATTTAGCTTTTTATACTGTCTTAGAAATGCCTATGTATACTATATAGATTAGATGGCAGTCCTCTAGTTTTAGGTTTTATGAGATCTCCCTCTTGTAGGTAGGTCACTCAGTATTAAATTAAATGTTTGATGCATTTTGAATGGCTTTTTGTACCTTAGCCCCACTTAATGTTTGATTTCTAATATTAACTACTATTATGCAGGGAACGTTTGTCCTAGAAAACCACACTGGGCCGGATCTTCAAATAAAATGTTTCATCTGTACCCTCCTACAACTTACTGGTTAGTGCATCAGCATCAAAGAACGCTCTACTTTGGAAGGCTATAAGTTGATGGTTAGTATGTCTAATCGATGGCGTAACACAAAATCCTGGGGCCCTTGCAAGAAAGACTCATCTTTAAAAGTATCATGTTTTGGATGGAAATGGCTCTTTTTTCTTTTAACACGTGGAACATGTGACATTAGTGCTAACGTATGGAACACAAAACACAAAGTTTTTCAAAATATGATTACATAAACATGGCAAAAAGGCACACCTATAAAATCGGTGTATAGTCTGGACCAAGTGGTGCAACACTCAAACCTGTGCCAACCAGGTATAAATATACACTAGTAAGTTAGGCCTGAAGTGCACTTAAGGCAAAGAAGAAAAAGTCCAAAAGTATTCATGCAAAAATAGAAAAATTTATTAAGCACAATGGTGCTAAAATGAACATACAGTCCTTTAATCAATCACATACATGGCAGAAGAGTGGAGAATGCAGTGGAGATCCCCAAAAATTATGCAGATTAAGCCTTTTTTCTTCTTCTCTTCTGCACAAAGGCCTTTGGGTTGCTTGAGACATGCTCCCCCAACACCGCAGGGGCTACAAGGGCCTGTGTTAGGCCCCTGCCAATGATACAACGTTCACATAATTTGTGCTTCAGAGATTAATTAGGAATAAAAAATAAAATATTTTCACATATAAACTGGGGTCGTAATCACTTACATTATTTAGAATGGTGTTCAAATGCTAATTATTACACTCTATTGCTCGTGTACTTTGTCAGTTAATTAAAATGTGTACTTATATTGTTTACGTCCGATTGGTCACTTCATGTTAAATGAATGTTTCTATATACACATGAACAGTGAATGGTTATTTCTAACACATGACATAATGCAGTCCCTTGGGGGACCCTGTCCCTTGCACAGATGGAACAGATGAGCAGAACTTCTCTTCACCTCACATTCTTACTTTGAAGAATAAACTGCTGCAATAACTCCAGAAAAGAGGTTTGACACAGACAGCGTCTCTCTCCATATATGGCTGTTCTACCACATCTGGAAATGATCACAGACACATGCTTTTAGCAGCCAAACAGCTGTGCCAAATCTCCAAACATTTGCTTATGGGCTGTAAAATAAGACAGAACCACAGTGCCACCTGGAGCCCAAAAACAGAACTGCACCCCAATGGGTAGAGATTTGCATGCAATGCAAATTCAGAAAATTAAGTGTAATCCCATCCCCCCATTTACTGTAAAATCCTGGCAGCCTATATCCCTTCTCCTCCCTAAATCAATGCTGAAGTCCAGCAGCTCCCGCTGAACCACATCTACTTTGCAAATTCAATAGCACTTCCACCATTCTTAACTGACAGGACCATTGCAACTTAATTTTCACACTTTTCCTGCACAAACCTATCGAATTTACATTAAACAATCAGTCACCCTAATCTCTATAAAAAGTCTGGCAGCGGTAAGGCATACATTTAAATACAGTATACATACAGTATGCAACACGTATACAAAGGATTTTACTGAGCAGTGCATGGAACCATAACATTTTAGGATTCTTTTGTTGCTCTGTGTAAGATGTTGGTTTGGAAAGGGTAAACGTTTCATTTTTGTTGAGGTTTTGCACATCTGCTAACAATATTTCTTTAATAAACTGAAACCGTGGGACAAAGTTTGGCTAATGTACATCAAAAAGGGGGGGAAAGATGGGCAGATTAATACTCAGATCAGGAAGGGGGAGACAGGAAAGAACAAGAGGGAGGGTTATTGGACAGAAGGATTTGGGCAAAAACGTCCTTTTTTTTGCGTGTGGGGAGGAGAAGGATAGAGTTTAGTTTTGAGCATCTGGCTTCCAGAAGCCTGGACAAGATCATGTCATCTCTCTGAAATACAAAAAAGAAGTATGTGGTCCAGGTGGAGGGAGATGAGAGAGTCAGACAATGTGGGATTTTGGGATGGTCAAAATAAGACACAAAATGCCATTCAAGTGGAGAGAAAGTATCTATACCTGATCAAGTGAATTGACAATATTATAAAGCATCTTGTATTGCAGAACCAGTGGCAAGGTCAGTTTGAGAGACACTGATAAAATACTTTAAGATGTGACACTTAGGAATCCATACTTAGCTTTAACTGCCATATGTACAACCCCATATGTACAACCCCATATGTACACAATGGGTATCTCATCCTATACACACATGCACAACCTTAATATTAAGCTCTCAAGTCATTATCGGCAGATTTTTCTATAATGATACCCATTAGATTACTCATAGCTATCCTAAATAAAGTTTTAAAGTTTGTCTCTGTCTTACACCCAGGCAGGCCCCCCCCGGTAACATACATGCACACTCTTGCACTCATTCTAACACACACACAATTACACTTATTTACACATACACCCTCACCCTAACACACACTCTTACACATAGACACTAACTGTAACACATACTCTGTCATCACATCATCACACCCTAACCTTACTTGGAATATTTTTCTAGCTTTTTACACACTGTATGTTTAATACCGTACACTAACACACACACCACTGACATGCATACTTGTGACAAAATTCTGTAGCTGGAAGCTATACATGGCACTACCAAAGATCTTAAGCACAGTCCTCTAGTGCAATAGACCATTCTCTTCCACTTTGGCATTAAAATCTCAGTAGAGTGCCGTCACATTCAAGGGGCCACAAGTTTTAGCCCTGCTGCTGCAAAAAGACCATGGTGCAAGGAATACTTTCTTGGTCTTTGTGACAGCCCATCCGTTTATTCCCTATGTTATTTTGGCCCCATACTTGTTTTCATGGCCATCCCTAGCCACGAATTCATGGAACTGTACGGCGGCTCAGAACCGGGTTGATGCCTGGCGACAATTGAAACTGCGTCGCTACAGACATCCTTTGTCCCACCGCATCGCTCTTTTTAGGATTCATTAAGAGCCCTGTTTTTTTTTTTACCAAGCTGCGGCTACAGAGGTCTGGCCCAGCTACTGCGCAGATTATTCCCGGGGAAGTTTCCAGTGCAGTCCATTGGTACCATGGAATTGAAGCTGCTCCCGTGGTATCACCCAAGTGGGTAATGAGATTATACCCCTAATCCTATTAGGTTTTTGTATACATATCTGTGCTGTCTTTAATAAACTGAGTTCTGTTTTACCCCTACAGTAAGTCTCGGCTAATATGGGTTTTGCCTATAAATCTCGGGGAATATGAAGGGTTAATCCCTTGAGCAATTGCGCATTCACAGCAAGGAGGATTTCTTAAGCGGAGCTACTCAGTTCGAGTACGGGTCTCCGCCACACTCTTTAAGGACCATGTGACATATCCCCTACATTCAAAACAAAGAAGGGAAACTGCAGTCCTTTTTTATTTAGACTAAAAAGAATATAAAAAAATAATCATGTGCCTTCATGTCTCCCCCACTACACATTTTATGAGCAAAGGAGATATTTGTAAACTGAACTTAATTTATTCAGAAATCACTGGAAGACTTATTAAAAAAGCAGATGAAACTCTAGGGTCCAAGGTTTGTGGTGATTTATAATTTGATTCATACTAATAAATTTCCAAATAATTCTAATGTTTAAAAGGCAATTGGATACATGTGTGTGTATATAGTGGCATAAATAGAATTCTTTGGAATTGTTTTCATTATGATTTTTGAGAAATATATGATTTAATTAAAAAAATAATATAAAGTTAGTGTCCATCTGGACTGTTACTTAACTCAATCATGAATGCTCAGCAATGCTTCTAACCAATATACATGAGGAATATGTCCACAGTGATCATACAATGTTAGGGGTATGCAGTAAAACTTTAGGAACCATGTCTACCAGGCTTTTGGGACTTTTCCAGCCTCAGAAATATACCAAACATATTGAGTGAAGTCAATATGTTGGGCAGGGCTAGTTGTGTGTGTTGGCAGGGCTCATCACTTCAAAAAGCTGCAAGTTGCATGTAGGCATGGACTAGCCCCAAACAGTCCCAACGGAAGCAGGAGAGAAGTGGGTGGGAGTAAGAAAGAACATGAAGCAGTTACACCATAAGTATTTAATCTGACTAATAGGTTCGCTACATATAAAATAACAGTAAGTTAGATATGTATAATGTGTCAGGTTTGTAGCCTGCATAAGGGTCCTACACCCTGTAAAAACACGGGATTTGGAGATAAGTGGGAGGGATTTACGAAGAAGGGGGAGTGGACATGTAAATTGACCCTGAGATGATGGAAAGCAGGGATGTACCTGGACACTTTGGGTCAACCCCCAGAGAGTTCCCAGATATGGATATGGTGTAGGCATGCCCACTCCCCATCTTATTCCATTACCATAAAGCTTTGCACTCCCTGGGCTAGCTCAACCCTTATCAGTGGCTAACCCCGCCCCTGCCGCGGCTAACCCTGGGTAATGAGGCTTTTTCCACTTGTAGATAAACCACAGTTTGGCACAAATATAGCTGACCCCGAGCCTTATTGTCCTAGGTTTTGTCTAAAATATATAAACATATATACATATATAGAGAGAGAGTTGATTGAATTTTAAATACAATAGGTTCTTGTCTACATCAAGTACAAAAAGTTATATCATACCTTCATGGAAGCCGATTAGAATAACAAGGGTGAGAATGAAAAAGAATAATGTTCAATGAGAAATCTATTTAAAACCAAAACTTCAGATTTAATTAAAATCAGACTAAAAATGGACTTTCAATATACCGGTATATATATCAATACTCCAAAACATATGTGCAAATCGATTCTCTCTGGAAATCAGCTAAAACTGTACCCTGTGATTTATTGTTAAAGGAATAAGTGATTTGTTTGTCAAACGCAATTTCCAGGGTAAAGTTTGTAATGCAAGGAAGTTTTTTAGGTTGCTCAGAGGGAGCTAGATAAGTGGAACAACCTTCCAGCAAAAGTGGTAATGGTTAATACAGTGATAAACATACATGGGATAGGCATAATGCAATTGAGCCCCCCATAACCTAAATATCTAGGGTGCACATTTGGTATTATTCAGAATAAACAGACACAGATGGCACAGGATCACCAAGATGAACCAAGCAGCATTCCAGAGGATATGAAAAACATTTGTTTACTAAATAGCAAAAATATGAAGACCATATCTGAATAAATATTTCAAAACATGCTGACATGTAATTTCCCCTCATATAAAAAGTTAGTGTGCCTAAAACCAAGCCTAAGAGCCGAATAAAATGTATTGTAAATTAACAAAAACCTATCCCATTGACATGACATTAATATTGAATTATATATACAAAATAATAGCATTAGTAGATTTAAAAAGGGGGTTAAATTTCACTAATCTCAAAAGTGAAGTTAGTTTTCTTTTTACTCAAAATAGACATACTTTCAAGAAATGTGCCATTTGTCCTGTGCCCCGCTCAATAAGACCAAGTGTATCATCTATAAATCGAAGCCCCAGGGCCACATATCCCTGATCCTTTCAACTTTTTCACTAAATACAATTTGTTTCTCCAAAATATCAGATATGAATCAAAATGAATATGTCTGGGCATATGTAGCCCCAATATCTATTTGGTTTTGCATTTTAAGTGTGAATTCAATATGAAGATGTTATATTTAAGAAAATCTGACGTGGCTATGATGTGTACATTTTTTATGTTCCATTAGGCGTTTCCTCATGCTATATATCATAAAGTAAGTAAAACAAATTGAGCAAAAGAGTCAAAAAGAGTCTTTGAAGTTTAATGGTGGATATCATTTTGATTCTTGAACAAATCAGACAATGGATTGGCAGTCTAATTGGTGAGTTTCGAGGCTAGTAAACCAACATGTTAAGGCACAAGCAAATACTGCAAAAATATGACTTGCTCTGAAAGATTCCTTAAAACATAGGGAGCCTTATTTTTCTATAAGACAAAACCGAGGGAGTATAATATTGTAATTGACCTATTTAAAGTAGTTTTTCGCATTAAATTTTTACAAAATAAGACATGTAACCACTATGATTATATGGGTCAGATCTGTTAGGAATAATTAGAACAACTAAATAAACAATCTTAGCAGTTTTTAACTTTTGTAATTTCAGTTCACAAACCAGTTGTTCATTGCTTGGCAAAAATGGATTGCATGGCCAAAAGACAATGTCACTGTGATGAACTGGACATGTTATCTGTTGACGTGGCACAGAATTTGATTTCTTAATGTTTCTTACAGTTTGGCTGGAAAGGTGTCATTTTGGCTCATAGAGTAAACTGATTACGAACATTCTTCATTGTTTCTCTTTATTCACATTTTCCATGCCACTAGTTTCCCTGGGTTTTGGAAAAAGTCCAAGAGACATATTGGCTGTACTTTCTACAAATGACTTTAAAGGTTGAGGCATGCCAACACCAAGCTTTTCTCAGTGAAAGTTGTATTTGCTAGAAAAATGAAATGGACCCTCAAGTTTGCAGGTGACTTTGTAAGACTTCATTGGTGTTCTTAAGAACAGACCTTAGTGAGTTTCTCTTGCATGAATTGGCGAACTCTGGATTCTGTAGAAGTTAAGTAGAATCTTTTTTTCTTAAAAACTTGTTATTGACCAGGGTTGGCATACTATATGAACCCTCCTCTTATTTTGCTTACAGATATAACAGTCTCAACAGTCGTCAAAGCAGTTGGAAGCTGTAAATTCACGTAACTCTTGCTCCGAAACAGTCTTCTGCATTCTTAAAATCCATATCAGAACCTGCAAAACCCGGTAACACAGAATATCCCTATGAATAACAAAAGTACACACACGTATGATTTGTTAGATGCAGCAATGTAAATCGGTGGATTATTTAGAATCAGTTGTGTGGTGTACCATTATGTGTATTGGAAAGTAAGTATAATCTTGGTCTTAAGGTCATCATTTTGGACAATAATATAGGATGACCAAATAGAAAAAACCTCCGGTTTTAGTCTTTTAATCAAGGCTAGCCTCCAGCCAATCTATTCACATGACGTATAATAGTTTAGAGCAGGGAGAGAGTGGGTGGCTCCTCATTGATCCACTGCTTTTCTCGCTGCTGCAACAGAAAGTCACTGCCAAGAGCCAAAAGATTTTTTATCCAAGGGCAGTGATACAAGTCAGCAGAACCCTCTCTTTGGCCAATGATCAGTATCCCCGCATGCCCATCCTATATAATCTACAATGTGAAAATATGCAAAAGGACACATTTTATAGATCATATACTTAAAAAAGCTGCTGGTATTGCCTTGTATGAGGCAAGAGCGGATTCATAGATTTGTATATGAGGCATACGTTTAAGCAAATCCTTAAGCCTACCGGTCAAAAGGGGTCTAAGCCTGGCTAGTGTGTGGGGGCATTGTACGGATGGCGCTATAGAGATAGCAAGCTGCGCTATAACGCAGCCCATACAATAACCGTACTGCGCATAGAATAACTTCCCCTTCCCTGTACCGGAGCCTTTCCATCCCCTGCTCGTATTGGTGCTTTACTAGTCTCTCTTCTGACGTCAGGTACACCGCCAGTAAGAGAGAGATCTATGATCGCCCAAAATGGCCCTGCTCCTCCATCAGCGGGCAGACCAGTCAACCCCAGAGGAGGAGCCCCCACTGATTTGTGCCTACCTTGCCTAGAGGTAGCGAAGGCCCTATATATACTGTATATTGAATATAATGTTTGGGAATTATTTGGAGAAAGAACTGTAGAAAGTGGACAATCTTGTTCCTGTTGACAGAAATTAAGTGATCTTGATAAGCTGTTCGGCACAAAGATGGCACTGAGTGAAGTGGGTGACATGTTATCAGGGCCTAAAGAGGAGGAGTGGTTGCCACAGAAGATGGGTGTGGTTGGAAGTGTTATGTATATTAAGGGGAGGAGTTAGCAGTATAGCCACACCCATCTGGGGGCGCCAAACAATTCTTGCCCCGAGGCGTCAGTGACACATGGTAATTGTTTTATTTTAGAATTGTTTCCGTTTCAGCACAGCGTGAACAGTGAGCTTACTTAAATGATGCATAATAAAATCCATCAGATATTAAATGTCATACAGTTGGTGAAATATGGTAAAGAATGTTTTTAAAATGATTATAAAGTTAGGATAAGAGGAAGTAATTTTATGGAGTTTTGTAACAGAAAAAAAATAGGTAAAACACAACACAGTTTGTGTTATTGTAATAGAAACATAGATTTCGACAGGAAATGAGAATTGTTTGGCCTGTAAGTCTGTCTGTTTTTACTCATGCAATGACATAAAGCTCAGGTCAGTTCTTGGTTTCGTCTTAGATTTAGGATAGCCATATGCCTATTTCACGCTTTTTAAAATGCCCTCCCTGTATAATTAAAGCTGAAGGATTGAAGTTCAGTTCATGGCCATTCACAGGGTAGGTTAAAAGCATCACAGTCCCTCTTTTTCTCACCACAAATACTGTGAGCTTCTCTGCTACCCTGTGTTCAAAGTCATTGGCCATTTGGCAGGGTTATTTCATATTGCCTTGGGAATGTGTTTATAGCGACACCTCGAGTGCAAATGTTTAGCTCCCACTATACGGTATGTCTGTCCAGACTCTACACCGAGACCCCAAATAAGTGCCTGGGGTCATGAATCTCATCAAATTATCTTTGTTGTCTTCCCAAAAACTTCATCAGGCGCATATACCTGATAGACCACTGGAAACTTAACATCTGGAAATCTGATTTTGAATGAAATCCCCGTAGCATAACCATATGAAACTGGCATATAGGAAATACCAGAAAATGTCTGGAAATTATGAGTATAAGAAACTGAATTATAATTAATAGGGTGTTTCTCAATTCTGTTTGGATGCATGCTATCCTCACCCTAGCCCATTAATACTCTCCTAAACATTAATAATTGTTTACTTTGTGGCTTTCAGTGTTGTAAACCTATTAAACCTTTTTTACGCATTGTGTGTTTTTTTCTACTGGAATGCAGCCACACAACTTACTTGTGATCAGATCTGCCACTTGTTTTATTATCGGCAGGCCCATAGTGGCCCAATTTTCATTTGTATTCTTTAGCCTGGGTACCTTTACATAATTCTAAACCAACCGGACTCCTGCTGCCTTGCACCTTTTGGTAATTATGACAAATGGTACTTTGCATCCCAGCTTGGTGACACACAAGATATATGGTGTAACCCGCACGTATTTAAACAGTGATTAGGCTTCACGTCATATTGCATATGGAATAACAGTGCATTTCCTATACAGGACCCTTTAGTACATGGAGGCAAATGTTATGTGTATTGCATGAGTTGCAGACAAATTCCTGGTCCGTTGCATTATGGCAACTACAAATTGTGATTGACATTAAAAGCAATTGACCATTTTTATTTGCATGCAAATGCCTAGTATCCACTGGACTGAGATTAAAGACCCATGGGCACCACTAGGCTTATTTTGACAGATAATCCATTCATTCACTCACAATTTTTTTTGGTTTCTTTCCTGCCTAAAGTTTTATTTTGCGTAGTAGTTGTACCCGTTGCCACCTCACCTCTGTGACATTTCCAGTGAAAGTTGTAGCCAGAACCTCACCCTTAAATTGCGCATGACTCACCTGTTACTCCTGAATGAGATAATTTCCCCCTTTCTAATTATATTCTACGGGGTCTTTATTTTCCTTTATATTTTACAGGTTTCCATGCATGTTCCATGACTGCCTTACTTATTATTTCCAGCTGATCTTGGAATATTGGTCTGGAAAAGACTTCTAGTTTCTACAGTTCATACACGAATGTGTGTGTTGCTCAGCAGAACCACAATGCACTAAGAAAACACTCCAGTAAAACCAGCACATATTGAGTTATAAACATGGCAGTCTTCCAAGGTCAGAGCTGCAGTCAAGGTTTTTCGAGTTTGGATTGCTCTCTAAATTCAGTCCTGTTGATAATAAAACATATATTAGGATATTCGTAAACACCCTGTCTATTTAAAATGATTTTATATAGTTAGTAGGATTTGGAGATATATTCTTATGATAATAAGCTACTAAGACCAAATGATTAAAATAAGTTTCTCTGTATGAGCGGACATATCTAAATATACATGTATAACAGTGTTGTCTGACAGTATAGCTAGGGGGTCGAAATGGGTGGTATTGAAAATAAATCACAATATTTCATGATTTATGTCGCGTTTCAAGCAAACTATATACCAAAAAGAACATCTGCTAATCCAAACTCAAACAATCTGGGAGGGGGGGGGGCATAAAGATTTTCCAAAGCTCCTTTCCTAATATCCTTAATCATGAGAGCAAACTCCCTGTGGTTTACGTTTGTGAATGTAACGTGGGGAGCCGTATCCTAAACAATGAACAGCAGACCGAAATTAGCAACAATTTACACAAGAAATGGGTGTGTTTATGTTCCCAGCGGACAGCCGTTGGAACATGATTACTTTCTCCCACTAACACATGGATGCTTTCTTAAGGCTCTGAACATATTAGAATTATTTTATTTCGTGGGGCAGACCCAAATGTCTCATGATTCACTGGAAAATGACTTCCAGTTCTCCCTTGGAACTCACTTAATTAGTAGGTACCATTAACAGTTTCCAAGGAACAACAACTGGAAAATATATTTGGTTAAGGCCCCCATGAAGTATGAGAGTAACTTTTCCAGTGTAGGCTCTACCTCCTCATTGACTACTACTACTGGAATCAGACTTTCATAATTTATATTTTCATGTGCATGTTTCACTTTCTCGGTTTTAACTCAATTCTGCTTAATTATACTGCAGATGAAAATAAATCATGTCCCTCAAGGTAAAGTATTATAGTGTGGGAACAATATGTTGGTGTGTGTAGTAATTATTCTGTGAGCAGCGCTGGATATAAAATTGTGCTAAAGATGGGCTACAAACCACATATTTTTATTGTCTCACCCAACAGCGTCATGCACACACGAAACATACAACGGTGACTATGTTTAGAACAAGCACTGTATCTCTGACATGTGTAGTCTATGCATTGACATGTGCTAATTATTATTACCCTTCAAACCATTAAAACACCCTCAGACCAACCCAACCTCATAATAAATAGGGTTGTCTCTTGGAACCTTCTTTGGATTAATAAATCCAAAGGAAATTTGCTGATAGTTTTTATTTTTTTTATTGCATTTGCCATAAAATGATTACCCGGTGAAGTTGGTTTTAGTCATTTTCACACAAGCTCCTCAAGGGTAGAAATTCGTAGTTTCACAATCTGGATTTCCAACCTGACAGAGATGATTTCTGAATAACAATGCATTTAGAATCCCATCTCGAAAGCACGTGTGACATGGCAGGGATGGGTTGCTCACCAGTTCCAAGGCTTCAATGGTGTACTAGTTTTAAGTAATAGAGCATTTCTTGGATTGAATTAGGAAATATAACACCCCTACAGAGTTAGAACACAACTGCAAGGATCATAGTGCAGCAGGCAAACGTATTATGGAACAAGAAATGCTGGTTTATATATATATATATATATATATCATTGCCCTGGATTGGTTAGATTTATAGTATAAATGTATCGGGTTATTGTTTAGCAGATATGAATAGGGTAGATCTTTGTGCCTGGTGCCTGTTTCTAGCTGGCTTGGTTCTTGTAGGCAGGTAGCTGCAAGAATTAAAAAAAGTGAAATGTAAAATTCTTAAGAGTGTCTGGTGGTTTTATAACAAAAATCCATGTTAAAGTTATAGTAAGCACTAATTGTTATATATATATATATATAAATATATATATATATATATATACTTTCTGTACTTACAAAAAGTATGGAAAACACTCTGACAGAGTGGGTTTTTTTTAAAATTAATTACGTGTATTGTAGATAAATGGAAAATGTCTGTTCTTTCCAGTTTTCAGAAATAGAATTAATGTCAGATTATGCCAAATGAGTTTGGTAAAATGTTTATTGAGTTTAAAGTGCCATCTAGTGTTTACCAATAAATACTACAGTTCTTTAATTCAGAACTTTTAACATATACTGGAACTTTTCTAGTTTTGCTCTTTTCACACTACCTGCTGGTTTACATAGCTGTAGTGTAAAATGGTTAGAGATCTTCCAAACAAAATCCATGGACAATTAAAATGGAAGGAAAGTATGTGAAGACTTTTTTGTGTGATTTTTTTGTATTTGCAGTTGGCAAGTATGCTCAAATGTTGAGTTTTTCTTACATTTTATTTTTCTTAAATGTAAATTGCTATTTTATGGAATGTAAACAATGTAAGTCAAAATACCAGGTTACCCTTTTAAAAAAATTATACCTTTAGGCATTTTTTATTCCACTTAATCATTAATTTAAAAAAAACTAAATTTTGTTGTGCTGCCTAATCACGTTTAAATTTGGTTCAATGCGTGTGCCAGAAAGAAGCATGCTCTGTGTACAGTTGTGAATGTACCCTTCACTGAGGAACACGGAAAAAAGGAAAAACTGGCATGAGTTTCACAACTGGAAAATATAAATCAGAATAACTTAAGTAAACTTAATGATAGTTTTGGTTTCATCTCCAATGAGCATTACACATTCATTAAGATTGTAATAGTATATATAGTATTTGATCCAATCGCTTCTAAAATTGAGCTGCAATTTTACACAATCCAAATAAATATCCAATCAAAAAGTGAAATGACTGTGGCGTGTAATTAGAAATAAGTGGACAGAGCCATGAATGGTCACAAAGTAATATATTTTCAGGCTTCTGAATAAATATTTCATTAAGTGCATACACATCAATAATCCCCAAGTAGCAAGAAGACAACATTATCATACATATTATAGTTAAATTAGCTAAGGTTCATTCCACAACAGAAACACCAGGCGCTAAGTAAGCCCCAATACGGAATCAAGAAACGGTAAAATCAGAGACGTGTCTGGAGCAGAGAGAGGTAACATTGTGTTTATATAAGTAACCTTTCAAAAGGTGGCAAGTTGATGTTTTGATGTAAAAACTATCCTATAAGTAATTTGGAGACTATTGATGATTTATGGGAAATAACACAAATCCTAGTCCCCTGTAAACTGTAAGGGATAAGAGTCCGTGTTTCACCTCTATTGTAATATATGAACTGTGATGTTCATGATAAATTATTTTGGGGCTGGATGTGAACATTTAGTATACCATGGCAATATGGCTCTCATATCAACATGGAACATACTGTACACATTTTGACAGCTTTCTTAAAATATTACAAATAACTCACATTTATCAGGTATGGGTAGACAATTGTGTTGGCTAATATAAGCATGCAATAAGTATGCAACATATATGAAAAGAAAGTTATTTCACTGGAAATGTTTGAAGAAAACATGCACTAAATGTTTCCTGAACCTACAAATTGATAAATGAAGTAATGTCTGTGTATGCACATGTATTGGTTTGGTCCTATACTGGCACTAATGCAGTTTCATGTTGTGTTTTGTGTGTTTTCATGATGGCACACCTGATACATGATGTTATTTTTTTATTTATTTGTTAATATCCTGCACTACAGCAGTCTATTATGCATATGAATAATAATGAGAAGATTGTTCTTGAAGATGGATGAAGAGTCAGCGGTAATCACAAAGGGTCAGAGAGGCAGGACTCCAGGGAGGATATTACAGTGTGCCCATCCCAGTAACCTCAGAAGTCAGCCTAAAAGAAGGCATAGGTGAGGAAGAAAAAGTAGATAAAAGAAAGATAAACAGATTATGCTTTACATTTTTTCAGCACAAGTTAAGCAATTCATAAATTCCTGCTTTGAAATAAACAATGAATCACATTGCATGATATAATGGTACAAAAGCAAAAAAAAACCACAGATTAAAATGTATTTTCCCCATTATTTCCCAGTATACAGCTGTGCTCAAAAGTTTGCATACCCTTGGATAATTGGTAATATATGTAATATTTGTAAAGAAAACATGGGATTCATATTTAACTGTAGGTTATACCAGAATGGCACAATCATAGAACAAAACATGGCTACAAAGAAAAAAATTAAATGACCTCTGTTCAAAAGTCTGCATTTCCTTATTTCTTAATACTGTGTATTGCCTTCTTTAGCATTAATGATAGCATACTGTCTTTTGTAATAGTTGTCTATGTGGCCCCAAATTCTTGCAGGTGGTATAGCTGCCCATTCCTCATGGCAAAATGTCTCCAGGTCATGCAAAGTGTTTGGTCGTCTTACATGAACCGCATGTTTGAGATCTCCCCAGAGCGGCTCAATGATATTAAGGTCAGGAAATGATGATGGCTACTCCAGAACCTTTACCTTTTTCTGCTGTAACCACCGAAGGGTCAACTTGGCCTTGTGCTTGGGGTCACTGTCGTACTGGAAAGTCCAACAGCGTCCCATGCACAGCTTTCATGAGGAAGACTGCAAATTGTCTCCCCGTATTTAGAGCTCATACACCCTGAAAAAATCATTGAGCCACTACCATGCTTCACAGTGGGGATGGTATTTTTGCTATAGGCCTTGTTGACCCCTCTCTAAACATGGCGCTTATTGCTGTGACCATAAACCTCTATTGTGGTCTCGTCACTCCAAATGGCAGTATGCCAGAAGCTGTGAGGTGTGTCAAGGTGTTGTCGGGCATATTGTTACCAGACTTTGTGGCATTGGAACAGTAAAGGCTTATTTCTGGCAACTGAGCCATGCAGCTCATTTTTGTTCAAATATCGTCATATTGTACTCCTTGAAACAACCACACTGACCTTTTCCAGAGCAGCCTGTATTTCTCCTGAGGTCACCTGTGGGTTTTTCTTTGTATCCCAAACAATTCTTCTGTCTGAAATCTTTCTTGGTCTACCTGACCTTGTCTTGGTATGAAGAGGTCCCTGAATTTTCCAGTTCTTCATAAGTGATTTAACAGTACTAAATGGCGTTTGTGAGGCTTTGGTTATCTTTTTATATCCTTTTCCATCTTTATAAAGTTCTATTACATTGTTACACAGGTCTTTTGACGGGTCTATTCTGTTCCCCAGTGAGTTCATGTGAGAGCTAACAAACTCATTGACTATTTATACACATACACTAATTGCAATTTAAACAGCCACAGGTGTGGGAAATGAACTTTTAATTGCCATTATAACCTGTGTGTGAAATCTGTAACAAGGCCAAACTATGTAAACTTTTGATCAGGGCCATTTGGATGATATCTGTTATCATTGTGATTTAAAAAGAAGCCAAACAACTATGTGATAATAAATGGCCCCATATGATCACAAGCCTTAAATAAAAGACAGTTATTTTGCATGATCAGTCATATTTTCAAAATCAATGCCAACATTTCACAATTTCTGCCAGAGTATGCAAATATTTGGGTACCACTGTATGATGAATGAAATAAGCAAAGAAACAAAAACTAAATATTTACTGAAATGCCCCAAGACCCCTAAGTAAATTTATCAAATAGATGTTTCCAACATACACATAGTAGGCACACATATGAAGGTTTTATTTCCAATGCATTCTCAAATATTACATCCTTTTCACATCACTGCAAAATGTTCATGCTTCTGTCGGTTACAGCTCAAATCACCCTTATCATTATGGTTTATGGGAGATGCAGTACATGAAAGCTTATCAACCCATTTTATATATACAGGGCTGGTACCAGGCAGCCGTCTGAGGTGCTTAAATCACGTGCCACAGCATAGTGTGCGCTGAGACAGGCGCAGCGGGTTCACCAAGATGCTCCTGTAATAAAACGCACCAAGGAGCTTGAGCCTGAGCCTAGAATATTGCGAGTATTAACTATACTGAACACGTGGGAAATATGCCTTTCGCTGTGTGATACTGCCTCCTGCGAGCAGCTCATGATACTTGGCTACTAATCCCTTCCCCTAACATTCCAGCTGGGGTAAAAAAAATTACCAGAAAAATGTATTTTTAATAGATGTAATATACACATCATATGTATTTGCTTCAGGGTTGTGTCTGTGTATTACCAATGTAAAACGCAGACTGGTGCTTTTTTTTATTATACTTTGTAAGGGGTTCACACAGGGGCTGTTTACTATGTTGTTAATGTACTGGCTGTACCCTGTTCTTGCTGTGACAAATGCGTTATTGACTGTACTTATGGTCATCGCTGTCTTTTAATAAAAGGAGAATGAGAAAAAAAAATTCCTCTTTAGGAAGGACAGACCCTCTTTGGCCATTAAATCCCTGTATCCTTATTTCTTCCCCTGATATGCATCTTTTCTAGGAGCTCAGAAAGTTTGCCAGATATAAGTGTATTGCAGTGTGTTCCAATAATGCAAGTCACGTAGCTGTGGGTAGAAATGGCGGGAAATATTACTATCTATATAATAGAATTGGTGGGGGAGCAAGGGAATATCCTTTCCTGGGTTAGATGTCTAAGACCAGCCCTGTATATATATATATATATATATATATATATATATATATATATATATGTCCGTGTGTGTGTGTGTGTGTTTAATCTTTTTATTTATTTTTATATAGTTGAGACTGCATCTGGTGCATCACATATCTGGTTGCAGCAAGTGAGCATGCTGGATTCAAATTTCTTTATGAAGTTATCGCAGTGGTTATAACATGGCAGGATGATGGGGACACACTTTTATTAGTAGATTGTACCCAGTGTTTGGTCATAATGTACTTTTTATCAGAGGGTTGATTTGAAAGTATATGTCTTTGAACAATGTAGTTCACCTGGCGTTGATGAGGTACTGTGCAAGGCTAATGTTAGCTGGGCTCCCAGTAATGGTGATCTGGCGCTCTGCTGACCCTTCCATGGCACTGGCAATTTTGATTTGTGCTCCAGACATCTGTCGAATTTCATTGATTTTTGTCCCTTGGCGTCCGATGATACAGCCTATTAGCTGGAAAAGGAGAGCAGCTGAAACATGCTTTAATTTGGGTACACATATGAAGTGCACAAACACGTACATGTACAGCAGTGGAAAGTAGCATCTAGACAGGGACAACAGTCTACCTGTTCCAGCCACAGAGATGTTCTAAAAACTGGGATGCAAGCCTTGAGGAAAATAATAATAATTAAAAAAAATAATAGTGCTCTCACATACAGATGGGACATATGGCCTCAGAAACATGTATTGAGAAAGTAGTATATGAATCAGAATCCTCCAATGATCTTTACAAAACGGAGACAACATGACAATACAAATACTCAACTACAGAGTACAACTTTGCCTGTGTCATGAGAAGAGATGCTTTCTCGCATAGGCGGAAGTGCACAGAGGCAACATAAAATTGTATCTAAATTCTCAATATGTTCTTTGCTCGTAGGCAGAGATGATTTCCTTAGGAAACAATACCTGATGTATTCTAGCCACCTTAACAAGATTTCTGCAGTCCTACATATATCTAATCTGAGCTGAATGTGACTGTGACCACAGCAACCACAACATCTTGAAAGATGTTTTCAATTCTAGACTTAAAAGGGAAGTCCTATGGACAAGATTCTACTTAAGCTTAAAATACAGTGCTGTATAGGTTACCATTCAACAGATTTTTGTCTCATTGTATTCTAATAATAAAATATTCTTTAACTTAAGCAGACCTTGAGGTTTCCATTGTTGTCTCTAATGTTATATGTTGGGTGATTTTTCCTGCTCAAACAACATACTTAGCTGATTATGACAATGCTGATGATGTATGATGTTACAAAGATGCCATATCTTTGTAACTTGAATACCGTTCTTTACTTTAAATAAATAAAAATACAGTAAGGGGCCGTATAAACTGCTTGTATCAATACTGTATGCTGGCATCATCTATTTTGGCCTTTATTAAGTATCAATAGGAAGTAAGAAAAAAATATGAAATTTCCTCTCTAATGTCAAAGAGAGATCATTTTTTGCCAAATGCTATACTGCCATTAATGGAATTAACCTATAGAAATACAGGAGCAAGTAAAAAGTGAACCCAGCATTTATATTTACATTTGTCTTAACATATGATATGATTTTCATCTACAATAATGAACAAATACAGATTGTTTGGACTAATAACACACAAGTTATTGCATTGTTCTTGTACATATTGAATACATAATTTAAACATTGACAGTGTGGGTAATGAGCCCCTAGGCTAATTACTTCAACAAAAGCTATATGGAGTCAGGAGTTACCAAACCTGGAGTCCTATCAATTGGGGGAGTTTTAGAGCTACTTTGTCATAAAAAAAAACATACAAACAGTTTGAGCTTTGCTGTTCTCAAGAAGCATCTGCAGATGTGAACCATGCCTCACAAAAAATAAATCTCTGAAGAACTTGGATCAAGAATGAAAGATTTGCATAAACCTGGAGAAAGTAATCTCAAAGAGTTTACATAGTCATCAGTCCACAGTTTGGCAAAGTGGAGATGATTTAGTACTGTGGCAACTCTCCCTACAGGTGAGCGCCCAGCCAAGATGACTCCAAGGACACACCCAGAATGTTCAATGGGGTAATAAAACAACCCTAGAGTAACACCTTAAGGCTCGAAGGAATCATAGGAACTGGTTAGCATCATGCCATTATCATGGGGAAAATGAATTTTCAAGTTTAGCAAGGTATCATATGGAATAATGTCAGGGTGGCTGTGTGTCAGGTTAAGCTCAGTAGAAGCTGAGTGATGCAGCAAGACAAAGACCCTAAGCATTGAAGTAAATATGCTACAAAATAGCTTATAAAAAATAAAATCCACTTTTAGGAGTAGCCTAGTCAGAGCAGAGACCTTAACACATTAGAGATGCTATGGAAGAGAGCCGTTCACACCAGACATCCTAAGAATATGGCTAAGCTTAAGCAGTTCTGTAAGTACCAATGGTCTAAAATTCCTCCTGAACGTTGTGCAGGTCTGATCTGCAGCCACCGAAAGTGCTTGTTTGAGGTTATTACTGAGAAAGGGTGAAAAGGTTTTACCTACTTTTCACCAGCACTGTGAATGTTTAATGGGTGTGTTCAATTCAAACAATTTCATTGCTTGTGTGTTTTTTAGCTTAAGCACATTTTGTTTGTCTACACTTGTGACTTAGGTGAAGATCAGATCACATTTTATGAATAATAATAATAATAATGACATGTAATTCAGAAACTAGGTTATTCAAAAAGGTTCATTTACCTTTTCTTGCCACTGTATATACATTTCCAACATGTAGGACGATATTTTATAATATATAATTTACTATATCCTATTACTAATATGTGCATCAGCCAAGAACATACATTTAAGTGTATGTATGAGGGAAAAAAGATACTCACATCATTGGGTATGGTGAGTTCATGAGTACTTGCCTGGGGACTGGCATCCATACCTAATATTTGAAGCAAACATGTTAGAGTGACATGGAAGGTTCACAAACGTATCTCCCTTTAGATGTCTGCTGTCTATTAGTTGAACATATTAGTCATAGCCGTCTCTCATTTATTAACTTTTCCTCTTTGTCTTTTACCTGATATCACCTGTGCCTACACGAGACTGGGTCTTACATCTGTCTCTTACCTGTGTTCAGAGATCTCACGCATCATTCATGTGAGAAAGGACCTCTCTCACTAGAGTCTGGTTTTCACAACTGTTTCTCACCAGAAATCTAAGTTATTATGCAAAAAACAAATATGTCCTAACTATCTCTCACATGAATCTAGATCTCAGAGTTGTCTGCTACGTGTGCCTGATCTTCTCTTTTTTTCAGACAGTTGATGGCTCCAAGATTTGGGAAAATTGTCATTGTCAATTCAAGAGGCAAAAGTCTCTAAATCTCACTTGAACTTAGAAAAAATACAATTTACTAAACATGCATCATGATAATCAAGACTTTAAATCCATTAAATCAGCATACTGCATGTTTCACTGTTCCATTACTGATATCAAGTCAATTGGATCTAGCATAGTGTACAAATCCACAGACTTGCAAAGTAATGAGCAAACATGCAAGTGCTACAAAATAAATAGTCAAAATTAGGGGCTTCGGCAACATAAGTATTCTGTAAAATAAGTCATAAAACTTGTCCATCATGATAACATATTTAGCATGACAGACAGCATAATTGTCATTAATGAAAACGTATTGGGGGGACAGGATAGATAGAGGGAGCAAGTTCTTATAAACACATAGAACAACATAGAATACTTATAATTATATCACCTTTGAACTATACACCATTTTTATATTCTTTATATATTAGTATGCATATGACCTAAAGTAATCCATAGACAACAACAAAAATAAGAGTCAACTCCAAGCTCTCAAGTGATTATTTTTATATACCTAATATCCTGTCTGTAAGGGAGAAAGCTCTGATTATATTCATTACATCATTAGTGCCTAGCCACCCCAAAAAACTGCTGGTTTGTTGCCCTTCACATTTATAAGAAATGTGAAGGAACAGCTTTTATCTTCTTGTGACCAGATCATCTTTACCACTGCATAGAGTGACTGGGACAGTAAACTTCAGTTCAGAATTTACCGGATTCAGTGTACCGGATTTTTCTCACAGATAAACATTAAATGTTTGATGATTAAACACTAAGGCGTTATATGCAGGGGTGAGCTATGGAGGGGGGCAATTGCTTTTCAAGCTATTTGAATAAGAGAAAATTCACCAAACCAAACTCAACATCGCATTTTAAGTAAACGCTTCCTTAATTTAGACCAGACTTATAAGTGGATGGTCCTCAATCATACAAATCTTTATAATTTATGATAATCTCCCTGGACAAATCAATGTTTTCCAAATACAAAGTTAGAGAAATTGTATTTTAGTACCATATAAACATAGAAAATGTGTATAATATAACCTGTACACAAATCTAATGAATGCACAGAGCCCATGCACAACAAATATCTAATCACAGCACAGAAATGCAATCACTTGTATCAGGATGTAAACTACATGCACATTTCAAAATTATTAATAAATATATATTATATATATATATATATATATATATATATATATACACATAATATATATATATATAAAAGAAGATTAACTGTACTACACTCGGCTTTGCAAACCATGAGTATGTGTCTGAAATGACCTCCAGAGTGCCAGCCAGTGACTAGTCAACTATCATATCAGGGTGAAAACACAGAAAATACAACCAGGGACTTCAGTACTAGATTGTCTCGAACAAGGTCTATTGTGATGTTCGAAAGACACTGGGAAAAAGTGTGTAGCACTGTTCAAATCATATAAATATAGAGTAATCGTAAATAAAAACCATGTGCACTATACAATTTAAACTATTCAATTATATATGATGCAACACATGCTTTGCTGAACACATCAAAAGTATACCAACATCATACCAAATATCAAGAAATGATATTAACTTATACAACACAGCAAAAGTAATCACTAAAAAGTTAATTCAGATTCCCAGTCCAATCAATGAACTCATATACCAAAGCTTTTATTTAAAAGGTAGTTTATCCTCTAGTTTTATCCCTTTATGACTCTACTGAACTAATACAGATATGTAAATGTATTACTTAAATATCAAGACACAATCAAGTTATTATGTATTATCAAGTTATACATCCATCAATTAGCTGAACTCATGAAGATCCCTTAACTAATCACTGTGTTAATACACACATATAATCTAATCAACAAACTCAACTGTTAAAACCACACATCCATTGATTCATTGGGGTGTATTCACTGAAGGGAGAGTTGACAGGAGAGTTTACAGACAGTTTGCTTTCTATTCTCTCACTCATTATTTATTCTGAAGGGCCAGTGCTAGTAGATTTCTCCAGCAAGAACGGCTGAGCTGGCATTATATATTAAAACATCTACGCCAATTGCTAAGCCCATACCAACATCTACGCAATTTGCATAGCCCATTGGTAAATCTACCTCTATATGCTCTATATATAGAAACTGAAACGGTTCTAACTGCATGCTTTATTTGTCCTCTCATGTAACTAAACCTGAGATCAACATTTTACCTGCTGACTGGCCCATCAAGTTTTGAGCTTCTTCAGAGGAATGTAAGGGCAGCTTTTCTCCTAAGGAGCAAAGAAGAAATATATTTAACCCTCTTGCCCTTGAGGAGATCAGCATTTTCTTCCATCTTCTAAAAAAGCTCAGAAATTGATGTAAAATGTTTTCTGTCCTATAGAATCTTTTAGGACTTCTCTAACTAAAGAACGAACAACTGGAGTCTACACATTTTGAATACACAATATGACATCAGATGCAGTGCTTACAATGTAGTTAGTGACTTTAGTGACTAAAAGTAGAGGTGATTACAAAAATATATGACATAGTAAACATGAATGAAAGAAAAATGAAAACGCCTGAGACATGAGAAGAGAAGAAAAGAGTAGGAAGACTCTAGAACGGGAAAGTTGGGTACGTACCAGGGAAAGCAGGGGTGGTCTGTCCAAGGGGAGTAAAGGGGGTTTGCTGCATGGCCAACTGGTGGAGCTTGGTCAACTGCTGAGGGGTAGGAGGGACATTAGAACTAAGAAGGTTATTGTTAGAGAATACAAGAAGTCACAGGCACAAGAAAACAGAGTCAAATAATAAAATAAAGCAAATAATTGGGGGGGCCATGAAACATGCAGCCACTTCCAAGATGAGAGAATATAACCCTGTTAAGAGAGCGAACATATCCTTAATCTGCTTATATCATGACCATAATGTGACATGGGTAACCTGACACAATTCCAATCAATGGACCAATGGCTGCACCTTAGACACAGCTAACATATCAACTGTATTATTACTTAGTTCATGAACCCCATTAACTATTACTAGGTCAGTGGCACCCAAATTAAATAAATGGACCTGTAATGTTTCTATAAAAAAAACTATGTAGGGTGCCATACGGTTCACATTTAGACACAAGGGCTCCTGGGTAGGTTAAGACTTAGCCGCTGTTCACACAGCACCCTGGCTTAGATTGCAGAGAGAGAGGGGGACATTGAAACAAACATAGGGTGTAACCATTCAGACTGTAGTTTTAATAATGTGTGGTATTAGTATTATTAAAGTGTACCATGGGGAACAACATGTCTGGAATTAAATAAGAATGATTATCTGATCTTCCAGATACAGGATTAGCAACCTGGAACGGTAAGGCTTGACACCAAATAGATAGATACTGACCACTTTTGAAGAGCCTCAAACTCTATTTCACCAGAAAAAAATAGACCAAAAATAAAACAAAAAAAACACCAAAAGCAAAGAATACCAGACATGCTTAATTTCCTACTCATTTAAATGTGCGCTTTTATAAGCTACACCTCTCATACGCTAACACTAGATGACCTTTTAGTAAATGAACAATTACTTAATGCATCATTGTAAAGTACGGTAATACAATATTGTTCATTCACACGTTGTTACATGTTGCTAATGTGAATTAGACCTGTGCAAATGGATCAAAAATTATTCCGAAAAATGGTTGTCTATTTATTTTTGGACATGAGACTTCATTTTCTTCTCTTTTCAGTTTGGACGAAACTCGGAGGGCTTTTGCCATTTGGAAACTACATTCATTGTCTGTCACTCACTCTTTCTCACACTCATCCACTCTTATGCTACCTCTCAATGTCTACCTGCATTCTTTGTCCAGTTCCTCCTGGTACCAGTTCCGTTTACCCAGGCCTCCTGGAGCATTTCCATGAATTGTTGGTGCCTCCGTGCACACCCTCGCCCCTGTTTGGAGGAACGGGAGAGAGACTGTACCCATGGAGCGCTATGGCTCCACTTTTTTGTGGAAATGCTCCAGAATATTGCAGACAGATTTGCGGAGAAAGAGAAGCATTATTCTGGCCTCTTGGAGTACTTCTTCAAAAGGGAGGAGCTACAGTGAACAACCTGGGGACAGCCTCTCCTCTGTTCCTCCAATCGAGTGAGAGGGTATGCATGGAGGCTCTGCCCTTTTGCCAAAATGCTCCGGGAGGCCTGGGTAATGGAGCTGATACCTTGAGAAGCAGATGAAGAAAGAAGACAGAAGAAATATGACATAAAACTAAGAAAAGGCAAGAGAAGAAGCAGAGTTGGGGGTGCAGAAGAAGGTAGAGAGACAGAGAGTGAGATGGAGTGTGAGTAAGTCAGTGTATTTTAATGCTGTTTTGTACGTTTTTTTTGTATGCCCTCTTTTTCATTGCCTCCCTCCCCCCTGGTCACATTGAGAGCTGACAGGCGGTTGTTCCTCTTGTGTCAAACCCACGCCTCCAGAAAGATTAAAGTGTGTGTTTTTATTTGCATATAGAAATACAGTGAATGAATATTTGATCTCCTGTTGATTTTGTATGTTTGCCCACTGACAAAGACATGATCAGTCTATAATTTTAATGGTAGGTTTATTCACAGCAGCTGAAGAGCTACCTAATGCAATTAGAGAGACAGCTTAAAGTTTTCTGACAATTCTTGTCACTGATTGACTTATTGAAGCAGCCAATAAGTGGCAGGAAAGAGCTCCCACTGAAATCAATAGGGATGCTTTCTGCATATGCACATGGGGATCCCATTAGACCCCACCCTATACTGGAAGTGATTGGTGGTAAGTATATCACATGTAAAAAGGTGTCCACAGACAATGGGGCAATTACATCGGAAATAATGCTAGGCTTTATCTCTTGCCTCTGCAAACCTAAGAGTGTAGTGTGACCCTGCTGAACAGGTAGCTCCTATGATGCCCCTATGATGATCAATTATCTGTAGGCTCCTAAAACATCATGGCAGCTGGAGGGCTATGTGTTGGTTAACTAAGATCTATACAGCTAATAGTAACAGTACTACTTTGAAATTTTATAATTTTTTTAACTACTGCTTGCAAGTCTACTAGCACACCAGCTGTTCTACATTATCACAATAATAAGGGGACAGTTTCTCTATGTGATACAATAGTCCAAAAGGCTTGTGATATCTTTTAGTAGACCAAGCTATAACCTGGTCTTGAAAGTGACTCTACATACTCTATGAAAGCTGGGCCACTAAACTTATTTGGACATTTTGTTCTGGGAATAATACGACAATTTCCTTATGTGACTCCTAAAGTTCAATATTGTTATTATTATAGTATTTTGCATAGCTTCATCTACTATTTTGACGTGGATATATCATTTTGTGACTTAATATGATAATGTGTTTGTTGCAAAAAGACTGCTATATAACGGGTAATTATTCTCTATAAAGGAGTAACACATGTCTCATGGCGGCCCACAATGTAACAGATATAGAGCTCCCATCTCAGACATATTAATATTATGATCTAATATTAATTATCAATCGCAACAGCATGCTGGGGAAGAAAGAGCCAGGAAGAAGGTAGCTGAAGATAAAGAGAGATGAGAACTCACATCAGGGTGAGGAATGGCATATTGTCCTTGAATTGAGTAGGCCTGAAACAGATAGGGAGATAAAATAATATCAGTATGGTAGAGTACATTTTGGGAAAAGGGAATGCGGACAGATGCTACAGGAATCTGAAAACAACTATAAGATATATTATGTGATAATAATATCTAAAGATTTGTTTTTGATAAGTGATTCTGTTCTCTACAGCTGTATTCCTGTCCAATTAGACATTTTGCTCAGATATATTATACATATAAAACATATCATTCATACATGATGACAGTAAGCATTAAAGTGAAATTATATCCAAGAAATATCGTATTTATATTATATTAAAATAAAAAAGGTAGAATGCTTTTTGTGTTAATACCCTACGTACTGACATATCCAGGCTGCAGGTCTAGAGGGCGGCAGTACCCCTGCTACAGAAGGGGAGAGAGCAGATCAAGCTATACAATGCTCTCAATCAGTACAATTTGCCAGATATAAGGGGATCTCCTAAACCAGCCTATTTATGCTTTGCACAGCCTTCATAACCTGCAAATGGTAGCACATTGTGTCCTAAAGGCATGCACTGGCCTTTAATGCATTCAGGATGCCGACTGCAGAGGGGGTTGGCTGGGGGTGCTGCCCTGGGTCAGGGTTAGGGCAGTCCCCAAAGTACACCACTGACTACCTATTTTTGTAATGACAATTATTACAATGGTCTGTAAAAATAAACAAACACTATATGCCCAAAAGTATGTGGACATCTGACCATCACACCTGTATGAGCTTGTTGGACATCCCATTCTAACAATGAATATTAATATGGTGTTGGCTCTTTTTTGCAGCTACTTTATTCTGAGAAGACTTTCCACAAGATTTTTGAGTATGTCTGAGGGAATTTGTGCACTTTCAACTAAAAGAACATTTTTGTTGTTGGATAAGAATGTCTGGCTCCCAATCCATATTAATCCCGCTCCAGTTCCTCTTCGACAAACTTGTGCACAGGGGCACAGTCATGTTGGAACAGGTTGTCTAAAATATCTTTGTATTTTGTAGCATATTACCCTTCACTGGAATTAAGGGGCACAAACCCTAAAATATAGCCCCAGACCATTATCTCTCCTCCACCAAACTTTACAGTAGGCACTATCCATTCCATGCACTCGCCGGCTGTGCTGTGGAAGTATGCATGGTCTACTGCTTTGTGCCTGGGCTATTGGTACTCCTTAGATGCCTTCACCTCACAATAATAGCAGTCAACAGTGGAAGCTCTAGCCAGGCAGAAATTTCACAAACTGACTTCTAGCATCCTATGGCAGTGCCATGTTTCAAGTCGCTGAGCTCTTCAGCACAACCCATTCTACTGCCAATGATTGTCTATGGGTATGACATGCACACATGCTTAATTTTATACACCTGTTAGCAATGGTTGTGGCTTTAAGCCTAAACTCAATAATTAGAAGGGGCGTTCACATACTTTTGGTCATATAGGATATATGTGGTTTTACAGGATTATTTAATTATGCAAAGCCACCATGACTGTACTAGCAGTGCATGGAAACCAGCAGGGTATGAGCCATAGTTAAATCTGTGAGCATACAGACTTCATATTACTGGAACTCTGCTTCAAGCTCACAATTTATATATATATTAAATCGATAAAATACTGGCAAAGCTTAATCTTCACTTCTTTCTTGGATATGATTTCTCTTTATTTAGATCTGTTAAAAGACTGCATGCAAATTTAGTTTAGGATTTGATTATCTATATTCTGTACCTGGCATATGTCAACTTCTGAAGTAATAGGAAAAACAAGCGTGATGTTTGATTTTAAATCCTTTTCTACGGCCCAAAACACTGATGAATTATTTTATATGATAAACCTTTTCAAAGATGATTGATCTAATAAGTGTACCTTCTAATCATTCTTCTAATTCCTTCTAATTCACCTACACGCTCCCATTCATGCAAAGGGTGAGTGAACATTAGCTCTGAGCAGCCTGCCAGCTGTATATAACTTTAGCACCATGTGATGAATTTCACATCAACACCAGAGCAATTTGCTAATGGTTATTTTGTAGGAAAATTTATTGGGGAGGGTCTCCCGTTACAGGACCTCCGTGGATAAATTACATAAGAACCCATTAAATAGGAGTGCTGTGATTTAATTGGCACCTTTTACTACATCTCCTGTACATTAGAAATGGAGCAGTTTTGCCTAATTCACTCAGAATGTAAGGCTTGTGAATTAGAAACCTATCAACATTAAAAGAAACAAATGCAGTATTAAATATCAAGCAATCAACATAGTGGTTGCATAGTTTTTTGTGTTTTTGTACCTTTTATGTCATGATCTTTTTGGACCAAATCTGCTATTTTTTTGTTTGATTGATATAGTTGTCTGTGTAGTGAGCTGGCAGGTTTTCAATGCTTATGTTAGATGAGTAATTTGAAGGATGAAATAACATGCAAGAAAATCTTTGCAAACTAACGGGCAGAGGCTGGTGCTGCAGCAATAGGCTGAGGTTGGCAGTGGAGGCACCCAGCGGGTCCGCTCTTACCTGGCCACCTGCAAAAATGACAGGGGCGGAGGCGGGTTTTGGACGGTAAGGGATGGTGGCACCTTTTGGTGGGGACTAGGAAAAGGGATAGGAGAGGGAGACATAATATTAATGCAATTCCCCAGTAACAGATAGACCCACCATTGTCAAGTAAAAATAAACCAGGTATAGAGTACAATAAATATATAATTCTACCTACTGCACAGTATCAACTAAAGAAATGTTTATGCTTTTGATAATACTTGCACATTCTCTTGCTTTCGCCATTTGAGCAAGCAGGGGCACAAGAGACAAATGCCCACTGTACGGTTATAATTTAAAGAACTTATCCCTGAGGCAACAGCAAGCTTTTAATATTATTTTAACCTGCATTTACGCACGCAACCAGAAGAGGGAGAAAATGCAGCTAGCATTTCTACATTCTGAACCATTTTGTTCTGCGCACTCGATGACTCTCCATGGCATACTGTGTACAGTAAGCTTATTAAGATGCCTGTGTGCAAGCTGCACAGCCATTCCATTGTGCATAGTGTGCCAGGTTAGGCTGAATCTAGCCGGTCAGCCTGTGGATGCCGGCTACTAATTTCTAATTAAAGTACTGCTTAAGAGGTTTGCAAAGAAAGCTCTCTAAGCTTTATAAAACCAAACATTCAAAATGGTGTTGAAGTTCTAACTACACAGAAACACAGGATTTGACACAAAAACAGTATTTGAAGGCAGAAAAGAAGCATTTGGGTCATCTAGCCTGCCAATGTTTCTTGGTGTAAGACTTGGTTTCATCAGTGCGTAATCTTGTTTTAGATTCAGGATAGCTTTATGTCTATCCTCTACATGTTTAAATTACCTCACTGTCTTAGCTTCTACCACGTCTGATGGGAGGCTGACAGCAGATTAAAACGAAATCAGCCCATCTAGTCTGAGTAAACACTCAAACCTTAATCAGCCCTTGGTCTTGTTATAAACTCAGAATTTGTGTAAATCCCCTCACTGTAGTGCCAGATTTGATGAAGTGAACATGTGCGAGGGCCGACCATTTTGCTTGACATTCTTTGAACCATTAAAATTAAATGCAAATTTAATTGGGCAACTTATCTGTGGGGCCTTATCAGTCCAGAACGCGGTGCCGCAATTGGCCCGCGGGCCGGACTTTGGACATGCCTGCTCTAAGTAAAGTAAAACTTCCTTACATTACATCTAAATCTCTCATCCTAACTGCAGCTGCCAAATCATAAATAAAACATACATCGCACATGTGGCTGCTTTGTTTGTTTCAGGGGTAACACAATGAAATCAATGTAATGGTTAGCTTATACTTTACGCTGTGAGCACCGGGACCCGTAATGTGCACCATGCATTTTGACTCCATATGTTATAGTTTAAGAATGTGTATTTTTTACTTTGAAATATCGACTCTGGGTAGGGATATTCAACTTTAGAAACTCTTTTTTGAGTAAATGAGCATTATCAGAAATATAGCCCTAGGACATGGAGTAGCGCAGAATCTTCATAACAAAGTTTAATCTACTTGAACTTGCAAATTGCTTCCTTAATGCAGAATGTTAATGTTAACTGTGCTGATTCTCCTTGTTTGAGAAGCTGTTATTCCCAGTGTATAAAATATCAGCTCTGACATCTCACACAGATGGTAAAATAATCCAGGTGGTGCAAGATCACTTTAATCAGTATGATGTATGCTGTCTGCATTGATGTGATGTCTATTTTTCGTTGAACTGGGTGTGTATACTTTACCCCTGCGACGACACACTGTACCTCCAGCATCACCACACAGATCTGCTTCACACACTGGATGATAGCATCGGGGGTGCCTGATATGGTCACTGCCCTCTCTGTTGAATTGGGCAGCATATCTCCAGCCACCTGCACCTGGGCACCTGTAGACTAACACCGGGAGAAACATAGCGCATTCATGTTATTATGTGAAATGTTATTTTAATTTACAAATGTATAATCTGGCAGCAGGTAATACTAGTTCACGCCATTGGTTTGTCTTTTGTAAAACATTAAAAGTAATGTGCCCTTTGATCTTATCATTTGAGGATAGCTTTATATGCTCATCTTATAAAAACATAAGTTGTGAAATGCAATTCACTTTTTTGGAAATCAAGAAGAAAAAAACAAATTGAGGTCCCCAAGCGGATTTCAATCCATATTGTACTGGGAACAGTGCAAAAAAGGGAAAACAAATAATAGAACAATAAAAAAAAATTAAAATATATATTTTACTACACTACAAGGAAAAAAAATTAAGAAAAAAAAACCCAACTACTGACAAATCCCTTTACCAAATGCTGGAGGTTGTATTTAAAAAATAAAATACAGGGTAATATGTATATAAGGATGAACGTGGCCTTCTAGAACATAAAAAAAAAACTAATGTATGTGAGGTATTACTGTAATCAAGCAATATGGCGAACATAAATTGGGTCATTGTTGAGCAGTGACACCTACTATGTGTAATAAATCCTAAGTGCCATTGCAAAAAAATTGTATAGTTTTTTAAAATATGAGCACTAATAATTATAGTGGATTTTTTTTAAGAAAACATAATTCATGCTTTAACAAACGTATGTTCAAATTACCAACTCCCATTTAGTGAATAGATCCCTCTATCTCATCCTGCTTCACTAGCTGATGTTAATGATTATTGAACTCTGTGGAGCCCCCAAGTTGCAGGATGGAAAACAGACAATTGTTCCAACAGGTATGATTTGGCAGGCAATGTACCTTAGAAGGTCCTCCTATTGTGAAGAAGAGGAGCCAGCTGCTGGGAGAGGTAGTGAAGTTCTTTGTGAGTGCCTGTTGGTTGTACGCGCTGTCTGTGAGTAGTGCTGTGTTCGTGTGGCTGCGGTTAGTGTCTGTGAATGTACGTCTATGAATGCAGTGACTTGTGAGTTGTGTAAATACCTGTCAAGCTGAAAATGTTTTTACTTGTCCACCATTTTACTAAACATAACAGTGCAGTGGAATCATTTTTAAGTACTAAGTACATGTATAAACGTGCAACACCCGTTAGGTGTCTGTGGATTCAAACTGGCCCTCTGCCCAATAGAATTTGACATAAAAGACATAAACAGACACTTTGATCATATCCATCCTAGCCATATAATCCCAGCTTTTCTGTGATGTAAGCTCGGTATTAATATCTTGAACTCACCTCTCTAATTTCTTTGATTTTGGAGCCTCCTTTCCCAATCAAGGAGCCACATTGGCTTGCAGGTACAACCAACCTCAAGGTGACCGGTGGCTTGCTGGTTGCGGTGCTATTACTCATCGAGTTTATAATATCCTGAGGAAAGGGTACAGCCAGATCTTATGTCAGGATTTCCAAGTAATGTTATTTAGTTCATTCGCTGGATAGAGTTTTAAAATACATAAAACAATGTGTCACATATATATGAGCTGAACTGTGCTAGTCATATTGTAAGCATTCAATCAATTCACACGATATGGACAAAAATATTGGGACACACCTCTTGATTATTGAATTTCAATCAGACCCATTGCCACAGGTGTACATTATCAAGAATTTAGCTATATAGCCTTAATTTACAAACATTTGTGAAAAAAATGGGTTGTTCTTAAGAGCTCAGTGAAGTATGATACTGTAATAGGAAGCCACCTTTGCAAGAAGTCAGTTTGTGAAATGTCATCCCTGCTGGATATTCCACCTGGTATTATTGGAAAGTGGAAGTGTTTAGGAACAGCAGCAACCCAGCCACGAAGCAGAAGACCACATAAAGTCACACATCAGGGTCATGATTCCATAGCTGAAAGTTTTAAACTTCCATTGGCATTAATATAAACACAGAAACCGTGCAGCGGGAGCTTCATTAAATGGGTTTCCAAGTACAATGCCAAACATCAGATCAAGTGGTATAAAGCACACTGCCACTGGAATCTGGAGCAGTGGAAACGTGTTCTGTGGAGTGACGAATTACGGTTCCCAGGCAGTCTGATGGGCGAGTCTTGGTTTGGCAGATACCAGGAGAATGTTACCTGACAGGCTACATTGTGGCAACTGTAAGGTTTGGTGGAGGAGGGATAATGGTATGAGGCTGTTTTTCAAGGGTTGGGCTTCAGTGGGTTTCAGTGAATGGAAATCTTTATGCTTCAGCATACCGAGATATTTTGGACAATGCTATGCTTTCAACTTTGTGGGAAGAGTTTGTGGAAGACACTTTTCTATTCCAGCATGTCTGTGCCCCAGTGCACAAAGCAAGGTCCATAGAGACATGGTTGGATGAGTTTGGTGTGGAAGAAGTTGACTGGCCTGAACAGAGCCCTGACCTCAACCCCGTCAAACACCTTTGGGATTAATTGGAATGGAGATTGCGAGCCGACATCGGTGCCTGACATCACAAATGCTCTACTGGATAAACGGGCAAACATTTTCGTGGAAAGTTAAAAATCTCGTGCAAAGCCTTATCAGGAAAGTGAAAGCTCTTGTAGCTGCAAAGGGGGGGGCAACTACATATTAATGTCTCTGTTGGTGTAATGGCCAGGTGTCCCAATACTTTTGTCCATATAGAGTCTGCATATACAATATATATATAAATGTATATATATATATCTCATGACATAAGGATGCCCTCTATGAGTGAAACCCCCTCACCTCTTCAAACTTATATGCAATCATGGCAAACGCTTTGAATATGGCATCTGTAGGCCCAGTGATGGTTACAATTCTCTCTGGACAGTTTCCTTCTGAAATATTAATTCGAGCTCCACTCTATAAAGGCAATACATCATTATAGAAACAAATGCTCTTGAATAACTATATCGGTATAATGTTGCACTGTTCAGCACGATTCTAAACTTGTTTTTCACATTTTTTAAAACATTCATAGTAGATTTTTGAAACATTGTGAACTGGATAATTTCAGTGAATGTCAAATAATGTCCTGTATGCCAATGCAGAAACAATGGCTTTCAAAGACTACCAAAATGATTAATAAATAATACATTTTTTATCTCAGTTAAATAACATTTATTTTCTGACTTTTGCAAGACAAAGAATACTAAAAAAAGTACATATATAAACTGCACTAACAATGTATGTGATCGCATTTTCAGTTGCTATTATCAACACCAAGTCCCCACTACTACAAATGAAATATAAAAAATAAAAGTGTTATATAATAAAGACTGGTTGCTATATAATAATGTCCAAAGTCTGGGTGTTATATCATAAAAACATTTATGTTTTCACCAAGATTGGTGAAACCCATAATGGATACCATTAAAAAATAATTAGGGACTTTATAGTTACTTAAATGACTTGACACTGTTAAAACTGGGCATATCTCCCAGGGGGTTAGTATGTGTAGCAAACAGGGATTGAAAGTACCATTTGCCCCTTGATGTATATACCCAAATGTTAGACCTTGGCTTTGTCTTAGACACATTTGTCATTTCAGGTGTTTGCTTCTGTTTGCTCAGCCTCCATATGAGAGTCACAGAAGGGTGAGAGCCCCATCGAGGGGACTACATCAACCTGTTCCCATTGAGGAGTTTTTTGGATTGCATACATTTTTATAAATTGCCACTTTAATTAGGAAATTCAATTTTAACTGAGAATTATTTTTGATATACTACACTATTTTGTGGTCCTTGTGCCTTTATCTATGTTACATGTAGTCATTGTGGAAGCATTACTGATATTGTTTGATCTATGAGATTTGAGAGGGTCTTTGGCTTTTTTAATTCTTCTTACACACACACACACACACACACATACAGTAACACACAGTAACACACACACTAACTTACGCACTTATATATACACAATAACATGCATACACACAGAAAATACTTTACTTTTTCACCCTCACAGTTGCTTTGTCTGAGCACCGGTAAATGGCGTCATACCAGTGCTCAGACTCAGGGTACTCAGGGAGCATGGCTCACTGGGCCTATCGGTATACTCGGGTGAGGACTGGAGGAGCAGGTGTTGGGGGTTCCCACTGGAGAGGGTCCCCCCACAATGAGGGGGCTACATGACCTCTGTTTTACCAGTGAATGCAAGTTGATCACGTGAAAAAGAATTAAATGGTATTGAGAAAAAAGGTAATGATTCATTTCCATATACATATTTACTGTTTTCTTCTACTCACCTCTTCACGCATTTTTTTCACTGTTTCTCCTTTCTGAAACAACAAAATATTGAGACTACTTTTTGTGTAAAAATACCAATGAAAATAATTTATATCTATACAACCAACGCAAACCTCATTTGTGGAGCCAGGTTGGTTGCATAGGACAAAAGATTGCTGCCAAGGCACACCAGCCCATAGGGTGAGTATTTAGTGTACCTGGGACTTCCCAGGGTAGGCTAATTCCCTCATCTGGAAGAATTTCTATCTGAAATAGGAAGAAAAGTGGGCATATCCAAAAGTCGCTTCCCTGTCCAGAGCAAAAGACAACTGACCCAAAAGACCAGAGGAAGCAGGACTTCACTCATAGACTCTGGTATAGGCATTCTGTATTTAAAAAATAATTCCAGTGTAGTGCCTTACTCGATATTTTGCTCAATGTACCCGAATACTAAGAGACACTATTTTGAAGTTTGGATCATACCAACATTATGGTTATGGTTTATATTGGTTTATGGTTTATATTGATTAATGCAATTAAGCCATTTGACACAAATACTGCAATAATTTAATTTGCTTAATTTTTTTTACTTTTTGTCTACATCTTATTTTTTGTCTACATTATTTTTATTGATTTTCTACTATCAGCAATGCTGATATCCATAGCATGTTCTTTAGATTTGAATGAATCTATTATATATATATATATATATATATTGCAGTTCTTACCTTTCCAATGATGCTGCCTACTTCCTGCAAACAAAAACACATGATATCAACATCAAAATTATGTAAATATACTTATATATCCTTTTTAGTTAAACTGTGTGTCAGAGTAACCAGACAGTAGGTTTATGGAGACTGTGTTTGGCTCAGACTACATTTGGAATGGATTAGCATGTAGCAAATTCTGTGACTCTCTTCAAAGTCTTATTATGATGGTTTTCAAATAGTGAACACACTAACCCAAAATTAATAATTTATGCTTAAGGTTGTGAAAGTGTTATAATGGCACATCATGATGTGCCAACTCATGCCTACTTGCCAATGAAACTTGTCTGGATTGACCTTTTATAATGTAAAGTTACGCTTCTGAGAATGTTTCACCTCAACTAATTTACAACTCCTTCTTTTAGTGAATAGACATAGATGCTTTTAACCTGAATAATCTCCATAAAGGTGTAACATAGAGATTACTGCACAGTGGCATACATGTATTTATTGCATCCTATTACATTTCTGTTTCTTATTTAACAAAATAGATATTAAAATGGCTCTAACAGTTTGAGACCTTGTAATTCCCTAGAGAAACTTGGCAATCTTGACCATCCAAGATACGCAATATAACTGCAATCCTTTGATTATATATCCACCTGGTCTCATCCACCAAAAATATTTTTATAGGAGCGTATTCCAACCAACATCAGAAACTAGACACATATTAGTCGACATATTTGGCCTTAGTAACTCACCTTTCCATGCATGAGGAGACGGATTGTCAGGGTGACATTTAGGCCTCCTTCTGACACTTTGGATTCCATGTTCTAGATGCCCAAGATACAGGACAGTCAGTTGAAAGGTCACCTAGGACATAAATAGATGTATTATTATCCATTCCTCTAATTTCTCAATAATTATTAACTACGTAGGTAGAAGATTTATATTTAAATACTGGGGGGAAATAAACGCTTGCACTATTGTGCTTTCTCCTTACATAGCTTTATTGTTATTATTTGTGGCCCACCTTATTTCTGTTGAGCCAACCCCATGCTGCCTTTTGCATACAACATCAAATGATCTAATAAGCAATGTCTAATTAGACAAACTATTGGTGAAGCTGGTTTTGTTTATGACGGGCATTTATTTAGATATAAAAAATTAGATAAACAAAAACATATACTTTTTCTCAATGCCATAATGCAAAAACTACTACTGTATTGCTCCAATCTTGATGAACCAGACTTATTTGGCTCGTGCCAACACGGGCTTTCACAGCTCTATTCTTCCAGAATAAAACATTACTGTTAATGGCTAGCTGGGTTCCTGTGCCACCTTGGCTCACCTATAGGATTTGTCCCAGTTTGCTGTAAATGTTTACCGAAAGTACACCAGGAAATACGGAGTTCCTCTAGTGTAACTGTGCAGATTTGACCTGCAAGTGGCTGACAGGGTGAAAATTAACCAATACCCCTTGAACTGTTATTTAACCAAAGTGTCCATAATACTCACTTAGACTTTGGACAGCCAGAGGTTTTCTAACGAAGGTGTAGTTAAGCAACAACTGACTAGCAACTGCTTAGCTTTCCCTTGTGGAATTAAATAAAACAATATCATGCAAGTCTCAAGAACATAAATTACTAGATCAGTGCCAACAGCAGACCGGGTGGTGAGTGGTCAATATCTCACAGGTATATAGACATCTGAATAACTTGGCTGGATTAAGTTCTTTTTTGTGTGCAGCTCCGAATATCACACTGCAGGGGGCGGTAGAAGACATTTACTGCATGGGCGCCCTCTGTGGGCTTTATGCAGCCCAGCTGGATTTGTACAGTTATTATGTGCCTTATAACATTTTGAGTTGTAATGGGATGATCGGCCATGGGCTGAAACCTTTGATAACTAGTATTTTGGAAGGCAACATATGTGATGCATTTTTTGAAATTGCACATGATCTGAAACAGAGAGTACATTTCTTCATGGGCATAATATATTAAATAGTTTAATTAAAAAAGCATAACCACTGGAATCTAAAAATGTAATCTTTACTAGTGCATAAGTATGTATTTAGGGAGGCATTAAAATACTGAATGTATTCTAAATGACATCGTACTGATACCAACAAAAGCAGGAAGAAAAATACTTAATTAATCCAATCAAGAAAAGGGATGCCGTTAGTATAGTTAAACAATATGGCACAGTAGAATGGCCAAAAGAGAGGTATTTATTCAGTAGGAAATATTCACTGAACAGTTGAACTTTTCGACTCCCTGATATCACTATGTATAATGAAGGGCAATTCCCTAGTACATAGCTGTCTAACCTAATGGGGTTTGGCTTTGAATATGCATAGTGAAATCAGAAAGTTAGAATTTAAAATTCTCTTTCAAATTGAGATTTTTGGAGAACATGAAAATTGCATGGTAAAATCATACTCTTAAGTGAGCAATTTAACTTGCAGGGGACAAAACAAAACAAAAAAAACTCTGTTACCGTTCAAAGCACATACAAGGTTAGCTCACATAGCTCGTAATCACAACCCAGCATAGGTTGTTTCCATTGATGCTAATGCAAATCACTGACACAGCAGAAGCTCATTACAGGTTTGTGGTAATAAAGTTTTATGAGTCACTTTACTGTAGATCTGTTAGTATTTCTTTGTCTCTGGTTTAAATAAATATTTGGGATTTTTTTTGCTTTTTAGCTAATATTATGTATCAACAAACATAGTTAAGTTAGAAGAAAATGTAGCATTTAGTTATGTGTTTCAACCTTTCTCCTTTGTTGTTTCCAAATGTTGTTATGGCACTGGAGACATACATATAAAAACATTTTAGAAAGCTTAGAAGAGCATCTTTCTGTAGATATATGACTGGAATAAACCCAATTTCAAGGAAATAATATTTCAATATGGAAGACATACTAGAAGAAATACACTGATGTTAGCGGGTTCAACATTCAAAAATGTAAGGGAGATGCACAATACACACTACAGACGTCATGGTACTTAATACAGATTAGAAAACCAAGAATGTTTCAGACATAATGCTATATTTAAATGAATGCTGTCACCTGAACAATTTTAACAATAAGTATAGACCATATAAGGTGATCTATATATTGAATTAAACATTAATAATTTGTCTGCATTGTCTTTATATCATCAACATAGGGCACCATCTCTGTAATAAGACAGACTTGGGTAACAAGTGAGTAAAGCGAGGCAGAGTCAATGAAACAATGGGCCTAATGCAAGGCAGAGCCAAGGAAGCCATTATGCAGGGGCACTTTACACATGTGTGGTTGTATTTAACTAATTTGAAGAGGAACAAATGATTGTTATTGTGTTTAGATATGTAAAACCACAGAATTCAAAGAGGGTGCACTTTTTTTTCACACGGCCATCTATAATAAGACTTGGGTAACTAACCCTCTGATTTTCCTTTTTTTTTAATGAAGGCAATTTCAAGTAAATTTAAGTTTTGCAATGAGTACAAAGAAAGGTCAGGGTCAAACTGTAAGTGAGGTTAGAATACATTTGTCCCCACCTGTATTTAGTCATGGACAACTCTGTGTCAGTTTAACCAGAGCTGCAGCTGAACAGGCAGTCAGGTTGAAAATTCTTCATATTCTCACTTTCACTTGCTTGGTCCCCTCAATTAAAACATTTTATACCCCAAATGTTGTTGACAAAGATATTTTAACTATGTAAGAATTATCATCCTGTCCACTGTGTCCGTGGTACCATAGGCTTTATTATCTAGTATTTAAATGAATTACTGCAAGAGGGATTAGTCATCCGGTAATGTGACAAATAAGGAACAGTCCTTGCAAGTTTATACTTTTACTTATCTTGGTTTGTGAGATCATTAAATAGTTAATGAGAACAAAATATTTTGAAATGAGCAGACCAAATGGAACATTTTAAAACATCAATTTGTGATAGACCCAAGTAGATAATGTATATTCGGTTGTCAACTAGCTGTCTGAACTGAATGAATGGGTGTTAATATGCAATCTCAATGTGACCAGCTTTCCTTTTGCCATAGTTTATTATTACAAATGCCAGTAAACAGTCTCACCTTGCAAATAATTTCCCATATTTAAACATCTTGTATAAAACCACTGTTTAAATTTCAGACCCAGAACTGCCATTAAATCTTTTAATGCGTCCAAATGTATGTTCATATTTTGTAATAAAAACTCTCATTTGGTAAAGTGTGTATTTAGTCTATAGAATGAAGGACTTATATGTTGAGATAGACGAATATGCAAATACAGCTTAGATATGTAGTATTGTTATTTTTTTATTGTTATCTTTGATTTCTATAGCGCCAACAATTTGCACAGCACTTCTTACAATACATATATTCAATGGGAATGACAAAACTAGAACTGACGGACGGAGACAAACTGATACATTAGTTGAAAAGGTCCCTGCTTGCAAGCTTACAATCTAGAGGGAAGCGTACAATCAAATAAATTGTAGTGACATGATTTATCACCTGCATAGAGAGCTCCAGTCCCATCATCCCCATCCTTGTCAAACCACATACATCAAGATCTACAAAAAATATACTGAAAATGGGTTTACTGGACACACTGATATGTACTATATACAAAAAAATAAACAAAAGCAAAAAAATCTGAGCAACTCACAGACACACATGCATACATACTTAGAAATTATACTTAATAATGTCCATGCTTTCCTCTTCTATGTAAATGTTTCCAATTGATTGAAAAAGTGGGTCATGTGCTGGAGCGGTGAGATTTATCAGCGTTATTGGATTAATCACGCTTCATGCTCTCCTGCACAGCCGGCAACCCTGGGCTTTTCTAACCCACCCGAACAGAGCTGAGGCGCGCACACCGACCTGTACCGCATCCATTTACACGTACAAATTAACTCATTTACTGCCAAAGCCCGACAACAACGTTGCTCTTAAATAGTGAAGAAGTTACAAATGGTCTGGGAAGAGACAGTATTGAAGCAATAACTAATTTAGGGACTGCTTTAAGGGACAGTGTTAGGGAAATGTAAGCATGGATGTACACTTTAAACTGCAGGCCCCAAAGCATAATAAAACGTATAGAGTTTAGGCTAACGGCTTTTACTCTCCATAAACGTTAAAAGAATAAGGCAATAACTTACATGTCATGCATCAGAGGAACTAGATCTTTAATATTCTTATACCCTTAAATGATTAGAGTAACTGTACGATAACTAACACTATGTTGTTCTCAGCCATGCTAAATAATTATTATGGTTTGGGAGCAATAAATCCCAAGATATATATATATATATATAACACTATGTCTGGGACAGAAAAAGGGAAATATATTACTGTTTCCCTAAAATGTTAAGCGTGGACATGTATCAATTATTATAGAGACTGAATTCATGGCTACGTTATTCTTTTCAGAACCTTAGAACCAACCCTACCAGCCACGTATTTCATAGTGCCATTTTCCAGCACAATGTACATGTCAGGTTCTGGCCACAATATTTTTTGTTTAGAATAGAAACAAACCCAGCATTTTATAGTATATTTGAAAAACATATTAGTCTTAAATAAGATACATAGGAAAGCACATAGTTCTTAAGATCACTGTGGTCTATGACATCATGTAATAGGCTAAGACCAACTGAGAGAGCAATGGTATAGTTTGTATAATGCAAAAAAACCCCACAAAGTATGAAATTTAATAAATAACTGAAATAATTTAAAATAAACATTGCAAATAAACTTGTAGCACTCTTAAAACAACTTAGCACTAAAAATGTAAGAAGAAGGCTGGGGGAGGGGGACGTGTGTGAGCTGTCTGGATTTTCAGAGAGAGTGAATGTCTGTATGTCTATATGTGTATATAAGTGTATATTGTTAAAGTAACTTTGTGTATGTAAGTGTATGGTTTTAGATTATGTGTGCATGTATGTTTATGGTGTTAGAGTATGTGTGTGTGTGCATGGTATTAGAGTGGCTATGTGTATGTATTTATACGTGTTTGGTTATAAGTGTATGGTTTTAGATTGTGTGTGCATGTATGTATATGGTGTTAGAGTGGCTATGTGTATGTATTTATACGTATATGGTGTTAAAGTGGTGTGTACATGTATATGTAAAGGTATGGTATTAGAGTGATTGTGTGTATATATGTGTAATTGTATGTTGTAAGACTGTATTTATGCATGTATGTGTAAAGTATTAGTGGGTATGTGTGTGTGTGTTTATGTAAGAGTGGCTGTATGTATGGATGTGTTCGTGTCGAGTGGCCCTTGACCATCATCATACCCCCACAATACCCAACCACAATCATTATCCTCCAACCACCATATTCATACCTCCATACCATAATTTGCACCCCCTAGTATTATCACTCCATATTCCACCGCAATCATCCCCTCCATCCTCCATGCTCCGTAACATAACTTCTCATTATCTTTCTACCCATCTGTTATTTCACCATCATCTTAATACCATTCCCTTAGCATGTCCCCTTTCATATTCATACCATATTCAACAATAATTTAAATTAATTCATACACTTTACCACAGGGAGGTAACTAGAAGCCACAGGGCCCGACAGTAAAATCCCAACCCGGACCTATGACAAAAGCAACATGTTCTACAGTGCCACTGACAGGGCCCATCTAGGCTGTGGAGCTACTTATCTCTGTATTTTCCTTTTTCGCTACAGTTCCCCTGTCCTCACACCATCCTTTGTGTTCCTTGCCTTGTTCCCTGTCCTTCGTTGTGTCCTGTACCATGTATGTCTTGTCTGGTTATGTTTAGAATCTGTGTTCTTACTTATGTTCCCCTTTGCTGGTTATGCTTTATTCACTTTCCTATTCTCTCGCTAGGTTTCTTGCTCTGTCTCCCTGTTTCTTGCTAAGTCCCACTTGCTCGCTGAGTCCCCTTGCTTGTTATGTTTCTTTAGATTCTTTTATATTATGCTGGTTAGCTTCCCAAATCCCAGCCTGCAGCATCCTGCATATTTCTCTGTAGAACTATGTTTCATGCCTGCTCCAGGGTGCCTGCAAGATACAACATGCGCTGCTATGTCAGGGCCTTGGTATGTGGCCACACAACACAGCGCAACCAAGGTGTGGGAGAGGGCGGTTGCCCTGCACCAGGCCCTAAATACCATCATTGGGTGCTTTGGGTCCTTACGGTAAGCCGTAGGGATCTCACCCGACAGCCACCTTTGTTTCCAAACAGTTGTATGTACCGCCTTTGCCTCAAAACAGCCTATGAATGCCATCTTAGCCCCAAACAGCCTGTCTGCACCATCTTTGTCCCAAACAGCCTGCCTGTCAAATTGTCAGTGCTTCCAAATTGTATGTTCCATCTTTGTCCCCAAACTCCTTGTTGGTGTCATCAGATTGTATTTGCCATCTTTGTCCCCAAACATATTGTCAGTGCCCCAGATTGTCTATGTCATCTTTGCCACCAAGCAGCTTGTCAGTCCCCCAAACAGCTTGCCTGTGCCATCTTTGTTCCTAAACAGTCTGCCTGTGCCATCTCTGTCCCCCCAAACACTTACACATCCATGTTCACTCACACAAAAACCTACAAAAGTACACAATTCATCTTAATACACACCTATGCATACATTCTTATTCTAACATGCATACATACATACATACACACTCTCTCTTGGATCCCTTTAAAGCTGCTCTCTCTGCAAACCATGGGCCGGCTCACATTACGTGGCCCCGCTGTGTTCCTGCCTCCCTGTGCCAGTCCAAAATTATTCACAAATGGCCAGTCTGACCTTTATAATTTCTGACAAAGTTCTCTATTAGGCAATTTGGATATGAAGGGTATAACAGGATAGATTATGTGTGCGGTCAGGTCCACCGCTAAAAACAGTGGACCTGACCGCAGGTGACAAATTCTAGAAGAATGGCACCCATTATAATATTCTCTTTGATATAATAACAAAAGACATCCCAACATGATGCAGCTGATTTCCTCCAGTAAATGTTTCAAGGAACCATTGAAAGGTTTTCAAGTATATGTGCTTTATAGAATAATGTAAGTAAAGAATAAAAAGGATCCCAGATGTTTTGGTGTCAGGAAGTTATAGCTCAGTGGTCCACATTAAATATTGAATTCTGGAAGTTCAAGAAATAAATAATGTATATCTTATACATGTGCGTATATAATATTATATACATACATACTACATGTACTACCGGTATGTGTTGATGTTATCGTTGATGTTATCCCGGTGTGGCAAGGAATGATCAAATGAGATGTTCCTTTTCTGTGAACATAACTTAATCATATCATGAAGATGTCACAAGCAAAATCCAGCAAATGGGTTTCCTTGTGCTACAGCTAATGAGCTGTGTTTGATTATGTCATCAATAATCGTATAATGTTATAACAAGGAATAATCAAACAAGTTGCTTAACAAGTGGCAAGGCAAGTTTCCATTGATGATGCCATTAATCCAATAATAACAATAAAGCAAGGAATGATCAAATCAAGATGCTTCACATATACACCAGGTTTCCTTTGATGATGCCAATATGTTACCAATTATGTCACTAAATAAGTCATAATGGTTTAACTAAGAACAATCAAAACAAGATACTTAATATATACTATGGGAGGCTACCTTCAAATATTTAATTGATGGCATTGAAGATGTCATACAAATGATGTAACAAAATGTATCAAAATAAAATGCTTTGGTTGTGTTATGGCAGATTTCCTTTGTCTGATTATGTCTTTATGTAATCAATGACGACGACAATTGTGTGCCAAACACGTTAGGTTAGCTCACAGGCTTAAACGTGACAGCCTAACTGCAGGTGTCTCTTAGGGAGTCCTTATATTAATTATGTATTTATTATGTTTCATATGCCCAGTTTTGCATTTATATAAAAATACTGTGAACTTGACCAGTTGTTAAGGTTGCAAAGATGGATGTTGAAACTGATGGTTGTATTATTTAGAAATAGTGGGAGGATTACTTTGAACGGTAATATGATGTAATAACACAGGGACCAGCCAAGAGTTTATCAGTCTACTGAATTTAGTGGTGGTAATGTATTAATAATTATTGTCATTATTAATAATAACACTATGTATAAAAAGTGTTGTCAAGCTCTAATATACATTATTGTATTTTGAAAACGCATCTTTCCCATGCCAAACTGACAAATCACAGTTATGAGAATTGAACATTTAACAAAATGGTGCCTCAGGCTTTTAGACGGACATCACAATGTACATTATGTTATCCATCAGTGGGCAAGTATCTCTTTATTATTTGTGACCAAACCTTTTTTTGGAATCTGTCCTCCTTACCCATAATTCCTTTAGTTCTTTGTGAGGAACGAGTCACTTAGCAGACATTATGTGAGAGGCCCACAAATGATACAGTTTATACCCCGCAGGATACATCATCAACATACGACAGAAGAGAGAATCACTAGGCAGATTATTTACAGAAATATGTTTGGGGGGGGGTAGTAGCTGTCCCCAGCCACACAGTTTATAGCATCATTAATATAACAGTGTGGTTATTTTATATGGTTTATTATTATTATTATTTATTGTTGCTATACAATTTGTTTAAGGGGCTATATTACAGTAAAGCTGAGTTCAGATGCAACTGATGGTAAGAACTGCAAAACATATCATTTACCAGGCAAGAACTCACCTTGCTTTTCCTCACTCTGCTTCTAACACTATTATTATTATCTTTTATTTATATAGCGGCAACAATTTACGCAGCGCTAACCTGAACCAATCAGATTTATCAAAAGGGAAGCGCCAACTTTATTTGGAGGCGACATAATGCCAAAGAAGAGGAAGTTAAGATCACCAGTGGTTTTTACATAATGTGTTTTATATTTTATATATATTGCTAATTACACTTTACACTCAATTGGAAAAGCTAGATCTGCTGCAACCGTATGCAAGATTTCTTTAGTATTACATTATAATGATTGTCTTGCCTAAATTTGCCCTGGTTGTGCGTGTTCTGCACTGTGCTTGGGCTGTCTGATTGTTTTCTATTATCCATTTATGTGATACCCCTGCCGGTTCACTTCCTATTGTTTGCTTGTCTTCTTTGTCCTCTTGCTGTCTGTAGTAATAAATGTCTGGTTCTGCTTGCGCCTAGTCCTTTGTGTGTTCTGACAAATTTCCTCTTATCTAAAATTCAGATTTTTTCTTATCCATGAATATAAAAGAGATTAAGACATGTTGTAAATATACAATTAAAACTGACAGTAGTGAATAACACTAATTAATTGCAATACAGAATATTTTATGGCTTGTAATAGACACTGGAACTACATAAATATATCTTATGAGTAGTATGTAATCTGCAATAAACAAATATATAATATATAGAAAATAGAACATATTGGAAGATATATGTGGGATGCTTAGATGGTCAATGTAATTGTAAAATATGACAGCAGTCAAGTATTTATGATAAGATCATGGTGAAAACAGCAAGGCCTTATAATAGTATAAAGGGAAGGCTGCCTTCCTGTTACTTTTTATGGGCAAGTTGCGACAGGTTTCAGTCGCAGGGCATGTTGTGTTCCCAAAAACTCATGTAAATGCGCATCTGTACTCCTCAGTATGCATTAAAATGATTTATTTTCCACTGAGATGAGCAGTGGTCCTGACACCAATTAGTTGGCATCCAAATTCATGGGACCTGTCAATAGTTTTCATTTGTAATGAGAACATGGTTTCAGGCAACCCTTGTGTTGGACACGACATGTCGATTATCTTAAGCAAGTCTCAGGTGAGGGGTTGTCTGATCTTGGCCAGTTCAAGCCTTTTGTAATTGCATTATGTATAGTGGTAGATAACCAAAGTTCAAGTTTTTGTGCCCAGCTAGGTCTTCTAAGTCACTCAATTTAGTTGAATGAAAAATGGTAATGTTATTGTTAGGTTTGTATATGAACAAGGTGCACGGGAATATTATGCATATCTCAACTTGACTACAATTTTAGTGGTCATATTATTGATTGAGCTGGCCAGTCATCAAATAGTGAATTGTTTCAATGAAACAGGTCACATAGATGGCAGACAGAGAAGGCAGACCACTATAGACTGTATCAATACCCACCACAAAATAACCAGTGGTGTATTCTGGCCTAGGCCAGTTTGACTTAGGTTTACAGCTTTTGGGGGTTTCTCTGTCACATAACTGTTAACAGTTAATGCTTCATTTCTTAATGGAAGATGCGCCATGGAGGTAAGGAGAGGCTGAGTCATTGTCCTGGGTCATGCCTTAGCACATCACTATTCACTGATAATTCCTTACATTTTCAGTTTCTAAGAGGGACTCATGCAAGATGAGCTTGGGCCCTGCAAAAAAGGGATTTTCTTACTGTATATGCTATGGGGTTTATTGCTAAATGATTAAAACACATGTAAACATTCGTAAAAAAAATGTACTATACTATGTATGGCAGTGTTAAAACTTGAAAATGCTATATGACTATATGTTACATTTATTTTAAGGCTCTTAGATACCTAGCACGAATACATTGTGTTACTATTTTAAGAAAAATGTAAGTAAACTAATTGGATATTAGCCATAGCCATTCACTTCAAAATTAGCATTGTGAATTTTTTTCAGATTTTTATTTACTGTCAAGTACTAAAATGTAACCACTCAGCATGTTATCACAGATCATATTTACAGCCATATCTTATGATCTCATGGAAACATATTGTTTTAAGCTACATAGAAAGCATCTTTTACCTATTATAATTGTACAAAAAAACCTTCCCCCTACAAATATTTGAGTGACCTAATTTATGTTGAACTGACAATATAAACTACATATTTGTTATCCAAACTTATCACTCAACGTTATAAAAGCTATGAAAAAATTGAATACTGTCTTTTAACAAAATTATGTTATAGAATGTCATCATTTTGAATCAAAATATTATTAAAATCACCACCATACCTCCCTACTTTTGTATAGCCATTTCTTATAAGAATAACCAATATATATTTAAATATTTTCAGATTTACCAGTGAATGTTGAAACATTAATATGGCTCTCCAAAATACAATTAGCAGAAATTAGCACAACCACTTGGAAACTAGAAACAGAGTTTAGGAACGGTCAGTTGAACATTTACAATCTTCAGGTGGGACAAAAACAATTGTAACACAAGCTGATCTAGCCAAATGCCAGACGAAGTGTCAAGCAGGGCAGCCTTAAGCACATTTAGTAGACAAGGCACTCATGTAAGGTATAGAAAACCCATAAAGGAGCCATAGGAAGGATCCAGTCAGTGCTTAGATGCTGCCCATGTCCCTTATTCATTCCTGATGCCATGAGGCTATAAGTGGAATTGCAAGTAAAATGCACAAAAAACCCTAGCTTAGAGCAGCACCCTTGCCAGTCCTTCTTTGGGCTTCAAGTTGTGAAAGAATAAGGGATGAACTCTATCCCATATTTTGTTCTCCTAAAAGTACACACTATTTTCTGAGAACACTGGTTTTGGCTGGAACTAGGTACAAGATTCATATGGATGCAACAAGTATCCATTGTATTTGATTAGATTGTTAGAATCATTACAGTGCAAAAATGTGTTGAATTTTAACACATTTACAGTTAATAAGAATATCCATTGATTATTGGTAGTATTAGTATAGCATGGTTCAAAGATCTCATCTGCTCTGTCTTGTAACTATTATATAGAGCAAGAAAATCATGTCACATTATTGTTGCGACAAACTATAACTATTACTTGGGCTGGACTTTTTTGCTCATAGTACATTCCCAAAATGAACAATTGAAACAGTTGATTTAGGTTCGTTGTAACTTCAATAAGTAGAACACCAAAAATAACATTCAATGACAGATGTATGTTTTCTGTGGATGAGAGCTAAAAGAATCCTTCCATGAAGGCTATTTTTTCTTTGGGCACAGATCCACCAAACTATCAGGTGCAGAAACCTTAGAAAGCCCACCCCAAGAACTAAAATCATATAACTACTACAGTGTAATCAATATGTTTCATACACCCAACATTTCAGATGTCCAAAGTGGGACTACATGTAACTACATTTCTTGCAAAAACTAGCCAGACACCACACTTGAAATGTATATTGCATCTCATTCAAATCATGTATTTTAACCTTAAACTAAAGCTACGGTCTACATGAGAAATAATATCAACATTTTGGTGGTATGATGTATTGTACATACACTATTTAAAAGTTGTGCAGCTTTTCGCCATAAACTATTAGACTCTGGTCTTCTGAGGTAAAACTCTCCTTAACTTGCAATAACTCTAAACTAAATACACTGAAAAACAAAAACCATGATAAATAACAGCATTTAAAATACTTTTATAGTTTATGGGAGGAGTTTGAATCATTTAAGTCTACCAAAGAACATTTTTGTAGTATATAGGTGGGGCAGAAGGGTATAGCACATAAGGAGAGCAAATTAATTGATGCTGCGTTTGCCACTATTTGCCACAGTTTGCAACTTTAATAACAACCCCCCCCCCGCACACACACAAAATGTAGGTAATTATTATATTAAGTGTTGTGTTAGTGAGAGCTGCCCTTGGGGGGGATCTTTAATCATGTGTACCTTTTTTACCTCATAAAACACAAACACACATTACATATGTATTATATAAATCCCCTTGGTAGTATGCGTTGCTATTTAACATGATTCATTTGCTACAGTCGTCTATTTGACTCTAAACATTTCCATTTTAGAATACCCAGACATGAGGAACACTGAATAGTGACATATTTTGATAACATATACACAAGGACAGATCTAATTATTATGTGCTCCTAGGCTTAAAGATATTGTGGTCTGAAAATGTCATTAGAGCATCATACCAGCCCAAGTTCTTCTGTACAATTAATTGGCCTAGTTTTGTATGTCGACTTGTACAAGACAAACGCACAAAAAATATGAACTGTAGCAGGCTTTAATTTTTTCTTGTCTTTTTTGCCATCATATGGACTCAAAAAAGTTTTAACCATTAAATTTAACTTCAAATGGTATAAAGGATATCAAGGGTTTGTTTAGTTTATTCAACTTGAAAATGTATCACTTTCAGATAACAGCTATCTATATTACATTACATTTAGTTCTATTTCGTAACGCTGTTCCAAAGAGGGATAGTGGAAATATGTGACAATATAAAATGACATAAGACACATTGAAACATTCTGGTACAGGAGAAGGAAAGGGCCCTGCTATTGCGATCTTATAATTTATTTGGTGGTTTCAGGGAAAAGTAAGATATTTATCCTTGTTCAGATGCATGCCACATATCCTATTATCATGTATCCAGGACATTATATGCGTCAGGTAACAATACTATCCCCTCCAATGTACAAAATTCAACAACATACCCCTTATCCATCAAAATACCAATGCTAATGCCTCCCATCCTGCTCTCAAAAGCACAGACATTAAATACACATCTTTAACACCGCCAGCATCTCCTACCCTAATACAGACACTGGAGATACATAATGAAAAATAACAAAATTGTTTGTTTTATTTATCCTCAGAGGAAATGAATGCTTTTCTTACTATCTGCTGCTTGAACGAAGCCATTTTAACTACTGATAGATAGATAAAGACAGACATTTCTAACTTAAAAATGATGAATCACAGCAAGAAACATGGTTACAAAAAGCATGGCTGAACAAAGAAAGGAGAAATATAAGTAACATAATAATGTATATTACAAGTCTAATGATATCTGCTTATTTAATAATGCAACAGATTGGAACATATATTTTGATAGTAAAGCAGACAAAACAAGTAAATTACCAAAGGAAAGCTACTTGGATCAGTCCACAAATGTGACCAGTGAAAATGGAGATTCCGCCATTGTGTTCATAAAGATAGGGTTATTTCAGTAACATTTCATATAGAAAGGTGCCTTCTTATGGTGAACACACAAACGTTCACTTGGCTTATCAGTAATATGATTTGATACATATATAGCTCAATATATATATATTGTAATACAAGAATCTATGTGTTAATGTGGAATACCTTGAGGGTAGAAGAGATTATATTATTGGGTTTCCATATTAAAAAAATCAGGCCAGATGAAAGACTATATTTTCACATAAAAAGAATGCACTTCTGTGAAATAAATATATACTGATATATATATATATATTATATATATACTATATATAGCTTTTTTTTAAAAAAATACACAATGCACACACAGAAATAATATCTATCTATCTATCTATCTATCTATCTATATTACTGTTACTAGATTCTCTTTATTTGGAGGTACTGAAATGGTGAAAACATCTGTTTATCATTACATATTGTTTCAAATCACTAAAATGCTGTTTGTGCTTGTCAATTTTTTTCCTTCCCGTTCCACGACCATCCTTTATAAATAAAGATCATATATACGGAGCAAAAAAATATTGAAAATAAAAATGTAAAATAATCTATTAATAATTGTAATGATATATATATATATAATATATATATATATATAATATATATATATATATATATATACACACCAAACACACAAGTATAAGGTTTATTCTTTGGATATGTCATTTTCATGTCCCCCAATTTTTCAGTGAATCCCTGTAAAACAGTGCATTTATATTTACTAGCTTTGATTTTCTGCCTTGTAATTCAATATAGACATTTCCAAAAGCTGGATCCATCCCCATGCCTTACCGTTAAATTGTGTGATGGTAGACCCTATCGGAAATCTCTTATGGCTTCCTTTGGTGGAGTATGCAGTGGTGAAGTCTCTCTTTCACCGCTGGGAGTAGACGTGAAATGCTGAAGGAAAAAATAAGTAAATTCCAATTGAGGTTTTTTTGTGAGCTCAAAGGATGAAAAACCTTATTGGCCCAAAGATGCCATCACGTGTAAAGGGACATTGCGCATGTGACCTATTTTCCTCCAAAATCCCTTGTTTTCTGTAAATGGGATTCACTGCTGTAGGTGCTCACACAATATCTCCTACAGCTGCCTCTCATTACTGTGACTGGACTCCACTGAGGCATAAATGGGGCAATGGCCCCTGGCAGTGGAGTCTACATTTAACACAACGCCTGTCTGCAAGGGCATGCTTTTTCAGGGCAAGCGGCACAAACCATTTTCATTTCCAATCAGCAATCAGAATAAATTGTGCAATGTGCCCAAGTCAAGAAATGTGGCTTCAATCACTATTTGAAACACCCAAATTCATCAAACACAACTTTATACCAAGACACACTCAAATCAACACATTGTTCAACTCCAAACCTACACTAGAGAGACTAACAAGCCTATGTAACATAAAAGATAATTTGCAGCTATGCTAGAAAAGGGTGAGGGGGGGGTTGTCAAATTCCTCTTAAACATCTGATCTACTGATAATCCAGACCACGTATGCTATCTTCAGTGACGATCCTACACAGGGTTAGTAGTAGAAGAAATACCCTGCGCCCGCTGCCTATTAATAAAGCCAGTCCAGTACGCATAGCTGCTGTTACTTGACATTATAACAGTGTGAATATGGGCTTGAGCTATAAAACGAGGCTGGTGGTTTCAACTGGCCAATTTTACAACAGTTTTAAGGGGCAGATACAAATGATCTAATTCCTCATCAACGCTTGGTGCTGAGTGGGTTAACTGCCAGGCCAGCTTTCATATCAAATGTGCTCAGTTTTAGCGATGGAGAGAAATCTGGATTAGAGGTTCCAGCTTAAACCCACTCAGCTGTTGAGAAAATCTCTTCCATCAGCATCTATTAAAAATCAGTTCAGTATCTCACAGTAAACACTGGGTTGGAAAAATAGTAAAGAATGTTACCAGATGGGAAAGAAAGAAATGGGCAAGGCAAATAGGTAAGAAATGTCGCTGTCTACCCAGTGTTATACATACAGAAGGGCAGCTGAAACTAGAAAAAAGTACCGTAACAGAATGCGCATGTAGCATGTGTGTAAATATATAAAACATTTTAAAACAGTTGCATTCTACAACTTATGGATGTATACATTTAGCGATAAATAATGACATTTCCCAAAATAACATACCAATATTGCTATTTTTTATCATAATCATTCTACATATTGGCTCTTTTAGGCATAATTATAAATATATATGCAACACATTTCATGTGTAAGGAATTTTATTGGTGGACTAGTGGTAGATTCCAGCCCTGTAGTGATGTCCTGCAAAAACAATTCACAAAGTATTAGGTATTATAGTTGAACAATATGACAAATAGAACACTGCATTTCATTCATTGTAAAACCTTACATACTATAAGTACTATATACTTACATATAAGACGAGTACAAACTACCATGGCCTCTGTACACATTATTTCTAAATTAAGCTTACATATTTTACATGAGTTCATATTGCTCCTAAGATTTTAGGTATATAAGTCGTAGCTTCTACCAGTCACTAGAGGTTACTTGACCAAGATACATTTGAGACGGACCTCTATCAGTCACTGCAAACTGCTCCATTTCAGGTATTTGTTACAGGGTTAGGTTGGTTAGACACAATTAACAGGCTTAATGAGAGATGCTTTGAGTTAACAGTCCCGCCATAGAATAAGCAGAATCAAGGACTCACCATCCACAGTTGAGTCTGTGAGCAGACCAGTGGCATCCAAGGCTCCATACCCTGCTCATTCTAACCATTTAAGTAACCTCTGACATGCCTTCCGGCAAGGTCAATTCTGTGAGAGGGAGGTGGTGTGTGGTCATCTCACTAATCCTTTCAGAAGGGCGTGAAGGGGAGCGAACATCCAAGAGTGGGAATCCAAGCACATGTTCTGAAATGGACATCCTGCGGGCAGGAAATAATGTTTTCTCTATCCCAAATCAATGCTGTACCTTCCAATTAACCTTCAGCTGCTAACGAACATTCAACAGCTGATTTATAACGTGTCAAGTACAAAGCTAGCAACAACTATAACTGGGGGACCGTCATGATCCTCTAATGACCAAACACAAAACTCTTGTATTACCATACAAGAAACATTCGTAATCACAAAGAGATGCAATCAGAATTTGTGTGGAAAAAGTTTTAAATTGGGAACTATACGAATGTCTGAAAATGAGGAGAGACCCCAATGCAACAAACAAAAACAAAGCAGACAGCTCCGAATTTTTGTTTGCATTTCGTTGTTTTTGTTATTCTCACACTTACTCACGCTCTCTCTCACATTCTCTCATACTCTATCTTATACTCCGTCTGGCACTTAATTTCTCCCTATCTTCTCTGCCGACCAGTTCCATGTCCCTTTCCCGCAACTCTGGTTCTTTTCTTACCTTTTCTTGTTCTTGCTCCATTATTGTAGAGTTACAGTTACTAATAATATATTCAGAATGTTATCACAGATTAGCAGAGTTATAAAAAAAAGAAGAAAAATAAAAAAACCATATTTAAGTATATATGGCTCTTCTTCAGAACGCCAACCAAAAAATGGAACCTTAAATTAAGTCGTATTATATCTTCGGCGCTATATTTAAGGACTTGAACCATTCTTCTAACTTTAGCTGTAGGTCAAAGGCTCTTATCTGACCATCCCACCAGACTCTCAAGTTAGACGAGGTAGTCCATCTGTATTTGGTATTTTTTTGTCTTAAAGTAAGTAAAGATGATGCAAATCCTCTTCTCCAGCTCTAGGTCTGATAAGACAGATTTTGGTATATTTGATATGGACCTTCTTTCAGATTATGGTTCTTTTTTATCTCTTTTAGATTACTCTTTACAGAGTTCCATATTCAAGTTTCTTTTGGAAGCCATATTAACAGAAAAAAATATGTATATATAATCTCCAGAAGTAATTTCAATAGTTGAACAAGGCCTTAACATGAGTAGTTAGAGCAGGTATCGTTAAATATAATGTTTAGACTTTGAAAGCATCGTCAAAAACCGAACACAATAGAAAGTTACGGACTTATTTCATAAAAAAAGAAAAAAATACTATTTTTCCTCGCTCTTCCTCCCCACCCTTGCTTTTATCTTCTTTCTCTTCCAAAGCACACCACCATATCGATTCACCCCTCCTTCACACTAAAGCAGCGTTTGGGGTGACTTAACCCCCGCTGGTGCCGAAGAGAATAAAGGAGCGTAGAAAGCACTGGAAGTAGTAATGAACACCTTAGCATAAATATTAGTGTATACTAGCATGCACACTAGCCCAGCTTCCCAGAAATGTTTATTCACTGAACCTGTCAGGTTAGTAGGATACTGGACAATGGCAAGGGAGGGCTGGCAGCCTAAGGCCTGGGGGCAAGTCTAGTCAAGTGGCCCATTTCGCCACCAAAGCAGCTGCGAGCGACATTGAAAGTGGCCGTCGTGTGGCAGTCACTCCGCCGGCGCCTAATTAAATTAAAGTGGCTGGCGTGCACATTGACGTGGGTACAGCATAACTGTTATCATTATACACTAGGCACACATTGACTGTGGTACATTGACGGTGGTACAGCATAACACCTATGACTATATACTGAGGCACACATTGACGGTGGTACAGCATAACTGTTATCTTTATATACTTAGGCACACATTGACGGTGGCACAGTGTAATCACTATATATTGAGCCAGACACTGACTATACTGCAGTACAACCCCTATCACTATATACTAAGCCAAACATTGATGTGGTGTAGGCCTACCACTTCAGTGACTGGCTTAGTATATAGTAGGCAAGCACGATGTGGAGGTATTTGAAAAGGCAAAAGAGGGAACTGCTGGGGGATAGCGGTTATTGTTAATGGTGATGAGCACCCTCCAGCTGTGCCAGAGGTTGATGCCGTGGATTCCTATGATGAATGGGATTCCCTAACTGGTAGTGAATCTGACTTGGAGGATTATATCACACCGGGTTATTCGGTATACGCCCAGAGGGCGTCTTTGAGGAAGGGGTACTGTCAGGGTTCAGCCCCAGCCCTGCAAACTGCCAGGCATGGCCGCCCCTTTAAGTGGTCTGCCTGGCGTTAAACTCCTTGTTGTCCTGTTTATTTCTGTCTGTATCTTATGTACTTTTGCCCACTTTCCCTTATACATGTCAGCTCACTCCATCCCCTGTGTTCTTTGTCATGTTGCCTGTCCTTTGTGGCATCCTGTACCATGTATGCATGTCTTGCTATGTATATAATTAATATGCTGTGTATTTATGTTCAGCTGTGTTTTGTTATACCATTACCCTGCCTCCCTCACCTGAAGCCTAGACAACTCACACCTGATCTAATGAATAAGCTTTATATCCCTGCCTCCCAGTAACAGAGGTGTGAGTTCATTAAGTTCTTTGGAGCCATAGTTCATGCCAGACGCTGGATCTGCCTGTTGGGTTTACCTACCTACCTACCTACCTACCTACCTACCTACTGCCTACCTACCTACCTGCCTGCCTGCCTGTTACCTCTTTCACTCTGACTGCCTACTGGATTCCCCTTTTCTTGCTTGCTACCTGTCCCAGACCCTTTTGAATACTTACCTGGACTTTTCTACTCTCATACTCCCCAGAAGTCTGTATGCATGATATGCCTCCTACTCTGCTGCTTCTGGTGAGATGCCTTGCTTTGCTTTTGTAATATAACCTATAACCAAACATTCTGCTTGTGTCATTTGTGAAGTTTGTTTCAATCATGGCGTTCTTACACTCCTGCAAATGTCACTCCCTCCCCAGGTACTGGAAGACTAGAACTTTGCAGGGTTTTCAACAGAGAAAACTGTAAAATTAAGCAAATCACAATGTTCTTCATGTTGCTGTGTACATTCTTTTAATCTTATTAAAATAACTGACATGTTTCATTTAAAATAGTCTACCAAACATTATATTACATTTACTGTTAGTAAGGCTGAAATATAATGAAAATAAAGCTTTGTGTTTAATTCCATTGCAGATGCTTTAGTGTTATACATCTGCAGCAGTGCCACCTAGTGGTCAAAATACTTTGATGTGCCATTTACTAATCCAATTTGGTCCCACATTCATATATGTAGGCGAACACGCAACAAACTTATGGTAGTTTTTTTTGCTAGCATACCTAATTCTTAGACTGATAGGCCTTTAGCCATTCCTAGCCTTGATCTTCTCCATTCGCAGCCAGTCGTTTCCTACTTTTTCTAAGCCCAGTCTCTATTTCACTATTACTTTACCATATGCCCAAGCATTTCAGGTGTTCAAATTTCGACAGAGTCAGAAGATTCTGTTTGTTTAGGTTGAATTTGTGGTTGAGCGAACATCTAAGTAGTTGACTTGCCTTGCAATACTTTCATACAACTGTCCATTGCTCTGTGAATATCAGGTGACTATAACTACTGCATCTTTGGCAAGCGTGCTCTGTATTTCTCAGGCTCCGCAAGCCCTATCTTGCAGGATGTCTATGAAAACATTATTAGAATCCAGCATACATGAGGTGCAATGTATTTCCCTTCCTGCTATGTATGGCATGGCCAGGAAGCAATCAGGGCATTTGGCCATTGGGGTTTATTCACTGAAGATAGAGTTGTTAGAACAGTTTGCAGGTTTCACGTTCCTCACGACCGGGATACCTTTATTTGGGGGTGTGGCCAAAACTGGGCGGCAGGGCTTCCAGTCTTTCTTATCTGATAAGCCACCTCACAACACCCGTGCCGATGGAAGTTTATTTTATTGCAAATGCAGTTGTACATCGATTTTACAGCTCCCCAGCTGGCCCATGATCTCTGCTTCCAGGAAAGCGGGGCTATCCTGCAGAAATAGATTGCTGTCCAGAACTATTCGGTCCATCTAGCCATCATGTAAAGACCCAAACCTTAATCAGTCCTTGGTCTCATCTTAAATTCCGCTGCTGGCACTTCCGCCGTGATTGTTTGCGTACATCGCGCAGACGTTCAACCTCCGCTGCCGGCACATCTGCACGATGTGCTTTAGCGATCTCCCTTGCCGGGACTCCCCCCGTGGGAATTCCCGGCAAGGGTGATTGTTAAAGCACATCGTGCAGACGTGCCGGCAGCAGAGGTTGTTTATGCTTGCATCGCCGCTGCCGGTGAACGTCTGCACGATGCACTCCGTGGGAAGTGCCGGCAGGGGAGGCTGTCTGAGAGTATCGCAGAGTAGTATACAGGTCCCCTGCACCGCTGCGGGGGATCTGTATCCTAACCCCGCTGCCTGCCCTGCGCCCGGGACTGCATGTCCCAGGCGTCGGGGGCTAGACCCCGAATATAGGCCGCACCCCCACTTTAAAGACTTAAAGTGGGGGGGAAAGTGCGGCCTATATTCGAACCAATACGGTATATTGCGCTCCCTTAGTTTTTCCTGATAGTTTTAGCGCTGCAAGCCAGTGTTAAAGGGAGGGGAGGGAAGTTTGTTTTGGGAGTTTATATGTTATTTACTGAAAGCTGTGTTATTATTATTGTTATTCAAGCCCCAGGGCTCCGTGCTTCATATTTTGAAGTCACACTCACAGAAATGATATACAGTTATTATTATTGAACGTTGACATGATTTATCTTTGTCTCATTCTTTAACATCACAAGAACCTGGCATTTTAATAGGGGCGTGTAGACTTTTTATATCCACTTTATGACCCAGTCCTTTCATTTCTCTTTCCCATAGGCCTAGAGAACTGTCAGATCTTCTTGGCCCCTTTCTAAGGAGGACCACTGGATTTGTTTAGTGAAGGGGCTCCCTGTAACGGGTACAACAACTCCACCATTTGGAATGAAAATAAATTTTATTTACACAATTGAATTTAGAAACACAGAATTTGTTGTTTCATATTGTCATTTATTGTTTTATATAGCGTCATTATATTCCGCAGAACTGTACAATGGGTAGACAGAACATAACAAGTTGTATATAAGCTTACAATCTAAAGGACGTTATGGTGTATTACATAAGAGATAAAAGTGCCACTCTTAGGGACGGACCAGCCACACTAGTATTGCAGGACAGGGACTAGTAAAGGTGAGCTAAGGAAGGAGGGGTGTTAAAGTGCATGGTTGTAAGCGTTCTTAAAGAAGTGGGACTTGATGGATTTTTTGAAGGACAGAAGGCAGGGGGAAAGACAGATAGGCAGGGGGAGGGCATTCCAGAGGATAGGGGCAGCCCTTAAGAAATCTTACAAGTGCACATGAGAGCTAGAAATCAGAGGAGAGGATAGTAGATCACAGGATGAGCAGAGGGACCGCTTAGGAATGTATTTAGAGAGATGATTGACGAGATGGGTAAGGGGGGGCGCTATAAAGATCTTAGAAAGTAAGAGTCAGGATTTGCAATGAATCCTGAAGTGCACAGGCAGCAAGTGAAGAGATTGACAGAGGGGAGAGAAGTTAGTAAAATAATGGCAGAGGAAGATGTCTTGCAGCAGCATTCATGGTGGGTTGTAGAGGGGCAAGACGGATATAAGGGAGACCAGCAAAGACATGGTTACATCAGGCCAGGTGGGAGATGATAAGGTCATGGACAAGAGCTTTAGTGGCATCTTGTGTTAGGAAGGGACAGATGCTGGCAATGTTTTAAGATGAAGATGGCAGTTTGAATGTGAGGGGTGAACGAGAGGCCAAAATCAGGGGTGACACCAAGGCAGCAACGGTGAGGGGATGGGGAGAAGATTGCACCATTAACATTAAGGGGAGCTGATGAGGGAATCTTAGCATTGTAAAGAATCTTAGGAAATGTGCAGACATTCAGGTACAGACAGATGAAAGGTTAGTTACATGATCTAAGACAGAGGAAGAGTAGGGCATGGCCAGCATAGAGGTCATTACATTACATTGTTGTGGCTTTTAGGGCTGCGAAACCCACCAAGCATTCTAAGCACATAGAAAAGGAGGAAAGCAATTTGAGTCACGAGTGACCGTCCTTGCCAAGTACCGTATTGGCTCAAACACAGGCCACACCCTTAAAGTTTGGTGCTATTTTAAAGAAAATATTTTTAAAGAAAAAATACATATTAGTGGAATGGTAAAACAGTATTTTATCTTAATTCATAATGCACCTTACTTATAGATATGCTACTCTGCTCCCCTAATATGCTTTATAACCCCTGATATGCTTTATGCCCCCCCGATATGCTGTACGCCCCCTAGAAGTGACACTCTGCCCCCTGATATGCATACCTGGCTACCCGTGGGCGGTCCCGTGACACCAGTGGGAGGTCCCACTGACGTCAGCAGGTGGTCCTGTGGCGTCAGTGGGAGGCCTTCCTGCCGATGTCAGGGGGAAACACCCCCATGGGCAGGGCGTGTCAAGAGCCCGCACTCTAGAGGATTCGGGAAAACCCGGAGAGATCCCAGGTATGCCACTCTGCTTCCTAGAAGTGTCACCCCCCTTACCAATGCACCTCCAGACTCCCTGGTGTCTAGCGGGGCCAGCCGGTGGACTCCTGTGCGACGCGCGCAGACAACCTCAGCTGCCAGTACTTCCACCTGGGCATCTATGATGGAGAAGCACCGGCACCAGAGGTCGTCTACACACGTCGCCACAGCCGTTGAACGTCTGCGTGATACACGATACTGCTGGAGCACTGGAAGGTTATGTCACGCCGGTGCTCCACCATAAAAGCCCCTACGGAAGTGCCGGCAGTGGAGGTTGTCTACTCGCATCGCGGAGATGTTAACAGTTGCCGGAGAGGAGGATCCAGGCCCCCTGCAGTGCTGGTGGCATCTGGATCCTAACCTTGCAGCTTACCCGCAGCACGGCTAGATGAAAAAGAAAAAAACACGCACAAGGAACTGCATGTCCCGCGCCCCCACTTTAAAGAACTAAAGTGTGAGTGCAGCCTATATTAGGGCCAATACGGTATTTACAATTATGAATTTTGAGTTTGCAAGCTGAATTGGTCTTAATGCAAACAAACATTAATACATCTTTTCCTGTTCCACACAAGTCCTCCTTTTTACCTAAGGTTCAGGTTAGATAAATAAGTGATATAAATCGATTCACTCAGCTGTTAAGAATAGAGAAACGTTGCTATCAAAACAAATCACTAAATCCATGCAGATCCTCCGCCAAACCTAGGGACACACCCACTGAGAACACGTCAATAAAGTTGTAAAGGAAATGGCATGCCGGGAAACGTCGTTTCGCAGAGAACGTCGGGAGATGTAGTTCCGATGTAATGTGCGGCATTCTCCCAGAGTGCAGAAGTACAGTGACTCGTGTTTATGTGACAGAGAGGAGTCTCCGCGAAAGTGAGTACGAATAATTGCCACATAATACACAACAACCAGGCTGGTAGTGTTAGAAAAGAAGGCAGCAACGGGAATGTTGCAGTAACCGACTGGTTGGAGCATTAGAAGTATTGATACTGCCGAGGTTAAACAATGTGTGACATGTGACAGCCTTCTTCTGGAGAGGTTGTGATTATCGCAATGCTAGTGAGATAAGATGTGTGACAGTGTGACAGAGTTACTGCATTTACCAAACGTGTCTAGGAAACGCAGGGCAATCAACAGTCAGAGACAGCTTTAGGTCCATACATCGAGAGAATGACAGTCTGGCTTCCAATGCACAGACATGTGAAAGATGTGAGTGAGAAAGAAGGGGAGGTGGGGAGTGTGGTGTGGATGGTTAGAGATGATAAATCAGAGGGTTGGGTGACTGCTGAAATGGTGTTTAAATCGAGCTAGTTGGGGATCGTATGACAAGGAGATGACTGGGGGTGTAACTAAGGTCAATGGGGTAGTAGGTAGGTTAAGGATGAGAGAAGGTGAGCTCTTGCCTCAAGCCGCTGTCTGACTAGATGGCTAAAAAAACAAGAATAAAGTTTTGCTTCCAAGGACATATTTACAAAAATATTTTTTATGACAGCATCAAAATACTGCACTGTCCAGTTGTCCATTTCAGTTCTAGGATGAACAGTTAAGTGAGGATGGCTATTTTCACTTAGGTTAAAAAAACAACTGCTTGTAAATTTGTGCTGTGTCATATTTTGTTACAGTAACGTTGATAAATATTCTGCCATTTGTGGAGACAGAATTGCAATGGATACTGATCGTGACAAGGATGAGAAGCAGGAAGCCCAGTCTGTAGAGTTGCATGAGACTCCGCTTGAGGAGCAACCGTCTCCGGTGAAGGACCCTCAGGTTTCACCTGAGGAGCACAAGCAGTGGAAATTTCTGCTCTTCTACCTCTGTTTCTATGGCTTCATGACCCAGCTGCGTCCCGGAGAAAGCTTCATAACCCCATTCCTTCTGAGCCCACAAAGGAATTTTACCAGGGAACAGGTGAGGACCTTTATTCCACGTATCTTCTCTCTTTCCAAAGCAAGAAATAGTAAAGAAGTCTTTATCTGCTACTCTTCAAGAGGTCCTTATCTGTACTGTTCCAAACCGTCAAACTAAATCAAGAGGGTATAACACATCATCTGAGTTTAGAACATAAATATATAAGACTGTATTTGTATACACAATAACAAATTAAATATCTGTAGTTCTCCTAGGACTCCAGTAAATGTGATGCTTCATGGCATGCAACATGCGGACCAGTGTGCTTAGAGGATGGAAACAACACTTCTAATTTAATCAGGGCCACCTATACATGTACACTGCAAGATCACATTAAAATCATTGCTGGTTTCCTTTTTATGTAACCCTCTCTGGCTACCGGGACCAGTTAAAAGCTAAATACCTATTCTATATCTACCTATATTCTACAGATCTACCTACGTGGAATGTGCTTATGCCCTGCATGCTGCTTTTCTTTCACCAAGGCATAATCATTCTGCTTTTTCTGTTATTGTCAGCACTTTCTAGTGAAATCTTCTAAGAAAACAAACCTTTGGTCACAGATATGGGTTTGAGCAAGCAAATGAATCCGATCATAGTGAATGTTTAGAATTTTGGTGGAAGACAGCTATGACTCCCCTCCTTACAGTGTGATAGGTAAGGGAGGATTTGCCCCGCCAGTGTGTGTTCCACCTGTTGCATAGGGACCCGAGGGGATAAGGATTAATCCTTTACCATTCCGCCTATTACGAACCTCTTGCAGTCTTGGCTGAGCCTTTCTCTGCATGCTGCGTTTATTGAGGAATGTACTAAGCAGGCGACTGCTGAGAAGGCATGTGATCTCTGACCTTGGCCCCTGTCCACTCCTTATAACCAGACATCAGCCACCTTAACAAGGCTTGCAGCAGAGTTTAAGACTCCCAGTTTAATCTCCCTATTCATGTTAATACAGTGGCATTAACCATTTCCAGTTCTGTGACAGCGTGAATGGAACAGCTACTAAGTCTGCTCACAAAAGTTTTAGCTTTTGTCCTTTACCTCCTTGTCTGTAGTCTTTCATCTATAGCATTTTCTTCTTATACTTTTCCTCGCCAGCCCTCTACTTGCTTTGTTAACTCAATGCCCGATTATTGTGTGAAATAGATTTATATTTTTTTGTCTCTAAAAATGTCTAAAAGGTGCTATTCCCCTTAAAAGAAAACATCAAGTGCACTCTGTCTCTAGCCTCATGTCTAGTTAATCAGTGCCTGATTTAGATGAGAGATAACTGCTCCCATTACAAATGATGAATGAGGGAAGTACTTTACAGTACTAGGAATTATGTTTTAATGCTGAATTTAGCTGTAAAATTGTTAAATTCAGCAGTTGGAACCACTAATCACTTATGTAAGTTTTTTCTGATTTCATGTAGTCTTAGAAGGTCTAGAAAGGTATACTTCGTTTGTTTTTCTTTTACCTTTCTTTATGGTTCTTTCAGGTTACCAATGAGATCACACCAGTGCTAAGCTATTCGTATATGGCTGTGTTGGTGCCAGTATTTCTGCTGACGGATTTCCTACGTTACAAGCCTGTGCTGATTCTGCAGAGTTTAAGTCACATATCCGTGTGGCTGCTCCTCATTTTTGGTTCAGATGTCATAGCCATGCAATTCATGGAGTTTTTTTATGGCATCACTATGGCTGCTCGTGTTGCGTATTCTTCATACATATTTTCATTGGTTTCTCCTGCCACCTACCAGCTAGCTGCAGGGTACTCCCGTTCCTCTATACTAATGGGAGTTTTCACCAGCTCAGTACTGGGCCAACTTCTCATCACCTTTGCAGATGTTCCTTTTCAGACCCTCAATTATATCTCTTTAAGCTTTATGATATTTGGGCTAATTCTCACATTGTTCCTACAACGCCCCAAACAAAGTCTCTTCTTTAATAAAAACTATTCCTCCCAGAGTAATGGAGGTCACCAGTCGGAGTTACAAAAAATGAACCCTGAAACCAGGAAGGGAGGTCTGCTCCCTGGATGGAAGGATTCCGTATTTTCTCGCATGCTACTGGAAGTGAAGGAAACCTTCCGTCGCCCTCAACTGCGTCTCTGGTCCTTGTGGTGGATTTTTAATTCAGCTGGGTACTACTTAATGTTGTACTACGTGCAGATTCTGTGGAATGAGGTCTATCCTACTACAGACAACCGAAAAATATATAATGGGGCTGTTGATGCAGCTTCTACCCTCCTTGGTGAGAGTCATCATTGCTTTCTTAAGAGGGAAGTAGCCTTAAGTAAAATAGCATTCAAAGTGAATAATGACTGAACTCTTGTAAATGTGAGGTAGTGATGCAGATGTAATTACTAGCCAAATAGGTTTTAGCTGGGTCCAAATTTGAAGAGGGTAACATGAAAAGCTTTGTAGCAGTCATTCGAACACTATAGTAGCTCTCCAAGCGAGTTAATGAGTTGCCATCGTGAAAATGGATCATATTCATTCTACAGCCGTTTTGTATATTACTATTCATAAGTAAAGATACCTGGGAACTAAATTAATTAAAGTAAATATACCAATAATGAGCTTTTTTGACTAATATTTTACTGAATACAGAGCCTCTCCATTGACCTGCTACATTAATATGTTCTGATAGATAGTTGGCTGACATGATGTGTACTTAGGAGAAGATAGACATAGTTGAGCAAGCTTTAATGTTTGAGACATGTCATGTATAGGTGAGAATTTCAGCTGATGTCCTCAGTATGGAATCCAGAGTGTTGCGCAATATATGTGGACTTCCTTTTAGTAAGTTACACGTAATGATTGAAGTTGATGAATGTTTCTACTTTATCAACAGGTGCCATCACGTCGTTTGCAGCTGGATATATAAAGATTCGCTGGAGATTGTGGTCAGAGTTGGTAATCGGACTTGTCACTGCTTCACAGGCAGGTCTTCTGATTCTCATGAACACCACTACAAATATCTGGATTTGCTATGTGGCTTACATCCTCTTCAGAAGCTCACACCAATTTCTGGTCCCTATTGCCATGTAAGTAGCCCACGGTGTTAGGTGATCAGCATTTAGAATCATATGCACTCAAAGTATCCAAAATTTTAGTTCTATATGCCACTTATATTTGTCTCTTTAACAGAGATCATTATGTTACTCCCATGGATAGAGGTGGCTGTATCATCTTTAGTTACTGATTTAAGAGCGTGGCTATTTAATGATAGTTCTGTCAAGCATGACTCAAGTACTCAAAAATATCATGTTTGTTTTCCAGCTTTCAGATTGCAAGTTCACTGTCAAAGGAGCTCTGTGCTCTTGTGTTTGGAGTTAACACTTTCTTTGCAACCATCCTGAAAACCATAATTACTATCATCATTGCAGACAAGAGAGGCTTGGCTCTTTCTGTTCACCCGCAGGTAAAAAAAGGAAAGGAATGCAAGAATATACTTTGGTTGTACTGTTGCAGAAAAAAAAGTGCAGTATGTTTTTATAATGTGTACAGAACAGACAGATGTCTGCATTGTATGTTCTCAACTTTTTTTTTTTACAGTTTTATGTCTACTTTGCCTACTTTACACTGCTGGCTGTGGTGTATCTCGGCACTGCTGGTTTTACTATTGTGAAATACAAACGAGAGGAGCGTACTAAAGAGAAGCCCCAGATGCTGCCAGAAATGACTACAAAAGAAAATGACAAAGGCGCCACTAGTGACTCGTGTGCGTGAATCCTGCCGCTGACCTGGAAAGTGGCATTTCCAACCTCAGCATGTAGACAAAACCGGTCGGTAAAATGAAGCAGGATGGCTGTAGTTCAGGAAATAACTTTAGGTATAGTGGGACCAGGTTATGCTAAAACTCCCACAGGTCTACACGTTCTTATATAGACACTGGCTAAATATAATATGAAGAGATTCAATGGCAAAAATCTCAGGGATATGGAGCTGCAAAAAATACGCTTTTGATATTGGTACATTTTTAAGTGCTTGCCTAGCCCTTCAAATACTTTTACAGCAATTGTCACGGCATGTGGCATCATTATACCCTGGATGGTGAAATCTAGACATTTTGATAATACATCGAACATCAGAAGTTCATAATTTCAACAACGTTCTGATAATTCCCTGAACGTTTTTTTGTATACTGCATGCACATATGGAAGACTAATTCTGAAACATGTGACAAAGAAAGGCTGTGAAAAAGGAAACTTAATTGTGCAGTGTTGATTTTTGCTGTTAGCTATATTAGGACTGTTCAAATCCAGTCCCCGAGGACTGTTGCCTTACCTGGTTTTAAGAATATAATTTAAAAAATGTAATTAGGGAATTATAAAGTAAGCTAGTTTATTACACATTATTTAGGGAAAAGATCTCTTCTCAGCTGGAAAACCTTATGCTGGAAGAGTAGAGAAAGCTGCAGCTTATGGTAGAGCTTAAAGCCAGCAGGCAGAATGCCCAGGCGTCAAGCACTGTACAAATCATAATACAGGCATAACCCACATTAATGTACACAATGAGTCCAAAGTATCCCTGAAAATGTACTTAAAGTAAAGCACTACCTTTTTTCATTCATCAGTGCATGTACTGCACTGCAATAGGAAGATCAATCCCACCACAAAACACTTAAAAGATGAACAAGTACTGATGTCATGCTGTTATGCGTGTTCTCACACAGCGACATACATCAGCGGGAATGGTTGCACTGTAACTATGTCATCACCTATGAGTGCCCATAAAGCAGGGTATGGCTGTACTGATCAGTTAATGGTATTTATTTAAATAAGGCTCTTCAGTATGATCTGCTGTGTGACCCACAAAAATAGCCGTATTTTAAGATAATGCTGTATCTCTCTTACAGTGAAGACGTTGATCACATCATGTTTTTTTCATAGGTTAAAGAAATATAATACTGTGTAATGCTTAGAACACGGGTATCATTTATCCCCTACAGATTGTTTTGTAGGAGCGGTAACAATCATGAATAGCAGGAGAAAGCTGTTCTTATTTGTCCCAAGTCCCAAGTGTTTTTAGGGCACAGCTTGACCATAACAGTCAATTCTGAATCACCGTGCCCGCTGCTTATTAAGAGCAAAAACATAATGGCAGGAACATTGTGTCCAAACTCTACTTAACTCTTAGGGGCAGAGGGCTGCAATTCATCGTGCGACTTGCTTTTTAACCAAACATGATCTTCTTAAATTTAAAATACTATTTAATTTAAAAAGAAGCACCATTTATTTTTGAATGTGTTAAGAGGCTTAGCAAAGTGTTCTAAGTTCCATTGCCTGGACAGGATTTTTAGATTTTGTTTTTAATAAAATAATTAAAACCAAATGTCTGTTTCTTTAAGTGTACACAAAAAAAAAACATTCTGCATTGGTGTAAACAACATAGTGCTGGGTCAGGAGGACTGATTTACTAATAAAGGTCTGTGGGGCAAAGGCCTGGAAAGAAGTAATGCAGAGAACATAATAGTATGGTCACGGAGGCATCGTGCAATGGGACGTTTCATTTGAGCAGTATTATATACCTAAGAAATTAGCACTCTTTTTTTACTACTTTATCTTTGCTTAATGCATGCTTTATTTGTTTCTTACTCTCTTGGTACATCTGGTTTAACCCCTTCAGGACCGGGTTTTTGTTACTACATTTGCCCTAAAAGACCAGAGCAGTTTTTGTGTTTTTGCTATGTCTTTCTTCACCAGTAAATTCTCTCTTCTCAATTAGTGCACCCACACAAATCATATATTGGTTTTTTTTTTTCGGAACAAGTAGGCTTGTTTTGAAATAATTCTAAATAAAAACCATTATTAAGTATGAAAAATATCTAAAAAATGTGGGGGGAAATTAGGGGAAAAAAAAGAAATATTTTCACAGTCTCACCTATAAAAACTTAATATAACCAGTGCAAATAGAAAAACAACTCCAAAAGTGTATTTAGGTATTTGTCCAGTTTTTGGAAACACCTCATATGCTTGGTATTTTTATTTACGTTGGCACTTACAGGGTTAAATATGAATGACACGCATCGCTGTTTCTAAACAAGTATTTTTTTAAATGTGGTATCCTGGGAGTTGCACCCCAATAGCGGCCAGAAAAAGAAAAAACACTCAACAAAAGTATATATTTTTTGAAAGATGACATTCCAATGTATTTTACTTGGGGTATTTTAACATTTTTTATTTGACCATTTTAGTGCCAGTCTGTCTTAAACATTGCAGTAAAAATTTTTTTTCCATTTTTAACAAACCCATTCTATCCGAACACAGTATTTCAGTTTTTTTTTCCTGGGTATATAAAATGACTGAAACAACTTGTGATTTGTATTTAGAAACACCCCACGAGTACAGGAATACCCCCATATACACGGGTAGGGCATGTCTCTTTGACCCTGCGGGTTCAAAATTGGAACATGGGCATTTCCGTTTTCAAACTTTGAATTTTGACAGATCAGTTTGCTGGGTCCAGGTCTCACCTGAGACACGGTGGATGTCCCATATTTCATTTTAATCCTCCAAAACGATATATTTCCTAAAACTAGACAGCTCAGGGAATCTAGGTAGGGGCATATTGGCCTGTCCCATGCAACCGATTCCACACCAGCACCTTCCAAATTTAGTCTAACAAAAAAAGAAAACATTTTTCACATCCACTTTTTCTGAGTGGATGTGTGAAAAAACTAAATTTGTCTTGATTTGTGTTTAGTAACACCCCCTGAGTACAGCGAACTCAGTCATGTTTCTCAGATATTGTGGAGTCAAAACTGGAACGTGTGCATTTCAATTTTTAAACTTTTTAAAATATTTTTTTATCAGATTACTTGTAAGTGACAAGTTTAGGCCGCTGACATCGACCAGGGAGACCGATCAATAATCAGTGACTTAAAATGGCACTGACAAGTAAACAGTTAATAATTATGTATGTTTTTATTATTAATGTGTGGTTTTTTTCATAATTACCCTAAATGGCCCCTCTCTCTTTGTAGGGTAGGGTTATCCAGGGGCTGCCATAATGATCAGATCACTACTATTGGCCAGGAGGGATCTGATCATCATCAGCCCACTTTGATTGGTTCTGCAGCAGTTACTAAACTCACAGCATTTGACCTGGAAGCACCCTGGACTTTCAGGTCAGTGCTGTTATTTTTTTTATTTTAATTTTTTAAATCTTTCAATGCTGATGCTCCATTGAAGCACAGCACTGACTGATATGTAGTCCCCATATGTCATATACACAATTGCGACATTGAAGGGGTTAACACTCCACAATTGCTCTTAATTGAGCAATTGGGAAGCAAGGGAGGGGGTGGGGGCTGGTCTCCACACACCAATAAAGAGTCACTTGGACTGACCTTTAACTCCTGACAGTGGAACTTTTTGGGGACGTGGATGGCACAGACAAGCTGTTTGGGGAGACAAATGACACAGGCAAGCTGTTTGGGCACTGGTCAAATGTTTGGGCCAAAGATGGCACAGGCAAGCTGTGTGGGAAAACAGATGGCACATACAACCTGTTTGGGGGCATAAATGGCACAGAGAAGCTGTTTAGGGACACAGGTGGCACCAACAAGCTGTTTGTTGATGCTGGCCAGTTTGGGACAAAAAAGATGGCACTGACAAGCTGTTTGGGGACACAGACGGCACTGATAAACTGGAGGCAAAGGTGGCAACCACAAACTTTTTCGGGGCAAAGCTGGCAGCCTGGCACCGTGGGACTGCTTATTCTGTACCGCAGAAAAAAAAAAATGCTGAAGACGCCCCCTCCTTTTGAAAATTTTTAGGTAGTTCCAGTACGCCATATAATAAATTCAGGGTAACGTTGCAAACTTAGTATAAGTTTCTTATATTTATCAGATACGTTCTGCTCCGTGCACTCCACGTGGTTATTACACTGCTGCCTTCTTGCCAGCAAAGCGTGGTCATGTGATGTTGATGTGACCTTGCGTCTCACGGGGAATGGCCCAGCATGTATGTTAGTTATGGACACTGGCCAATCTGGCTATCTTGCCCTGATGCTGATCTCCCTGGGTGATACCAGTAGAGTTGTGTTTTAGAGCTTTGACTTCACTATACATTACGAAGGGAAATCTGGTGAGGTTCTGCTACAGGATGAGATTGGATGGTCCCGTATAATGCATTGTTAAATTTCTTTAAAGCATGTCACCCATTTAATTGTGCATCACAGCTGAGCCATTTTAAAACAAAATATAGTGCAATGGTTTCAATGGAGGATGTCTCTGCCACCTTTGGACTCACATTTCAACAATATTTACTTCAAGGGTCAGCATTGTAAGGCTTAGGAAGAGATGAGTCATTCCACGTTGGAGATTCGTACAAATGCACAAATTAGGTAAAAGTTCTTAAAAATAAAGTTCATACAAATTCCAAGATGCTGGTGCAGATGATTTGACCAAAGGCAGAAGAAATGGGACCGGTGGTGACCCATGGGGCAACAAACATGGTGAAAGCAGTTAGAGATGTAGACTTTCTGGATTTGCATTGCAGAGGCACATATACAACATGTATATCGAAAATATCGCAGGCACTTTCACTGCAGCATGAAGGCAAACCGGCAGCAGAAGGAAGATGCAGAAGGCAGGTCTACCCCAGCACCGTCTACATTAGGACCTAGTCACCTGCTAGAGGTCCACCCTGGACATGATAGAGCAGATCCTATAGCAGTGCTGTGCTCTTCCATCCACGTCCTTTAGGTGAGCAGAAGGATAATAAAGAGCTGACAGGTCGCATGCAAGCCATCATGCATATAGGAGAATACATGCTGGCCATACTCTGTCACCCAAGGGTTAAGGGTAAGTCCCTTAAGAATAATTTTTAAGCTTGGAGGGACATGCTTGTCCATACAGCACATGAGATGCATACAGAAAAGGGGGCATGCTAAGTGAAGGAGTAATGCAGGAGTTGAAAATGGAAATTCCCAGCAGCAGTTGCAGTAGACTCAGCCACATGTCCAATTCCTAATTCCTTGCACATGTAGAGCAGCAGCACCAGATCCACCGGAGTAGCAGCAATTTAGGCAGAGGCCCCTGATACTTTGGTGGGTGCGACGTAATCTCCCTAAAGTGAGACTAGCACCTGACATGGTCAAAGCCTACCTTGAAGAACAGCCACTGTCTCCTACTACTGACCATCTAAGTTATTGGGATCAGAAAGCTGTTAACTGGCCAGGCCTCTTCTTAATGGCCCTGTCTGTGTCGGACAACATACTCAACCCCCAGAAAACACAGCTCTCTACGCACCTGGTGAGGCAGATGGCTCCCGAATTAGGTTATCCAGCATTCAATATTCAGTGAATGAGGTTCTAGTGCTGCTGCTATACTTACTCCCTTACTCACGGGATCGGTTCTTTGAATTTTTGTTAAGTCCTGTACCAAGTCACTGTATGTGTCTGTCTGCCAGGGCCTGTCTAGGATCAGTGCCCTACTGCTGCGCCTCTGTCCCCATCCTTACTCTAGGGTCTCGGATCTTTTAATAATTTGAATATTGGGTAAATTCAGTCCTATACCAATTATTTTAATTTTTCATAAATTGGGGAAAATGCAGTCATGCATCAATGGTCGGTATGTACCTATCTGTCACTGCCTTTTAATATTGAAAATGTTGAGGGAAATGTATTCCTTACTCTGCGGGATCACTTCTTTAAATATGCATTTAATTTGAGGGGAGTTGTCATTCTGCCAGTGTCTACCAAGTGATCTGGGTGTATTCAAACGGAAAGAAATTGGTCTAGATGTAAATTCTTGTTCTTGGGTAGAACATTGGCTTAGTGATAAGTACAGAGAGTTGTTATAAATGGTAAATCTTCAAGCTGGACGAAAGTGGTAAGTGGTGTCCCTCAGGGTTCTGTTCTGGGACCAATTTTATTCAACATTCTATTTTATCTGCTGTAGACAAGCAAGGATTCCAGCAGCTGGAGAAGGTTCGTGAACAGCAGTGGGGGCAAATACAAGGCAGCGGGAGGTGGCAGGTAGTGCAGAGAGGGCTAAGGGATAAGGGCAAGGGGCACTAAGGGAGAAAGCAGGGGGCACTGACATGACTTAGGGAGAGGGCAGGGGTCAGGGAGAGAGAAATGCGTGTTTTTGTGCAACAGATTTTGTTAACAAACTTTGCCCAAATTTTGCAGAAAACAAACATTCCTAAATGTTGTCAAAAAATAAATGAGCCAAAAATAAAATGCACAAGTCTAATAATTAGTAAGTAAGCCATTTCCATTTGGGTTTCATTTTGGGGATTGCAATTACAAATATCCTATTTAAAGTTATACTAGTAAAAATGGTAGCTTTTATTATTGGAGGTGTTGAGTGTCATGTGGGAATGCGAAGAACCTATTTTAAGATTAAATGCATCTTGTTGATCAGCTGCCCAGGAAACCGGTTGTTAGTATAGAATATTTGAAGGACTAAGTGACTCTCTGAGGTGCCTTACTTTACTAGATCTTGATATAGGGACTTTATTTGTGTTTCCTTTAATTCATCACAATGTTAATAAAACTAGTTGCTTCAAAAACAAAGTGAGTGTTGACCCTTAATACCAGTTGTTTAGAATGGGTAGTATACTAATAATTACCAAGTTTCTATTTTAGATTTGATATTTTTTTGCAAATATTGCTTATAGCACAGTTAAAATGTACTCAATTTTATGCAAACTACAATAAAACAAGTGGATATTAACTTGTCATTAACCTGGACCCGTGATGATAATGAACTGGTGTTAGAACAAATTGTTCTAATGCACTCAGCATAACCAGTTGCGGTACATTTTTAACCAAACCACTTAATTCATATCACTAAAATGTTAATATTAAAATGTTATTTATATTCACCCCCTCCTAATACAATGAAAACACAAATACAAAAATTAGTCCTAGGAAGTATTTATAGCAGTGAACATAACATATCCACAGGTTTGATTTGTTTTAAAAAATACAAAGATTACGGTAGTCAGATTTATCTGTTTCCTTTTTTTAAAAAAAATGTCTAAAAGCATTTAAAAAAATAGATTTTTTTTAGCACCTTGTGAAATGTGATGGATTATATGCTCACTGGTGACTTTTCTTTACTGTAAACCTGAATGCATTCCCAGCTGCATATGGTTTACATGTAACAACTAGAAAAGTAAGGATGACAATGCCTTATCCAGAGCACCAGCCTAGAAGAAAGGAGAAGAGGCCACACCATTCCAAAGTGCAGAAATGCAACATCTTACTTCAATAGGCGTAGAATGCGCTAGCACAAGTGTGCATTGCATATATATATAAAAATGGGGTAATGTTTATGTCTATTCATAGTCAAGTATTATTCCCCCCCCCAAAAAAAATCTATGTTCAGGCATTTAGAGATTATTGAAATTAGGAGGAAGGAACATTATGTATTATGTGAAAGGCATTTTAGAGCTGGAAATGTTGGCTAACAAGAACCTTTAAAGTATACAGAACAAGTAGTTCAATGGCCTACAACATACACCCTGACAATTGAATAGAAAACCGCCTCATCATACTTGGAATTGTAGTTACTAAGCTATCATTTAAATTAAATCTCGGGTATCTTATTCAGTATAATGTAATGTTGGGTTCAACAAAAGGCCATTGGAATAGCAAGCTTGCATTTTGTTAATTACCCTTTTTAGCTATAATCTAATAAATATTTTGGTGTGGTTGCCAGGCGTTTGTCGTAGAGAAAACAAGGAAACAGATGTTTACAAAAGAGATAAATGCTCAGATAATGTGTGTCTGTGTAACTAAGAGTGGTTAAATATTACAAAATTGAAAAAAGAGGCTATTCCACTAATAGGATGCAAATGCACTGTAGGCATCAGTAACATGACACTTGTACCTATCGTAAGGCTGCCCAGAAGGGCATTAATGAGCTTATTTATTCTGAGGGCATTTGGGTTCTGCAACCTAAACATTCTAGCAGTGACTGGGCTTTCAGTAGAAGACAGCACAACTAGAATGAAAGGGATCTGTGCCGGATTCTCAATGCATTTTTTTGGAGTTGCAGCCTCTTCGACGATGCCACAATAGTTTTGAGACAAGGCAGGGAATAGCTCACACAGTGTATCAACGTGATATAACCCCTCAGGAAAACTAGGACAGTAAACTGCACTAAAGAGTTCAGTTGTGAGCAGCTTCAGACACTCTTTGGTCTCTGGACAAAAGAGGGACTCTTGTAAAGTCTGTGTGCAGTCTCTGTCAAAATGAGCATCCTTCAAGCTGGTTATCATGCTCTTATTTCTGGACGGCAGACATGAAGCTGTTTTCGATACACAAGACAATGAAGTTCTTGTCACAGCTTTGTGGACGCTGTTCTAGGAGCTTCCCGCTGCGTAGAGACGAAGCCTGGCCAGTCACTGCATTTACATCTGTGCGCCAGGTTTCACAGTAACTCTCGGTTAAACGACGACCCTTGGCATCGGACCCATGCCATATCATCTTCTGTGGCCTAGAAGAGAACAGGCTGATCATTATACTGGAATGAACTAAGTTTAAGAATGATTGCTCTGGAACGTACATATGCCTTAAAGGAATATGTTAATCGGTAATTAATAAGGGTTTGTAAAGAATAGAAAGAATTGTTATTCTTGTACACTTTCAAGAAAATATTTAACACTTAACCTGTTGTTTACACCTGCAATGTTAGTTTCAGACAGAGTGGGAAAAGCAAAGGTCAGGGACTCTCACGTAAGAGCTACTTATGAAAAAGCACTACTCCAAGACCTACTGGAAAATGCATTGAAGAGGTCCACATTGGGGATTAACATTGGGGAGTTAAATGCTTTAAACATTTGATTTACTTATCTTTCTATATTTTCACAAATTCTGTTATTATAAAATGGTAACTCAAAAGCTGCCTGTTGCTGAAGCCTGGTAAATGTTATACTGACATAATCTATAGCGAAGTACCATCAAATAGAATAGAGGATTGCTTTAGTTCCTTTGGGCCTTGGATGTCTACCTTTGGTGCCCACTCATGCCTTATTTTTAAGCAATCAGCTAAAATTTTAGTGTCCCCATCCTGCACTGTCAAAAGCAGTGTTGTCATGTGAAATAATGCTACAGTTACCTCTTGGTATCGCACAGACATCATTAGTCAAAAAAAACTAATAATTCAGAATTACAGGGGTACTGCACAAGCACCCTGTAAATACCATTGATATGAAAGCATGTTAGACTCTATAGGATGTCAACGTGACTTCAATGACAGGAGCCAAACACTATACAACATTTCTTTCAGTAATGCCATAATGAAGGATGAAATTATTGGAAATTTTCAAGGCATCTATTTCCTTAATATTTACTAAGATGAGCCTACCAAGTAGAGTCCAGAGCAACATCCCTTCCATCGAACGACAGTATACGAGAACCTGGATTCATCTGCGCCTCAGAGCCAGAAAACAAGACCTCCCAGTTGTCAAACAATTTCTCATCCTGTGCAGAAAGTAGACCCATTTATCAGTTACTCAATAAATCTGTCAGCAATTTAGATATTATTAAAGCAGGCTTGAATAAGTCACATGCCACACTCACCCTGAGATTGACAATTGGCACAGATGCTCGGTCAGCTCTGCGTACAATGCTGTACAGGTCTTGAAGACGTGAGGAGAGGAATGCTCTGTATGTTCCGTGAAGACCAGCTTTGCGTGCTTGCTCAAAACACTGGAAGTCCACTCCTCGGATGGATCGCATGCTGCCACTCAAGGGAGCATTGAGGGCCACTAGGTGCAGCTAAACCGACAGGAAAAAGAATATGTCACGCACAGTCTAAGAAAATACCTTTTTTTTATTACATCTTTATATTTTAGCTCACCGCAGCCTGGTATTCCTGGTGTGTGTGGACATGAGAGGGATGATTTCTCTCTTGCACTGGTTGTCTTTGGGGAATCTGAGGTGGTGGCTCTGGATACTGGGGTTCCACTCTTGGTGGTTCTGGGTATTGTGGTTCCACTCTTGGTGGTTCTGGGTATTGTGGTTCCACTCTTGGTGGTTCTGGGTATTGTGGCTCATTCCAAGATCTCTCAGGGGGTGGAATATTTGGTTCTGCATTACTTTGTGGATTCTGATAGTACCCAGATTCCCTGCTGGGTGGATACTGAATAACAGGTGGCTGTTCCACAGCAACTTCATTTCCCTAAAGAAGATATTATTGTTATTTTACAATCTTGGACTATTTTGAAAACAGACAGAAGATTACACGTAGTCAACTTACAAGCCCTGGTGATGCAAATCGGTCCTTCGCTTCAAGCTGAAAAATTAGAAAACACAGTGTCACACATCCCCAACAAGTTCTGTATATCAAAACATTACTTTGCTAACAGAAGTATGTTAACACTTTTTGGTGATTGACCTCTCTACAGTAATATTTTTTATATAGATGCTGTTATAATGCATGTTGGTCGGATAAAAAAGTTCTCCTGACCACATTTTTGTAGCATTTTTTGTTTCTGACATTACCTCACATTCTAACATCACAGGATCCCCTTCCCTGTCAAAAAAACATCTAAACTCCTGTTAAAAAATGCCTTAACAATCCTGACAAAACAGTTTCACTTCTGTATAAAGCCAATGCTGAGTTGGTCTGTTTACTTCTATACTAACAAGGCAACATTATCAGCATTCTGTGATTCTCTGTATAGCACGCGGGTACATTTTGGGTGGCAGAATTAACTATTAGACCTTAGGGTAATATAAATAAAAAAGAATGGAAATGACCACCAAGTGAAGTGATAGTAACAGTTTAATTGAAACTAGGGAGCTGGTAAGAGATCATAGTAAATGTCAGGCATGTTGTTTTGATTCACTGATTTGAGTACTAGGATGCATGCTCAGGTTTCACCAGTAGTGGGCAACAGAGATCTCACAACAACTCCAGTGATACTCAGGAGAACTGTGGTCCCAATAGTGTCTTGAGAACTTTAGCTGACCAGGTCTGGACTACACAGTTTACCACCCTCCCTTACTATCCCAGGATAGAAAATACAACAATAGTTATAATTTGACAAAAGCAGATCCTTATAGTATAAAATAATGATCCATAAACATGGAGCTAACAAATTATCGTAGATTTACCCCATTGGTTTTAAAGTAGAGTTCTTCAATACTCACAAGAATTCTTCTAAATCCGTCTCTCACTCTCACATATAGCTCTGTACGCTCAAGTACAAGCACAATGGTCCCTTCCTGCATCCTTTGAGCCATGTTCAGCATTGTTTGATACGTTTGCAGGACAGTAACCTAACCAAGGTACAGACATTCACACCTTTAGGGCAGGGGTACAGAACACACTAAAAAGCACGCCTTCCATCTAGTAGAAGGTAGGTTTGATGCACAACCTTGTCAAGGTCTATAATTTAAAAAGTTAAAGTATGTCACACACAAAACAAATAATCAAAAATACAAAACTGCCGCAAGTACTATTAAATTCAAGTATTGTAAGTCACCCCCTTCACATTATAGATGGGGCAGTTGAAGACCTAGGGCTACCCCTGGTCGTGATCACTATACTTTCTCCAGTCATGTCATCTTTCTTACCCCAGATGATCCTCCTGATGTTCCTGGAGGGCCCGGTGGGCCTGGTGGGCCTGGAGGTCCGGGAATGTTAATATCTGTAAAATGCAAAAAAAAAACCAGTTGCCTTTTGCCATGTAATATTATAAATCCTGGTACTAACATATAAGGCCCTCCATAACACTGCTCCTCCATACATTTCTGCCCTCATAAGCAAATACTCTCCTACTCGATCCTTACATTCTTCCCATGGGCTAAGGCTCTCCTCCTCACTCATCACCTCTTCCTTTTCCCGTCTACAAGATTTCTTTCGGCTGCCCCATATCTCTGGAATCTACTCCCAATGAATCTTCAGCATTCACCCTCCCTCCCAACATTCAAGAAACATCTCACTTCTTCAGAGAAGCCGCACCATCTTAGCTGCTAGAACTTCCTTGTCATTGAGACGACCACCACACTACCTCTCACCCTTTCTCTGTGCCTTATGTTTGTCACCCCATTCCCTCAAGATTGTTATCCTGCGAGCAGGGCTCTCTCCACCTAATGTATCAGTTTGTCTTAGTCTGTCAATTCTCATCTTGTCAGACCCCTTGAATTTATGTATTGTATTAAGCGCTGCTTAGATTGTTGGCGCTATATAAATAAAAGATAATAATAATAAATGTGCATAAGTGTGCTACTAAACTGTTACTGTTAAAAAATAAACTGCTTTATACACTTGGCAAAAAATACATCAATTATTTTACATAATTTAGAATGCCATACTTACTTTGTCTGTGGGGGCCAGGGAATGATGGGAGCCCAGGAGGACCAGGAGGGCCTGGTGGTCCCTGTTGACCTTGTCTTCCTTCGTATCCGATTCCAGGAGGTCCCTGAGGGCCAGGTGGCCCTGGAGGGCCTTGAATGGTTTCTCCTTTGGCACCCTAAAATATGGTACATTATGTTTGGGAGCGTTAGATGTCTAGATGGAGATCTTCTGTTAATGTCTGTTATATTTATCTAAGGTACATTTGGTACTCTTACCGGCAAACCAGGATATCCAGGGTTTCCAGGAGGCCCTGGTAGTCCCTGACCATAGGGATCACCTCCAGGCTCACCCTTTTCGCCTTTAAGTCCAGCTTCTCCCTATGATTAAACAAAATTTTATGTTATAAAATAAGCCATCATAACCCTTGTGGAAAATGCCCAATACCTTTACAATATTTAAAAGTGCTGTTCAATCTACTCTGCTAAATGCAACACTTGTGTGTAGTAATTTTGCCGTAAAATGCCTACATGGAACACTTACCCTCAATCTGGATGCAAATGTACTCAGATCATAAGGGAAGACACCTGTAGTAAATGAACAGTTGTATTACACAATATGCAAATGATGCTTATATTTGAAAAATAACGCCAGTCAATTGTCTTCTATCCAACACATAAAGGGTAAAAAAAAATCCCAAACCTAACAAATAACAGTACAAAGCATGGTAAAAATGTCACCTGTACACTACCCCTCTTGCTCTCTTCCTGTATCTCTGGATAGAAACACAGAAATTGATGGCAGAGAACCATAGAGTCCACCACACCTGCCCATTTTTCCCAGATGTAAAGGCTCAGACCTTAATCAATTCTTGGTCTTGTCTTATACTGAATATAGCTACTTCTGCTGGGAAACTGTTCCACTTACCTCCCACCCTTCTATATACATTGGTATAACTTTCTTGAGGATTTTTATCCTGCAAAGCATTCACCATTTATGTAGCCCTCTTCTGAACTCTCTGCATAAAAGAACGGTCCACAATACTCTGACCAGAGATTTGTGAAGTGGCGGAACCACCTCTCTCCTCCTGCTACTAATGCCTCTCGCTATACAACCCAGCGCCCTGCTTGTTTTTCTCCAGACACTTTACTGCATTACCTGCTTACCTTTAACTAATAATTACTCCCAAGTTTCTCTCTCCTTTTGTCGTTGACATAAAAGTGCCCCCAACGCTTTATTTTGCCTTTGGAATTTAACATTCCAAGTGAATTATTTTAAATTCATCAACATTACACTGCAACACTCTCAATCATTCTTTTAAT
>VKOC01000009.1:12590445-12607278 GCA_009364415.1 Spea multiplicata | reverse complement strand
TGAAGAAAGACATAGCAAAAACACAAAAACTGCTCTGGTCTTTTAGGGCAAATGTAGTAACAAAAACCCGGTCCTGAAGGGGTTAAACCAGATGTACCAAGAGAGTAAGAAACAAATAAAGCATGCATTAAGCAAAGATAAAGTAGTAAAAAAAGAGTGCTAATTTCTTAGGTATATAATACTGCTCAAATGAAACGTCCCATTGCACGATGCCTCCGTGACCATACTATTATGTTCTCTGCATTACTTCTTTCCAGGCCTTTGCCCCACAGACCTTTATTAGTAAATCAGTCCTCCTGACCCGGCACTATGTTGTTTACACCAACGCAGAATGTTTTTTTGTGTATACTTAAAGAAACAGACGTTTGGTTTAATTATTTTATATAAAAACAAAATCTGTAAAAACCCTGTCCAGGCAATGGAACTTAGAACACTTTGCTAAGCCTCTTAACACATTCAAAAATAAATGGTGCTTCTTTTTAAATTAAATAGTATTTTAAATTTAAGAAGATCATGTTTGGTTAAAAAGCAAGTCGCACGATGAATTGCAGCCCTCTGCCCCTAAGAGTTAAGTAGAGTTTGGACACAATGTTCCTGCCATTATGTTTTTGCTCTTAATAAGCAGCGGGCACGGTGATTCAGAATTGACTGTTATGGTCAAGCTGTGCCCTAAAAACACTTGGGACTTGGGACAAATAAGAACAGCTTTCTCCTGCTATTCATGATTGTTACCGCTCCTACAAAACAATCTGTAGGGGATAAATGATACCCGTGTTCTAAGCATTACACAGTATTATATTTCTTTAACCTATGAAAAAAACATGATGTGATCAACGTCTTCACTGTAAGAGAGATACAGCATTATCTTAAAATACGGCTATTTTTGTGGGTCACACAGCAGATCATACTGAAGAGCCTTATTTAAATAAATACCATTAACTGATCAGTACAGCCATACCCTGCTTTATGGGCACTCATAGGTGATGACATAGTTACAGTGCAACCATTCCCGCTGATGTATGTCGCTGTGTGAGAACACGCATAACAGCATGACATCAGTACTTGTTCATCTTTTAAGTGTTTTGTGGTGGGATTGACCTGCCTATTGCAGTGCAGTACATGCAGTGATGAATGAAAAAAGGTAGTGCTTTACTTTAAGTACATTTTCAGGGATACTTTGGACTCATTGTGTACATTAATGTGGGTTATGCCTGTATTATGATTTGTACAGTGCTTGACGCCTGGGCATTCTGCCTGCTGGCTTTAAGCCCTACCATAAGCTGCAGCTTTCTTTATTCCAGCATAAGGTTTTCGAGCTGAGAAGTGATCTTTTCCCTAAATAATGTGTAATAAACTAGCTTACTTTACAATTCCCTAATAACATTTTTAAATGATATTCTTAAAACCAGGTAAGGCAACAGTCCTCGGGGACTGGATTTGAACAGTCCTAATATAGCTAACAGCAAAAATCAACACTGCACAATTAAGTTTCCTTTTTCACAGCCTTTCTTTGTCACATGTTTCAGAATTAGTCTTCCATATGTGCATGCAGTATACAAAAAAACGTTCAGGGAATTATCAGAACGTTGTTGAAATTATGAACTTCTGATGTTCGATGTATTATCAAAATGTCTAGATTTCACCATCCAGGGTATAATGATGCCACATGCCGTGACAATTGCTGTAAAAGTATTTGAAGGGCTAGGCAAGCACTTAAAAATGTACCAATATCAAAAGCGTATTTTTTGCAGCTCCATATCCCTGAGATTTTTGCCATTGAATCTCTTCATATTATATTTAGCCAGTGTCTATATAAGAACGTGTAGACCTGTGGGAGTTTTAGCATAACCTGGTCCCACTATACCTAAAGTTATTTCCTGAACTACAGCCATCCTGCTTCATTTTACCGACCGGTTTTGTCTACATGCTGAGGTTGGAAATGCCACTTTCCAGGTCAGCGGCAGGATTCACGCACACGAGTCACTAGTGGCGCCTTTGTCATTTTCTTTTGTAGTCATTTCTGGCAGCATCTGGGGCTTCTCTTTAGTACGCTCCTCTCGTTTGTATTTCACAATAGTAAAACCAGCAGTGCCGAGATACACCACAGCCAGCAGTGTAAAGTAGGCAAAGTAGACATAAAACTGTAAAAAAAAAAAGTTGAGAACATACAATGCAGACATCTGTCTGTTCTGTACACATTATAAAAACATACTGCACTTTTTTTTCTGCAACAGTACAACCAAAGTATATTCTTGCATTCCTTTCCTTTTTTTACCTGCGGGTGAACAGAAAGAGCCAAGCCTCTCTTGTCTGCAATGATGATAGTAATTATGGTTTTCAGGATGGTTGCAAAGAAAGTGTTAACTCCAAACACAAGAGCACAGAGCTCCTTTGACAGTGAACTTGCAATCTGAAAGCTGGAAAACAAACATGATATTTTTGAGTACTTGAGTCATGCTTGACAGAACTATCATTAAATAGCCACGCTCTTAAATCAGTAACTAAAGATGATACAGCCACCTCTATGCATGCGGGTATCATAATGATCTCTATTAAAGAGACAAATAGAAGTGGCATATAGAACTAAAATTCTGGATACTTTGAGTGCATATGATTCTAAATGCTGATCTCCTAACACCGTGGGCTACTTACATGGCAATAGGGACCAGAAATTGGTGTGAGCTTCTGAAGAGGATGTAAGCCACATAGCAAATCCAGATATTTGTAGTGGTGTTCATGAGAATCAGAAGACCTGCCTGTGAAGCAGTGACAAGTCCGATTACCAACTCTGACCACAATCTCCAGCGAATCTTTATATATCCAGCTGCAAACGACGTGATGGCACCTGTTGATAAAGTAGAAACATTCATCAACTTCAATCATTACGTGTAACTTACTAAAAGGAAGTCCACATATATTGCGCAACACTCTGGATTCCATACTGAGGACATCAGCTGAAATTCTCACCTATACATGACATGTCTCAAACATTAAAGCTTGCTCAACTATGTCTATCTTCTCCTAAGTACACATCATGTCAGCCAACTATCTATCAGAACATATTAATGTAGCAGGTCAATGGAGAGGCTCTGTATTCAGTAAAATATTAGTCAAAAAAGCTCATTATTGGTATATTTACTTTAATTAATTTAGTTCCCAGGTATCTTTACGTATGAATAGTAATATACAAAACGGCTGTAGAATGAATGTGATCCATTTTCACGATGGCAACTCATTAACTCGCTTGGAGAGCTACTATAGTGTTCGAATGACTGCTACAAAGCTTTTCACGTTACCCTCTTCAAATTTGGACCCAGCTAAAACCTATTTGGCTAGTAATTACATCTGCATCACTACCTCACATTTACAAGAGTTCACTCATTATTCACTTTGAATGCTATTTTACTTAAGGCTACTTCCCTCTTAAGAAAGCAATGATGACTCTCACCAAGGAGGGTAGAAGCTGCATCAACAGCCCCATTATATATTTTTCGGTTGTCTGTAGTAGGATAGACCTCATTCCACAGAATCTGCACGTAGTACAACATTAAGTAGTACCCAGCTGAATTAAAAATCCACCACAAGGACCAGAGACGCAGTTGAGGGTGACGGAAGGTTTCCTTCACTTCCAGTAGCATGCGAGAAAATATGGAATCCTTCCATCCAGGGAGCAGACCTCCCTTCCTGGTTTCAGGGTTCATTTTTTGTAACTCCGACTGGTGACCTCCATTACTCTGGGAGGAATAGTTTTTATTAAAGAAGAGACTTCGTTTGGGGCGTTGTAGGAACAATGTGAGAATTAGCCCAAATATCATAAAGCTTAAAGAGATATAATTGAGGGTCTGAAAAGGAACATCTGCAAAGGTGATGAGAAGTTGGCCCAGTACTGAGCTGGTGAAAACTCCCATTAGTATAGAGGAACGGGAGTACCCTGCAGCTAGCTGGTAGGTGGCAGGAGAAACCAGTGAAAATATGTATGAAGAATACGCAACACGAGCTGCCATAGTGATGCCATAAAAAAACTCCATGAATTGCATGGCTATGACATCTGAACCAAAAATGAGGAGCAGCCACACGGATATGTGACTTAAACTCTGCAGAATCAGCACAGGCTTGTAACGTAGGAAATCCGTCAGCAGAAATACTGGCACCAACACAGCCATATACGAATAGCTTAGCACTGGTGTGATCTCATTGGTAACCTGAAAGAACCATAAAGAAAGGTAAAAGAAAAACAAATGAAGTATACCTTCCTAGACCTTCTAAGACTACATGAAATCAGAAAAAAAAATTGCCAAGCAGGATATAAAAGGAGGTGTATAATTACATTACGGAAATGATTAAAGGTGCTGGTTCCAACTTCTGCTGAATTTAACAATTTTACAGCTAAATGCAGCATTAAAATATAATTCCTAGTACTGTAAAGGTTTGCCTCATTCATCTTTTGTAATGGGAGCAGTTATCTCTCATCTAAATCAGGCACTGATTAACTTGACATGAGGCTAGTTACTTTTGGAAGAAAAAAAGTGTTGTAAGAATGATGCATTTAACAGCTAACAGAGAAGATAAAAGCATTTCGGACACTGATGTCCCTTCTTCGGGCATTTGCTTAATGCTATTTTATGGGCAGACACATTACCATCCTTTCTGTCCTTGTCATAGAAACTAAAAGTTTCTTAAAAACTGATAAAAATTGCAGCTGGCGAAGGTTAATTTAACATACTAGAGACAGAGTGCACCTGATGTTTTCTTTCAAGGGGAATAGCACCTTTTAGACATTTTTAGAGACAAAAATATAAATCTATTTCACACAATAATCGGGCGTTGAGTTAACAAAGCAAGTAGAGGGCTGGCGAGGAAAAGTATAAGAAGAAAATGCTATAGATGAAAGACTACAGACAAGGAGGTAAAGGACAAAAGCTAAAACTTTTGTGAGCAGACTTAGTAGCTGTTCCATTCACGCTGTCACACAACTGGAAATGGTTAATGCCACTGTATTAACATGAATAGGGAGATTAAACTGGGAGTCTTAGACTCTGCTGCAAGCCTTGTTAAGGTGGCTGATGTCTGGTTATAAGGAGTGGACAGGGGCCAAGGTCAGAGATCACATGCCTTCTCAGCAGTCGCCTGCTTAGTACATTCCTCAATAAACGCAGCATGCAGAGAAAGGCTCAGCCAAGACTGCAAGAGGTTCGTAATAGGCAGAATGGTAAAGGATTAATCCTTATCCCCTCGAGTCCCTATGCAACAGGTGGAACACACACTGGCGGGGCAAATCCTCCCTTACCTATCACACTGTAAGGAGGGGAGTCATAGCTGTCTTCCACCAAAATTCTAAACATTCACTATGATCGGATTCATTTGCTTGCTCAAACCCATATCTGTGACCAAAGGTTTGTTTTCTTAGAAGATTTCACTAGAAAGTGCTGACAATAACAGAAAAAGCAGAATGATTATGCCTTGGTGAAAGAAAAGCAGCATGCAGGGCATAAGCACATTCCACGTAGGTAGATCTGTAGAATATAGGTAGATATAGAATAGGTATTTAGCTTTTAACTGGTCCCGGTAGCCAGAGAGGGTTACATAAAAAGGAAACCAGCAATGATTTTAATGTGATCTTGCAGTGTACATGTATAGGTGGCCCTGATTAAATTAGAAGTGTTGTTTCCATCCTCTAAGCACACTGGTCCGCATGTTGCATGCCATGAAGCATCACATTTACTGGAGTCCTAGGAGAACTACAGATATTTAATTTGTTATTGTGTATACAAATACAGTCTTATATATTTATGTTCTAAACTCAGATGATGTGTTATACCCTCTTGATTTAGTTTGACGGTTTGGAACAGTACAGATAAGGACCTCTTGAAGAGTAGCAGATAAAGACTTCTTTACTATTTCTTGCTTTGGAAAGAGAGAAGATACGTGGAATAAAGGTCCTCACCTGTTCCCTGGTAAAATTCCTTTGTGGGCTCAGAAGGAATGGGGTTATGAAGCTTTCTCCGGGACGCAGCTGGGTCATGAAGCCATAGAAACAGAGGTAGAAGAGCAGAAATCTCCATTGCTTGTGCTCCTCAGGTGAAACCTGAGGGTCCTTCACCGGAGACGGTTGCTCCTCAAGTGGAGTCTCGTGCAGCTCTACAGACTGGGCTTCCTGCTTCTCATCCTTGTCACGATCAGTATCCATTGCAATTCTGTCTCCACAAATGGCAGAATATTTATCAACGTTACTGTAACAAAATATGACACAGCACAAATTTACAAGCAGTTGTTTTTTTAACCTAAGTGAAAATAGCCATCCTCACTTAACTGTTCATCCTAGAACTGAAATGGACAACTGGACAGTGCAGTATTTTGATGCTGTCATAAAAAATATTTTTGTAAATATGTCCTTGGAAGCAAAACTTTATTCTTGTTTTTTTAGCCATCTAGTCAGACAGCGGCTTGAGGCAAGAGCTCACCTTCTCTCATCCTTAACCTACCTACTACCCCATTGACCTTAGTTACACCCCCAGTCATCTCCTTGTCATACGATCCCCAACTAGCTCGATTTAAACACCATTTCAGCAGTCACCCAACCCTCTGATTTATCATCTCTAACCATCCACACCACACTCCCCACCTCCCCTTCTTTCTCACTCACATCTTTCACATGTCTGTGCATTGGAAGCCAGACTGTCATTCTCTCGATGTATGGACCTAAAGCTGTCTCTGACTGTTGATTGCCCTGCGTTTCCTAGACACGTTTGGTAAATGCAGTAACTCTGTCACACTGTCACACATCTTATCTCACTAGCATTGCGATAATCACAACCTCTCCAGAAGAAGGCTGTCACATGTCACACATTGCTAAACCTCGGCAGTATCAATACTTCTAATGCTCCAACCAGTCGGTTACTGCAAAATTCCCGTTGCTGCCTTCTTTTCTAATACTACCAGCCTGGTTGTTGTGTATTATGTGGCAATTATACGTACTCACTTTCGCTGAGACTCCTCTCTGTCACATAAACACGAGTCACTGTACTTCTGCACTCTGGGAGAATGCCGCACATTACATCGGAACTACATCTCCCGACGTTCTCTGCGAAACGACGTTTCCCGGCATGCCATTTCCTTTACAACTTTATTGACGTGTTCTCAGTGGGTGTGTCTCTAGGTTTGGCGGGGGATCTGCATGGATTTAGTGATTTGTTTTGATAGCAACGTTTCTCTATTCTTAACAGCTGAGTGAATCGATTTATATCACTTATTTATCTAACCTGAACCTTAGGTAAAAAGGAGGACTTGTGTGGAACAGGAAAAGATGTATTAATGTTTGTTTGCATTAAGACCAATTCAGCTTGCAAACTCAAAATTCATAATTGTAAATACCGTATTGGCCCGAATATAGGCTGCACTCACCCCCCCACTTTAGTTCTTTAAAGTGGGGGCGCGGGACATGCAGTTCCTTGCGCGTGTTTTTATATCTTTTTCATCTACCCCTGCTGCGGGTAAGCTGCAGGGTTAGGATCCAGATGCCACCAGCACTGCAGGGGGCCTGGATCCTCCTCTCCGGCTGCACGACGCGAGTAGACAACCTCCGCTGCCGGCACTTCCGTCTGGGCTTTTATGGTGGAGCACCGGCGTGACATAACCTTCCGGTGCTCCACCAGTATCGTGTATCGCTCAGACGTTCACCGGCTGTGGCGATGTGTGTAATGTACCTCTGGTGCCGGTGCTTCTCCATCATAGATGCCCAGGTGGAAGTACCGGCAGCTGAGGTTGTCTGGCTGGCCCCGCTAGACACCAGGGAGTCTGGAGGTGCATTGGTAAGGGGGGGGGTGACACTTCTAGGAAGCAGAGTGGCATATCAGCATACCTGGGAACTCTCCGGGTTTGCCCGAATCCTCTAGAGAGCGGGCTCTTGACACGCCCTGCCCATTTTTCCTTTAAATGGGGGTGTTTCCCGCTGACATCAGCAGGAACGCCCCTGATGTCAGTGTGACCTCCCACTGACGCCACAGGACCACCTGCTGACGTCAGTGGGACCTCCCACTGGTGTCACGGGACCGCCCACAGACGTCGGTGGACAGTCCTGGCCCACAAGGGAAGGTTTTCTGTTTATATATAAACATATGCTGGCAAACTGTATAATAGATACCAAAAATGTTGAAATACATGTATTCCTGTTCATTAGATAAAATACTGTTTTACCATTCCACTAATATGTATTTTTTCTTTAAAAATATTTTTTTCTTTAAAATAGCACCAAACTTTAAGGGTGCGGCCTGTGTTTGAGCCAATACGGCATTTGGCAAGGACGGCCCCTCCTTGCGACTCAAATCGCTTTCCTCCTTTTCTATGTGCTTAGAATGCTTAGTGGGTTTCGGTGTATCGCAGCCCTAAAAGCCACAACAATGTAATGTAATCACCTATATGCTGGCCATGCCCCTCTCTTCCTCTGTCTTAGATCATGTAACTAACCTTTCATCTGTCTGTACCTGAATGTCTGCACATTTCCTAAGATTCTTTGCAATGCTAAGATTCCCTCATCAGCTTCCCTTAATGTTAATGGTGCAATCTTCTCCCCATCCCCTCACCCTTGCTGCCTTGGTGTCACCCTTGATTTTGGCCTCTCGTTCACCCCTCACATTCAAACTGCCCTCTTCATCTTAAAACATTGCCAGCATCTGTCCCTTCCTAACACAAGATACCACTAAAGCTCTTGTCCATGACCTTATCATCTCCCACCTGGCGTGATGTAACCATGTCTTAGCTGGTCTCCCTTATATCCGTCTTGCCCCTCTACAACCCACCATGAATGCTGCTGCAAGACATCTTCCTCTCCCATTGTTTTACTAACTTCTCTCCCCTCTGTCAATCTCTTCACTTGCTGCCTGTGCACTTCGGGATTCATTGCAAATCCTGACTCTTACTTTCTAAGATCTTCATAGCGGTCCCCCTTACCCATCTCGTCAGTCATCTCTAAATACATTCCTAAGCGGTCCCTCTGCTCATCCTTTGATCTACTATCCTCTCCTCTGATTTCTAGCTCTCATGTGCACTTGCAAGATTTCTCAAGGGCTGCCCCTATCCTCTGGAATGCCCTCCCCCTGCCTATCTGTATTTCCCCCTGCCTTCGATCCTTCAAAAAATCCATCAAGCCCCACTTCTTTAAGAACGCTTACAACCATGCACTTTAACAACCCTCTCTTCTTCCTTAGCTCACCTTTACTAGTCCCTGTCCTGCAATACTAGTGTGGCTGGTCCGTCCCTAAGAGTGGCACTTTTATCTCTTATGTAATACACCATAACGTCCTTTAGATTGTAAGCTTATATACAACTTATGTCCTGTCTACCCATTATACAGTTCTGCGGAATATAATGACGCTATATAAAACAATAAATAACAATATGAAACAACAAATTCTGTGTTTCTAAATTCAATTGTGTAAATAAAATATATTTTCCTTCCAAATGGTGGAGGTGTCGTACCCATTGCAGGGAGCCCCCTTCACTAAACAACTCCAGTGGTCCTCCTTAGAAAGGGGCCAAGAAGATCTGACAGTTCTCTACGCCTATGGGAAAGAGAAATGAAAGGACTGGGTCGTAAAGTGGATATAAAAAGTCTACACGCCCCTGTTAAAATGCCAGGTTCTTGTGATGTTAAACAATGAGACAAAGATAAATCATGTCAATGTTCAATAATAATAACTGTATATCATTTCTGTGAGAGTGACTTCAAAATATGAAGCACGGAGCCCTGGGGCTTGAATAACAATAATAATAACAAAGCTTTCAGTAAATAACATATAAACTCCCAAAACAAACTTCCCTCCCCTCCCTTTAACACTGGCTTGCAGAGCTAAAACTATCAGGAAAAACTAAGGGACCGCAATATACCGTATTGGCTCGAATATAGGCCGCACTTTCCCCCCCCACTTTAAGTCTTTAAAGTGGGGGTGCGGCCTATATTCGGGGTCTAGCCCCTGACGCCCGGGACATGCAGTCCTGGGCGCAGGGCAGGCAGCGGGGTTAGGATACAGATCCCCCGCAGCGGTGCAGGGGACCTGTATACTAGCCTCCCCTGTCGGCACTTCCCACGGGGGGGAGTGCCGGTACAGGAGATTGTCTAAGTGCATCGTGCAGACGTTCACCGGCAGCGGCGATGCGAGCATAAACAACCTCCGCTGCCGGCACGTCTGCACGATGTGCTTTAACAATCTCCCTTGCCGGGAATTAACGCTTGCATCGCCGCAGCCGGTGAAAGTCGGCGCGCTGTACGCGAACAATTACGCAAATCAATCACGGCGGAAGTGCCAGCAACGGAATTTAAGATGAGACCAAGGACTGATTAAGGTTTGGGTCTGTACATGATGGCTAGATGGACCGAATAGTTCTGGACAGCAATCTATTTCTGCAGGTGGCTTATCAGATAAGAAAGACTAGAAGCCCTGCCTCCCAGTTTTGGCCACACCCCCAATAAAGGTATCCCGGTCGTGAGGAACGTGAAACCTGCAAACTGTTCTAACAACTCTATCTTCAGTGAATAAACCCCAATGGCCAAATGCCCTGATTGCTTCCTGGCCATGCCATACATAGCAGAAAAAGGGAAATACATTGCACCTCATGTATGCTGGATTCTAATAATGTTTTCATAGACATCCTGCAAGATAGGGCTTGCGGAGCCTGAGAAATACAGAGCACGCTTGCCAAGGATGCAGTAGTTATAGTCACCTGATATTCACAGAGCAATGGACAGTTGTATGAAAGTATTGCAAGGCAAGTCAACTACTTAGATGTTCGCTCAACCACAAATTCAACCTAAACAAACAGAATCTTCTGACTCTGTCGAAATTTGAACACCTGAAATGCTTGGGCATATGGTAAAGTAATAGTGAAATAGAGACTGGGCTTAGAAAAAGTAGGAAACGACTGGCTGCGAATGGAGAAGATCAAGGCTAGGAATGGCTAAAGGCCTATCAGTCTAAGAATTAGGTATGCTAGCAAAAAAAAACTACCATAAGTTTGTTGCGTGTTCGCCTACATATATGAATGTGGGACCAAATTGGATTAGTAAATGGCACATCAAAGTATTTTGACCACTAGGTGGCACTGCTGCAGATGTATAACACTAAAGCATCTGCAATGGAATTAAACACAAAGCTTTATTTTCATTATATTTCAGCCTTACTAACAGTAAATGTAATATAATGTTTGGTAGACTATTTTAAATGAAACATGTCAGTTATTTTAATAAGATTAAAAGAATGTACACAGCAACATGAAGAACATTGTGATTTGCTTAATTTTACAGTTTTCTCTGTTGAAAACCCTGCAAAGTTCTAGTCTTCCAGTACCTGGGGAGGGAGTGACATTTGCAGGAGTGTAAGAACGCCATGATTGAAACAAACTTCACAAATGACACAAGCAGAATGTTTGGTTATAGGTTATATTACAAAAGCAAAGCAAGGCATCTCACCAGAAGCAGCAGAGTAGGAGGCATATCATGCATACAGACTTCTGGGGAGTATGAGAGTAGAAAAGTCCAGGTAAGTATTCAAAAGGGTCTGGGACAGGTAGCAAGCAAAAAAGGGGAAATCCAGTAGGCAGTCAGAGTGAAAGAGGTAACAGGCAGGCAGGCAGGTAGGTAGGTCAGGTAGGTAGGTAGGTAGGTAGGTAGGTAGGTAAACCCAACAGGCAGATCCAGCGTCTGGCATGAACTATGGCTCCAAAGAACTTAATGAACTCACACCTCTGTTACTGGGAGGCAGGGATATAAAGCTTATTCATTAGATCAGGTGTGAGTTGTCTAGGCTTCAGGTGAGGGAGGCAGGGTAATGGTATAACAAAACACAGCTGAACATAAATACACAGCATATTAATTATATACATAGCAAGACATGCATACATGGTACAGGATGCCACAAAGGACAGGCAACATGACAAAGAACACAGGGGATGGAGTGAGCTGACATGTATAAGGGAAAGTGGGCAAAAGTACATAAGATACAGACAGAAATAAACAGGACAACAAGGAGTTTAACGCCAGGCAGACCACTTAAAGGGGCGGCCATGCCTGGCAGTTTGCAGGGCTGGGGCTGAACCCTGACAGTACCCCTTCCTCAAAGACGCCCTCTGGGCGTATACCGAATAACCCGGTGTGATATAATCCTCCAAGTCAGATTCACTACCAGTTAGGGAATCCCATTCATCATAGGAATCCACGGCATCAACCTCTGGCACAGCTGGAGGGTGCTCATCACCATTAACAATAACCGCTATCCCCCAGCAGTTCCCTCTTTTGCCTTTTCAAATACCTCCACATCGTGCTTGCCTACTATATACTAAGCCAGTCACTGAAGTGGTAGGCCTACACCACATCAATGTTTGGCTTAGTATATAGTGATAGGGGTTGTACTGCAGTATAGTCAGTGTCTGGCTCAATATATAGTGATTACACTGTGCCACCGTCAATGTGTGCCTAAGTATATAAAGATAACAGTTATGCTGTACCACCGTCAATGTGTGCCTCAGTATATAGTCATAGGTGTTATGCTGTACCACCGTCAATGTACCACAGTCAATGTGTGCCTAGTGTATAATGATAACAGTTATGCTGTACCCACGTCAATGTGCACGCCAGCCACTTTAATTTAATTAGGCGCCGGCGGAGTGACTGCCACACGACGGCCACTTTCAATGTCGCTCGCAGCTGCTTTGGTGGCGAAATGGGCCACTTGACTAGACTTGCCCCCAGGCCTTAGGCTGCCAGCCCTCCCTTGCCATTGTCCAGTATCCTACTAACCTGACAGGTTCAGTGAATAAACATTTCTGGGAAGCTGGGCTAGTGTGCATGCTAGTATACACTAATATTTATGCTAAGGTGTTCATTACTACTTCCAGTGCTTTCTACGCTCCTTTATTCTCTTCGGCACCAGCGGGGGTTAAGTCACCCCAAACGCTGCTTTAGTGTGAAGGAGGGGTGAATCGATATGGTGGTGTGCTTTGGAAGAGAAAGAAGATAAAAGCAAGGGTGGGGAGGAAGAGCGAGGAAAAATAGTATTTTTTTTCTTTTTTTATGAAATAAGTCCGTAACTTTCTATTGTGTTCGGTTTTTGACGATGCTTTCAAAGTCTAAACATTATATTTAACGATACCTGCTCTAACTACTCATGTTAAGGCCTTGTTCAACTATTGAAATTACTTCTGGAGATTATATATACATATTTTTTTCTGTTAATATGGCTTCCAAAAGAAACTTGAATATGGAACTCTGTAAAGAGTAATCTAAAAGAGATAAAAAAGAACCATAATCTGAAAGAAGGTCCATATCAAATATACCAAAATCTGTCTTATCAGACCTAGAGCTGGAGAAGAGGATTTGCATCATCTTTACTTACTTTAAGACAAAAAAATACCAAATACAGATGGACTACCTCGTCTAACTTGAGAGTCTGGTGGGATGGTCAGATAAGAGCCTTTGACCTACAGCTAAAGTTAGAAGAATGGTTCAAGTCCTTAAATATAGCGCCGAAGATATAATACGACTTAATTTAAGGTTCCATTTTTTGGTTGGCGTTCTGAAGAAGAGCCATATATACTTAAATATGGTTTTTTTATTTTTCTTCTTTTTTTTATAACTCTGCTAATCTGTGATAACATTCTGAATATATTATTAGTAACTGTAACTCTACAATAATGGAGCAAGAACAAGAAAAGGTAAGAAAAGAACCAGAGTTGCGGGAAAGGGACATGGAACTGGTCGGCAGAGAAGATAGGGAGAAATTAAGTGCCAGACGGAGTATAAGATAGAGTATGAGAGAATGTGAGAGAGAGCGTGAGTAAGTGTGAGAATAACAAAAACAACGAAATGCAAACAAAAATTCGGAGCTGTCTGCTTTGTTTTTGTTTGTTGCATTGGGGTCTCTCCTCATTTTCAGACATTCGTATAGTTCCCAATTTAAAACTTTTTCCACACAAATTCTGATTGCATCTCTTTGTGATTACGAATGTTTCTTGTATGGTAATACAAGAGTTTTGTGTTTGGTCATTAGAGGATCATGACGGTCCCCCAGTTATAGTTGTTGCTAGCTTTGTACTTGACACGTTATAAATCAGCTGTTGAATGTTCGTTAGCAGCTGAAGGTTAATTGGAAGGTACAGCATTGATTTGGGATAGAGAAAACATTATTTCCTGCCCGCAGGATGTCCATTTCAGAACATGTGCTTGGATTCCCACTCTTGGATGTTCGCTCCCCTTCACGCCCTTCTGAAAGGATTAGTGAGATGACCACACACCACCTCCCTCTCACAGAATTGACCTTGCCGGAAGGCATGTCAGAGGTTACTTAAATGGTTAGAATGAGCAGGGTATGGAGCCTTGGATGCCACTGGTCTGCTCACAGACTCAACTGTGGATGGTGAGTCCTTGATTCTGCTTATTCTATGGCGGGACTGTTAACTCAAAGCATCTCTCATTAAGCCTGTTAATTGTGTCTAACCAACCTAACCCTGTAACAAATACCTGAAATGGAGCAGTTTGCAGTGACTGATAGAGGTCCGTCTCAAATGTATCTTGGTCAAGTAACCTCTAGTGACTGGTAGAAGCTACGACTTATATACCTAAAATCTTAGGAGCAATATGAACTCATGTAAAATATGTAAGCTTAATTTAGAAATAATGTGTACAGAGGCCATGGTAGTTTGTACTCGTCTTATATGTAAGTATATAGTACTTATAGTATGTAAGGTTTTACAATGAATGAAATGCAGTGTTCTATTTGTCATATTGTTCAACTATAATACCTAATACTTTGTGAATTGTTTTTGCAGGACATCACTACAGGGCTGGAATCTACCACTAGTCCACCAATAAAATTCCTTACACATGAAATGTGTTGCATATATATTTATAATTATGCCTAAAAGAGCCAATATGTAGAATGATTATGATAAAAAATAGCAATATTGGTATGTTATTTTGGGAAATGTCATTATTTATCGCTAAATGTATACATCCATAAGTTGTAGAATGCAACTGTTTTAAAATGTTTTATATATTTACACACATGCTACATGCGCATTCTGTTACGGTACTTTTTTCTAGTTTCAGCTGCCCTTCTGTATGTATAACACTGGGTAGACAGCGACATTTCTTACCTATTTGCCTTGCCCATTTCTTTCTTTCCCATCTGGTAACATTCTTTACTATTTTTCCAACCCAGTGTTTACTGTGAGATACTGAACTGATTTTTAATAGATGCTGATGGAAGAGATTTTCTCAACAGCTGAGTGGGTTTAAGCTGGAACCTCTAATCCAGATTTCTCTCCATCGCTAAAACTGAGCACATTTGATATGAAAGCTGGCCTGGCAGTTAACCCACTCAGCACCAAGCGTTGATGAGGAATTAGATCATTTGTATCTGCCCCTTAAAACTGTTGTAAAATTGGCCAGTTGAAACCACCAGCCTCGTTTTATAGCTCAAGCCCATATTCACACTGTTATAATGTCAAGTAACAGCAGCTATGCGTACTGGACTGGCTTTATTAATAGGCAGCGGGCGCAGGGTATTTCTTCTACTACTAACCCTGTGTAGGATCGTCACTGAAGATAGCATACGTGGTCTGGATTATCAGTAGATCAGATGTTTAAGAGGAATTTGACAACCCCCCCCTCACCCTTTTCTAGCATAGCTGCAAATTATCTTTTATGTTACATAGGCTTGTTAGTCTCTCTAGTGTAGGTTTGGAGTTGAACAATGTGTTGATTTGAGTGTGTCTTGGTATAAAGTTGTGTTTGATGAATTTGGGTGTTTCAAATAGTGATTGAAGCCACATTTCTTGACTTGGGCACATTGCACAATTTATTCTGATTGCTGATTGGAAATGAAAATGGTTTGTGCCGCTTGCCCTGAAAAAGCATGCCCTTGCAGACAGGCGTTGTGTTAAATGTAGACTCCACTGCCAGGGGCCATTGCCCCATTTATGCCTCAGTGGAGTCCAGTCACAGTAATGAGAGGCAGCTGTAGGAGATATTGTGTGAGCACCTACAGCAGTGAATCCCATTTACAGAAAACAAGGGATTTTGGAGGAAAATAGGTCACATGCGCAATGTCCCTTTACACGTGATGGCATCTTTGGGCCAATAAGGTTTTTCATCCTTTGAGCTCACAAAAAAACCTCAATTGGAATTTACTTATTTTTTCCTTCAGCATTTCACGTCTACTCCCAGCGGTGAAAGAGAGACTTCACCACTGCATACTCCACCAAAGGAAGCCATAAGAGATTTCCGATAGGGTCTACCATCACACAATTTAACGGTAAGGCATGGGGATGGATCCAGCTTTTGGAAATGTCTATATTGAATTACAAGGCAGAAAATCAAAGCTAGTAAATATAAATGCACTGTTTTACAGGGATTCACTGAAAAATTGGGGGACATGAAAATGACATATCCAAAGAATAAACCTTATACTTGTGTGTTTGGTGTGTATATATATATATCATATATATAAGTATAGCTATATATATATATAATAATGAATATTCATTACAATTATTAATAGATTATTTTACATTTTTATTTTCAATATTTTTTTGCTCCGTATATATGATCTTTATTTATAAAGGATGGTCGTGGAACGGGAAGGAAAAAAATTGACAAGCACAAACAGCATTTTAGTGATTTGAAACAATATGTAATGATAAACAGATGTTTTCACCATTTCAGTACCTCCAAATAAAGAGAATCTAGTAACAGTAATATAGATAGATAGATAGATAGATAGATAGATATTATTTCTGTGTGTGCATTGTGTATTTTTTTAAAAAAAAGCTATATATAGTATATAT